>PDGT01000031.1:1215089-1345217 GCA_003671415.1 Megathymus violae | reverse complement strand
CGGCACACGCTGACGCTGCACGCGGCGCTCGCGGCCACCAGGTACAACGCGACCATGTGCAGACGGGAGGCGCTCGTCACGTACTACCCGCCGCATGTGTGAGTATTGCTTCGTGTGTTGTTTTTGTTTTTATTACTGGCACGATTGGCATACAACGTACTCTGGCCGAATTAGATGTACCAAGTTTAACAAACCGGTGCTTGCCAATCGATGGCCGAAACAAATCGAAGGACCACAACCTTTTTTGTGGTTATTCCTTTTTCTGTTTTTTTTTTCCGTTCAACCTGTACAGAATATATTCCAATTCTTTGAATAGTTGAAGCATATAAACAACTGGAAATAGCTTTTAAATATAAGGGAGGTTTTAAATATTGTCTCATTTTCTAGGTAGCTATTAGAGTATGTGTTTTTCTTTTTTGAAGGATATTATTTATTTTACAAATTTGTGTAATTCCTGACAAACTCAGATAAAAACGAGATATATTATAAAATGTTAATCTTCTAAACTGAAATTTTTGACAAAGACATCTCAACTGCTGATCGGTACCGAGTTGACTTACTTCACATGTTCTTCCTAATACATAGATCGAGATAAAATACTAACGGAGGCTATGTCGCGTGCAAGGTTATGAGTAATGACTGTTGGGAATTACTAAATTTTTCTTCCCAATTGTGAGTTAAGTACAAATCGTTTCATAGATATTTTGTAAGCCCTACGTTAATATAGTGTTCCTGGAAGTTTGGCTTTTGATGGCAATCGAACGTCGGGAGAGCGACGGTATACAGGCGACTTCTCCTTTGCTCGTTCGCAACGCGTCGTTGACCGGTTTGACGTTCCAGACGTTAGATGGGTGACCAGTCGCCGTCGGGGGGCTGTTTGCTCGTCTGTCGGATGTTGTTATAAAAACTCGTGAAATAGTTAAGTATATGGTATAACATTATGGCGATTAAGATCTATCTAAGTAAGGACATGTTACATAGCGAATGTTATAACGATATCTGTTTTTCAGGTAAGCGTTATTTTCGGAGTGATAATGGGAGGACGAGTAGTAGATGGGAGTGTTGTTGTGTGCACACAAACTAAGACATGCTTTAGCCTTGATGTAAGAAGTTATATGTAAGATAGATGAAAACGACAGGCGACTGCCGGTTGCCCGACCAAAAACACACGTAATTCGAGTTCAATCACGACGGTGAGACGTTGTAACGGTCACATTCTAAATTTAAGAGCCACATTAATCCAATAACTAATATTTACAGCACTGACTTTGTCGGGTAAATAGTTGAAATAACATAAATATCAGGTAAAGTCAGGTGGGTCTATTAGTATATGTTCTTCTATCTCGGCGACATCGCGCTTTTGTTTTTCACATCGACTTTGTTTTGTTCGTTCGTAACTTATTTGAATGCATCTTGACATATCACTTGAAAGCGATATGTACACCCTTTCTGTGACACCACCCCGCTCTTATTTCCAAATTAGAAAATATTTTACATAAACGCATTTTATCATGTACATTTTTTTGCGATTCCATTCATGCATTTGTTTGTAATGTCACTAGCAATCATTCCGCTCTTCACCGTGCAGTTGTCTCACAGTAAGTTCATCGGAATGAGGGTCATTCGCAGAATATAAACGTTCAAAGTCAATTTTTTTTCCGGTAAATATGATTTTTCGTGATTAATACACCGTTGACTTGTTGTATACGATCGGTCTTTATTTCGCTATTGATCCTCTGTAGCTAAAGTTTTGTACAATACCTATTAGTAATGGAGGGTCACCTGCATATGATTATGATCAAACGTCGAGATAGTTAAATTGAATAGCACCGATTGTTTTAATGAAAATACTTTCCGTTCAATCTTTCAATTCAAGATGGGAGATGTGAATGTTAAAAATAATTTTTGATAGTAGAAAAGTAATGCAATGCTCCTTCAATACTTTAACATCTCAATACGCTTAATCCGCATCTCACTGGATCACTTGCCTCTATGTGACAATCGGCACTTTGTATTCATAGTGCTTTTCTAAATCGGAATTAAAAGCAATTGGTCCACATTGTACGTGACGCTTGGCCATGCACGGTAATATATATTACAACAGACAAGTGCCACACAGGAATTCATTAGATAATTATAAAAGTTGCTAGCACATTATACGCAATGTTGTTTGTACCTTTTGGCAATACCTCTGTTGAATTTGTACACTGGATTTTTTGTTGCTAGCAACTTTATGTGGGTTGTCAGTCCTAGTAAAAACATGACATTTTATTTTTATGTCGTACTTTGAAGTATTTATGGTTTTGGTATAAACTGGAGTAACATGCAACTAACTCGTAGCGAATGCTTACCTCTGTAACAATGAATCTGGAGGGATAGCTCCCTCTCTGAACACCGCTCTAGTTATTGAGTGATTTCTTATTCAGGATACCCTATCGCTCACCGGGGACCGTGACACGCAGTCTATCTGAGTCCGCCGGTTGTAAATTCATCTCGATTCCGTACTATTTATGTGTAATTTATTTGTGTAAGTCTTCAAGTGTTCCGAGAGGGAGTTCAAGTGGGTATCGAAGTGTCTTTAAACAGTTTCATTGTCGGTAGGTTATGCTGCTAGTGTAGTGTAGTCGTTAGAGGTGTTATAAAACTAGTGTACAACAAGCAGATAGCAATCTGATGTTACGTCGTAAGATGTAACGCGAGAGTTGTGTCCTCACGGTGGTCACTCATATTACATTTTAAAGTTTGCCCAAATCAATAATAATTGGATGTCTGTATTATTGCCGAACAATTTGACAGTCGGGACTTCACAATAAACGACATTTCAGTTCACAAAAGTATTAATATCTATATGTATCTGGTTTGGTCCTTCGAGCCGATAGGATCAACGATTGATATATGGCGACATACAGCTTTTGTACAATTATTTTTAAGTTGATTCACACGAATAAGTAAATAAAACCTAATAGGGCGGTCCAAGATCAAGATTTTAAACGTATTCAAAGGTTTTATTAGAAATTTAAAGTTAATAGGCTGAGTAGTTCAAATGTATAAGTTTTCTTGTATTTTTTCGAATATTTCAAAAACATATTATTGAATGAAAGATCCAGTCAGCCTTAGAAGTAAAAAACCGCATTAAATGAAGTAGAAACATTGAAGTGGATGATGTATCGAATCGACAAATGTCGTTGTTTAAATCCAAAAGAAAAATATAATTTTACGTATATATCTTGCTTATAGCGGGTACTTTAAAGGGTGACCTTAAAATAAACTAGGATTAATCGATTTTTTCGCGTTAGTCCCTTTCTTAACTTTTGTCTGTTGTTAAGTATGTGTGTATTATACACATAAAGTCAAAACGCACACGTCCATCGTATGTTTTGTACGAAATTTATATTTTATTTCTGAACCGCATACACATAACATACACTAATTTTATGACAATCGATGTTTGTGACATTTGCACATAACATAGCCATCGTAACTCATCCATTTCTAGTAACAACGCAGCTCGGTTTGTTAAGCTTTGTCTGGCTTGCATGTCGACCATAACTTTATGTTGCACCATCTATAGGATTGCAACCCGTAACGCTGCAAACACACTCCCATACGCCGACTCGACACAGGGTCGATATAAATTTGAACGTGTGTACAACAGTTGTGTAACATTTTCAGATGCGACCGTCACAACTGTGTTTGCAGTACCGCTGTGTGGCACTCGCGGGGTCTGTGTTGTGACCGGTGTGTGTCGTGTTGCAGGCTCGACGACGAGTGGGTGCCGGAGAAGGAGGTGAGGCGGATCAAACGAGTGGAGATATCGGAGTTGCCCACGCACTCCAAGGTGTCGCTGTACGAGCAGTTCTGCAACTCGTATAGGTAACTGAACGTTATTCCTTTTTCAAACAGTGGTAGATGCAAAAAATTGTATATGATGCATGTGTGTATTTACAGTATACTTAAATTGTGTCTTGCAAAAGGAGGATCGGTGGGCGCCGCGACACAAACTCTAAAACGAACCCCCAATTGTTCGATATGAATGACTCACCTAGGCACTGCAGCCTAATACTATATTAGGGGAGTCACGAGTAAGTCAGTGTAGGTCAGACAATTTGGGGTTCCCCACAGGTCGAATCATATATGCAGTAATGTGTTAAGGGTACTTAAAGTATTCCGTCGCGTGACCTCCGGTTCAACGCGCACACCAAGAGGAAGACGCGGCACCAGGGCATTCGCTGCAGTCAGCAATCTTCCACTGTTCACCCCTAAAGACTCGTAAATTATTTTACTTCACTTAATATTTCCCGTGAAGGCATGCATCTACAAAAATCTAGCAAAACTATGGCTACCGATCTGTGAACAATCGAAGTACTACACCGCTTTAGCTTGACCCCCTTTTAATTAATAAAAATACACTAGTACTGAAACCGTTCTATTGAAGTGCCTGTCGGTTTTTGCATCGGAATTGCACCGTCCCAAACATAAATGATTAATTGATTATAATTTAATGTGATATTATAGCCTAATATAATCGATAGTGTTGTAAAAGTGTATAGTAATTTACTCGACATTTTTTTATTTATTTTTCTGAACAAGTAACATCTAATGTTCCTGGTCTTGGCCTATTGCATCACTGTATCTATTCACATTATTACATCGTGATTTTATTTTGTGACGTATATACGTATGCGTATGTTTCATTATCAATACACCGATTTTGGTGCAGTGTTCACTTTTCAATGAATGATAACCTATGAATCAATTGTCGCAGCGAGGTTATAATTTTGTCTCTGTATTGCGGCATCGTACTTCTCCCTTCGTTCAACCAGGTAGAATCTGGGAAGGGAATATTAAAAGTGTTGACGGCAATACTTATGCAGTGTTATAATTTTTATTTTTATGTTAATAATATTTGACAAACTGAATGGTTATCTGATGTTAACTGATCACCGCCAACCTTCAATGTCCGTAGTCCTGAAGACATTGCGAACGCATTATCAGCCAATATGGAAGTGCTTATTAACGGTAAGACTTTACAGGGTCTGTGGACTCTACCTCCACTGTTGCGATTGAACTGGGGAGTGCGTATCTCAGCGGTCCTCAATAGGAGAACCCATGACCATGGGAGGTCGACTGGTATATTCAACTTCGAGTGGAGCTTCCTTATCAACACATTTTGATATCTCATGTAAATTTCTCTCTCTCTGGAATGTTGAGTGATTAAAATTGTAATACTGGTACATTATACTTACTATACACGTTCATATAAACAAAAACAAAAAGATGTATTGCGTTTATTACAGGAAAAGCCCATCACCACCACCGGTGAGAAAGAACCCACCGTCAACGGCACAACCGTCGCGACTGCTCCCGACACGGACGTGCGCCTCCTCCCGTCTCCTGAACAACCTGATCGCCAAGAAGAAGGCTGAAGTGAGAAGCGATTGCAGCGCCACCAATCTGCCGATGCTGGTCAGCGATACGCCGGACCGGGTCGAGGTATCAGGAGCCAAGAAGAGGAAGCTCGGTCGACGGTACGGGGGGAACGCGTTTTGGCCTTCGGGACGATAGTGCCGTGACGGTGGCCTTAGTAGGTTATTTACAAGGTATCCGGTACGATATCGTTAACGGATATACTGTATCCGGTGTCTTTATTTCACTCTTTTCACACACCTCCGTCATCGATGTGGTTTTGTTACATCGACAATGGCGTTTTATTTAAGGAAGTATAATCACTGTCACACCTGTAGAAAATATATTCACAGGATTCATTGAAACTTTTCAATACGATATATATATATGATGATCTCAATATAATGCGTCGGTTTCATTACCTACATCGAAGCGGACAACGTGATCGGTATTTACATCTTTCGTACTTTTGCTGATGCCGGATCGACGTCGGGATACGATACCGTATCGGTTACTATTAGAATGCTCTTGTAATGCGAACTCTTGTAATGAGTTAGACGATACAAGTGAATAATGGGGAATTCAACCGTTAAGTATCTCACTTGTCGTGTACTACAGTAACACACTACGTCACTGTTAATGTTGTCGTGCTAGTCAATTAAAAAGGTATTATCTCTTTTGAAGGTGTTAATCGATTCCTATTTCAATGTTACTTTAGTACAATAAACTATAAAGATCGAATCGAGACAACCGATAGTGTAGGATTTGAATATCCCTGTTATGATAAAATGAAGTGTGTTTAACGTACAGTTTTCGAGGTGACACGTGTTCGGCGACAATCATCTCGCGCTAATGTTCGACACGCGTTCGTACTTCGTTGCACTTGTGTCGTCTAGTTCGAATGAGGGCCCGCGGTGCGAGCTCGCGGTCGAGTTTGGAACGTGTCGGCAATATGATAGATAAATTTGCATTTCAACAATGGAAAAATGGGATAGCTCGTGGACGACACAGAAATGAATGATATGAATCACGAAAGAAATTACGATTGAATCTGTTCTAAGTGTATTTTTATAAACATCCGTTTCATTAAAATCGAACATCAATTCGAGTGAATCTATTACGTATGGCTCACGACGTCGCGTCCCGGCTCGTTCCAAGACTCCCGTCAGCCCGGACGGCGCGCCTTCCCCGTGGGCGGTCGCGTCGCGCCACACCGACACCGGCAAGACCGCTATGTGTTCATTGCTGTTTTTCGATGTGTTCGCGCCTTATTGGCCGTATTTTAAACGATTTTTATAGTTTTTTTTTCATATAATTCAATTCACGTTACTGTGCGTCAGGTAGCTTTGCATTATCTCCGGGTTATTTTGAGTACATTTCACTTTGGAAAGTTGTATTGTGTTAAGTAATCAGAAAAGTGAGCGTCGGTTGCAACACTCGCTATGGAGGTAAATGTCAAAAAATACTCCTCGAGTATTTCCATAGCGTGAAAAAAATTTCAGATGCCTTTTCTGGACATATTTAACAAAACAAAAATGGTGAATCGACCGTGTGAAATACAGGCAGGCGATTAAGTCGCTCACATCATGTAAATCATTGTCAAAAAGATCACACATACAATAATTTCTTATTATACTTCATGAGTTCTTAGCAAATACATTTTATATATTTTGGATATAATAAAGAAAACTTCACACCTGGAGTAACACCCTCGGTCAACTTTAAAACCAAGCCGCGTGCTCTGTGCACCTGAGTGTTGCGTGCTTGAGTTACATGCCTCCGTATGATCGCCTGTCTTCAATACGGTTGATCATTTTTGGTTAGTTCCAAGAACTACCCTATAAACGTTGGCGCAGCATAAGTTTTACACGGACGGGAGTGTACGGATAAGACACGTTGAGATGCAACGCTACACGGGGCGGCAGTAACCG
The DNA here is from genome assembly GCA_003671415.1 of Megathymus violae. Lineage (NCBI taxonomy): Eukaryota > Metazoa > Arthropoda > Insecta > Lepidoptera > Hesperiidae > Megathymus > Megathymus violae. The sequence goes on along the minus strand of PDGT01000031.1, from coordinate 1,337,880 downwards.
ACTCGCCCGGCGCACGGTGTGACGCGGCCGCGATTCTCGTCGATTCTCGCCGCCAAAGAGAGATGGATATACTCACAAGACTGATTCTTACTTTTTATATGATATTGAACGGTACGTCGTTAGTTTGTATGTGTAGTGCAGTCGCGTGTGTAAAATCGCGATCGTATTGTAAATAGTTAGTGCGAAATGTAAAAAAGAATAAGCGGCTCGGTGGGCCGAGATCGGCGTGTACATTAGGCGGTTTAGTTTAAAATATTGCCTCCGCGAGAGCGGTTTATCGAGTAGGCTCTAAGTTAGAAGCGACCGGCGATAACGGATCACTGCCAACGTGTACATACATAGTATAGTTTATATTTTATTAGCCCGTAGCGACGTAGCTTGGACGCGCGCTCGTTGTGGGTTCGTTGTGTCAGCTTTAGCTTTTTTTTGTGGTGCCAACCGCGTTTGGGGGTCGACGGTGACGTTAGGCGAGTTCGCCTCTCAGTAATGACAATGAAAAAAGAAAAGTTTTTTTTTTCTATCAGCAGCGAGCACGTTGCAAGTGAGTTGACGTAATTAGAATAATGATTTAAGTTTTAATAATTTTTTTCCAGTACCAAAGCCTTTTATAAATTCACGTTAGTACTGAGATGCGTGCGTTCGGCTATATATATATATATATATACACACACTCCGATGCATATGTCGGCGACGCGTTTTTTTTATTAAATGATAGGGTGCGTGAATTTTTTTCTTTACTCGACCGAAACGTTCCTTTCGTGTCTAAAATTCCGTTACTAGAGAACATGGTGTTTTGCTGTTTTGGATGTCTACTTGTAAGAGATAGAGAGAGAAAGTGAGAGATAGATAGATATTTGTTCGTCATGCCTTCCTTTGTCACCAAGTGCCTCAGCCCATCACAGATCTACCGTACAGTGTTCACTTTATATCGTAATATACCGCTTAGTCATATCAAACGAAACTCGATGTTAGTACTAAAGCGATAGAGTTCAATTTTGATAACTCACAGTCCGATGAATGAATGAATTTCTATGACGCTTCAACGATCAACACCAGTCCGTGTGCCTGTTCGTGTGCGCATGAGTTCGTCCGTCGTGTGCGTTATGTAATAGTCACTGCCATTGAAGTTGTGTTTTAGTCTGTATGTGACCGGCGAACACCGCCGTACTGTTAGCAATAACACTATGTGATAAGAGACTTAGTAGGTGAATAACAGAATAATTTCCACGCACAAGTTTTTAGTAATTTTATTGTATATTGAATACGTCGTTGTGCTGGTCGTGTTCGCGCGAGGGTCCGGTCGGAGTCGGCCGTCGGGCGGGGCGTGTCGTGTCGGTTGTCTGGGGGTCGCGAGAACTAATGATATTTTGTATTGCTGTGTGAGGTTCGTTGGTGCAAAATGTGTTATTGTTTTAATTGAAATGACTGTACTTGTAGTTTTATTTTAATATAACTTGACTCTATTTTAGTTCGACACAAGCGGATATTCTGCTGGCATTTTGATTTTTGTTTTACATGTTCTGATATAGTATTGTGATGTGTTTGTTGTGCATTTGTGTACATAGCAATACTTAATGTCATTCGTATCAACGAGTCGTTCAAAGTATTCGGTATGCGAACGGATGGGTGTCAACAGAATGGTTGCGTTTCATGTTTATGGCTCCGATTTTATTACACCGATTGTCAATTTAGTTATGGTTGTAAAGTTGTATGCGATTCATTCGAATATATCACCGAATATATAACGAGCAACAGTTTCATATCGCATGTTATTTATAAATTTTATTTGTCGGATATTTAAAGTTCTCAATGAGAAAAATTAAAGTTAGATTCATGAAACTTCACATAAAATATCAACTATTACTATTATTGTACAAGTAATCAATTTAATCATGACTTCAGTAATACCTATAATATTATGTGATTGATTAAAATTGTGGCCATGAGCATATTCATGTGATAATAGTTTATTGCAACAAAAAAAATTTTTTAGAGATGAATATAAAAAAAAACATTAGTTTTTTTGCATTTCAAATTAAAGGTTTTACGATTGCAAATATTACATTAATTAAAATATAAACAGTCACGTACAAAATTTCTATAACATACAACACGATATTCGGTTCTTTAATGTTGACCAATAAATTGATGCAAAAATATATTGATTTTAAATTGAGTCGGTAACTGGAGAATATCGCTACGTAGTCGAGTAGTTATTTTAAGTGTCAACTGGGGGGTGGTAACAAATTCTGTTGACGCCCGCGCCGCGCTCGCCGCACGCCGGAGGTGTCCGTAGAACTTGTTCGGTGGGCGGATGTTGTAGCGTCAACTTTTCGATGACTGCTGACGTCACGCCTTTAATGCCTTTCTAGTACGTAAGGTATAATATATATATATATATATATATACAAGTGGATATATAAAATGAATTGAAACATTGTGTTCTGTGCTCATGCGATCTCGCTAGTATTTTTAGTTAGTGCCTGTAGTATTAAGTTAGCTGGAATTGTGTGCGAGTACGGTGTCGTCAGTCGAATGTGACGCCGGGCGAGGGTCCTCGGGCGGTCGTCGGAGGGTCTGGACGACCTCGTCGGGGACCTCGCGTCGGCCGACGGTTGTACGTTTTGATATGTCGAGTAGGTTTATGTAAAGAAATTGAATGCACTCCGATACGCGCGCTCGGAGATGCGTGCGTTGTTAGGAGATTGTCAAGGTCGTTTACGTAGTGAAATGCAACTCGAGTACGTTCGGACAGGTGGACGTTGTCCGTTCCTTTCTGTCGCTCAGCGATGAATGAGACGGCCGCACGTAGTTCCGAATGTAATCTTTGTAGGTATGGACCCAAAGACGTGTAATAGGTAAATTTCTCTCGTAGTCAAGTTGGTGCCTGAATGAGAACGGTGGTATATGAGATTGTACGATGCAGATACTGGGATTCTTTTATACTTGTGACCGGATGGGTTCCAATGTACTGATTATTTTTAAAACTAAAATTAAAACTAGACTAATTTTTTTTTCAGCACTGAGGGTAGTGCCATATTTTATTGGCTCACTTTTTAAATTAATTTAATAGTCAAATTCGAAACCAAAATCAGAAAGACAAAATTGTTTTTTTTATTCTCTTTAACCAAGTAACTGTGGACTCGATATGATCTCAAATTAATCGGAAGTGAAACAATAATTAATAAATAATCGTTTCTATCGTCAGCAATACGGACGTTGTCTTACACTTTAGGTTCTTATTTGTTTATCAAACTAATTTATCCCGCTCAAGTTGTTTTTTCTCTCCTGTTGCTAGTTTGGCCTACACGGTGTACAAAATTAATTCGGTGGATATCGATCGAGGAAGTATAAATTTTAGCGTTTGGAGACATTTTTGTACGATTCGAATTCTGTAAGTAATCTAGCTCCCGTAGGTTAAGTAGCCGATTGTAGGCAGAGAAATGATAAATATTTTGTGAAAATGAAAAATTATCGATGAAGTAAGATTTATAAATATAAACCCATTAAACTAGTGGGAGATATTTGTCGAAGATGGTCTCAGCTGGAACGGTGCGCCGACTGTTTTAATGTTACAATATAATACAATATCAATATCTCACGTTGACTTGAAAACTATTAATACATATCGGTTATAATACTTATTCCGCATACATAAACATGCACCTGTGTTGACTGTACGCGGTGGAGGGCGCATTTTCGGCTGAGAGCATCTCTTACCATATATTTTTGTCACTGCCACAATAGTCATAATGTATTTTGAATATGAGACGGCTCTGTAGCTGATGGGTGGTGGGTGGTGGGTGGTGAGTGGTGTGTGGCACGCGTGCCTTGTAACACTTACTCATCAGTTAAGGTGTAATTTAAGTTTGTAATTTAATTTCTTTTATCGAAATTGTATAAAGAAAATGAGTATTCGACGGGAACAATGGTTGTCGCAACCGACGGTTCTTTTATAGGCGTAATGTTCTTTTTGAAATTCAGATTTAAACTGAGATTTTGTAAATTTAAATCCTATCAACGAGTTCGGATGTGTGAGTTTCGCATTTTGGTTTTTTGGCGGAACGTTCGATGGAATGTGAAGGCGTGAAACACATTACGGCTGCATCGCGCCTCGAATGTACAAATGGTGAATCGCTGACCGCAAACGTAGGGTCAGATTTGAGCGGATTCACTCGCGCGTTGTCGCGAGTGAGCGGATTGATCCGCGCATTGTCGCACGTGAGCGGATTCATCCGTTGCCTAGTAGTAGTAGTAGTAAATAGATGTTCGAGTCGTTTCCGGTCAGGTTTCACCGCTCCGGAGTGTATATAGTTAAGTATTTATTACTAAGTATTACTCGGCAGATGTAATTTGCTTCGCGCCTCGGTGGGACGGTAGTCTAGTGTAGCGCGCGAATTCTTTCATGTTTCCTACATTATGCGTTTATTATATGAATGTTCTCCTTTATTGTAAATGTTTGACGAGATCCATAGTAACTATATGTGGAACCTGTATCCCGAATAGTGTGCACTAATTATTCAATTTGTAGATATTTAATTATATATAGTATAATGTTTAATAATGCGTTGTCTTATTTGCTTGAACCCCGATGGTGAAATCCGAAAATTAATTATAATTTGAGCCACGCGCCGCGCCGGCGCCGGTGGGAGATCTACCTCAATTAATTTATCACACATTTGGGCATAATAATAGTAAATGTTACTTTAATCTCGAACCTTGAAATTTGTTCAATGTAGTGATTGTTAAGATTTGTTTAACACGATGGTTTGTCCACATGTCACAAGTACTGTATCTTATATTAAATACATATTGTATGATTGATTATGAATTGTTTCATTTCCTGTTTGTAAATAAACATGGCGAGAAGACTGATGTCTCGATTAGTAATCATTAATAAAAAAAATTTCAACGAGTCCTATATACAACTGCTCACATTTATAATTGTCTATAGTCTAGTACAATTTCCTTTTTTTTTATGTTAATAGCCGACAAACGAGCAGACGAGCCACCTGATGGTAAGTGGTCACCGTCGCCCATGGACATCAGCAAGACCAAAGGTATCACTGATGCGTTGTCGGCCAGGAAATGAGAAGAAGATTAGAAAGCAAGTACTGGCTCTCAAGCCCCCAGCCGGAACACGACGAGTCGTTTGGCGGCTGACTCAAGCAGGAGGGTGGTAGCTAGCCAGGCAGGCTTCACGGAAAGATAATAATACCAGTAATAATATTAATGACCTAACAATAATATTGATAATATAATCCTTACACGGAGCCCTACCACCAAGCAGGCTGGCTTCTGTCGCCTCTTACGACACCCTGTTCTGCCAGCGTGGGATTGCGGGAAGTATTCTAAGCCGCCCCAATACGGCCTTTTAGCTGAATCCGACCCGTTTGCAATCTGATTCAGTCCATATTCAGCAAGAAATTAATTCATTACGTAGCAGACGTTCATTCGTAGCAAGAATAGCTTGAATGGTTTGATCTTAATATAATATATAAAAATATGGTTCAATTTATAAATTACATCTTTAAGTGCTCACCATACGTTCATTATTTTATATAAAATAAAGTTACGGGTTACAATAATTCTTAGGAATGGTTGCAAAATATATGTAAATGTTCCTGCTGATAACATCAGACCTCTAGAGCGTGCTTTAACACGCTGCTCCTGTGGAGAGGTATGTGAGGAATCCGAGTGTCGGAAGTTTTTATACTGCCCGAATGTATACGCCGTAGCTCATATTGCCGAGTTGAATCGCTCATAAAATATTTTAAATTGGAATAGCTGACAACATGTGTTCACCACCGCCCACGGTTGCCGTGACACTGAAACCGTACCTTCAACACATTTTTAATACTGGACCCTGTTACTGGTGTCCCGATATTGCAAGCGAACAAGAAAAAAACTTCACTGTTGATTCATAAAGGAGACTGGTAATGAACCCTATAATAAAGTATTAATCTTGTGGAAATTAAATCGAATTATACAAGAGGCCTCGCTTGCAAAAGGAGGAACCGATTGCCATAACTTCGTTCGTTGTTCAGCAGTGTGCACCACGAGCAGAAGTGGTTGGCTTAAACTAAAGGATGGATGGAGCTAATTACACTTACTTAGTTACTTAAGTTGTTTTGAGAGTTAATTGATTCGCAGGTTATCGTGATTTATTTTGATAAGTAGAATTATAAGTCATAAAATCGATGCCGAGAGTTGTTTAAGAATACCTAATTTCAAGTTATTATATTAACGGTTTAAGGAATTCCATAAAAAAGTCTTGCCCTCATTTCTCACTCGTATGAGTTGAATAATCTATATTGTACAACACGTCATAACTCTGTCATGAATGATCAGCTAACAAGATATGTATATCTAAGTAGCATTTCCGAATATTCTTACAATTTCATTGTATTTATTTCTTTTGTCCCTCCATTTTTGTGCATGGCTTTGGGTAGCAGGTACAGGGCACTACAGAAACCAGGGTGTTATAAGAGCTGAAATTGGCGCTGATTATCTCAAAACTAACCCAAATAAAATCACCTAGTCTTTAAATATAAATGGGGTGCTTTATATTATATCCCAAATTTTTAATAAAGCAATCCCAAGCCAAGGGTTGCCTGTTCGTATTTGCTATGTCCCTCGCATTGCCTTTATCCGGTCATGATGCTAACTGTCACACTGGGAGTCTCAGTGCAGGAGTATGAACGTAGAGGCGTATATTTTTAACATATCTGTCGCTTCATGAACGCCGTTGGGTAAGGGAGCTCCGGAGCCAACACAATCACACGCAGGTCGTGAAGTTTTTTATGATAACCAAACTCGGCTTAACCGAGTCAAGGCATAGCATAGTATACAATTTATTGTTCAATCTAACATTGGTACATTTCCTGTTAGATTGAACAATAAATTGCATAACATGCTTACCACTTCCGTAACGATCGAATTTATTTAGGAGAATAAACAACTTACTTTTTAATATAAATTTTATCAAGCTAACAATATGAACTTATAGCATTGCAAACAAGCCGTACTTGGTCACATTTTGCAACGACTGCATTCTGCATGTGGCCTGTTGGTATCGAGAGCCGTAACCCAACTCGCACTCGTATATATATATATATATATATATATATATCGTATATATCGCATATTATAACATCGCGTCAGCGTGTTCTTTGTTACCATGCACATTGGGTTTTTGCGTGCCATATATGTGATATAATAAATGCTAAGGTTTGTAATTTAAGTATTATTAAAGTTTGATGTAACTAAATCGTTTAAGTGACTTTTATAGATATACGTAAAATACACCCCTTTTTACGCTAATTTATTTCTAGAGTTTGCTAGACACGGTATAGTAGTGTAGATTTTTTGAAATGCTATAATTAGCAAATAGATACACAGACAAATACACAACCAAACATATATAAAGTTAATTATGAAACTTCTCGAGCAGTCCAACCCCTGGTGTATTGCTAACGGGGGAAACCGGTGTATTCGACGAAATCCCGACGTGTCTCTCTTACGTCCACATATAACTCAAACAAGTATGTTGACTCCTGTAAGGGATCGGATATGTTTAGAAGGAACTCTTACTTCGACGAATTTCTCACTAGACAAAACGATAAAACCGTCACGACCCAAAACTATAATACTGCAGATTTCTTAAATTAACGCAAGCGGATAGATTACACTATAAACAAAATGTAGTCAAATATAAGTAAGCAGACTTCATTCCCCCTCAGAGAATATTGTGGCTATCCTTTAGATGTGCAGGGTTTCTATTACGTGTTTTTATTTTATTTTACTTACTATAATATATACAATTACTATATAGGTATATAGTATTACTATATATGACTTAAGGTCATACAAACAGATCAAACATACTTCATACACCAATGGTATGGAAAGTTTTCAAGTATAATATTGTTTACTATGGTAGGTATGTGAAAAATCGGAAGAACATTAATGCAATAGTAATGAATTATAGATAAGTTAATTTGAAAGTTTTACAGAAAAAAAGTTTACAAATATAATTAATTTACAACACACACATTTCAAAATGTTAAATACATGTATGATTGAACCCGATTCTATTTACGGGTTTATTTAAAATTACCAGATACTTTTATTTACTGCTGAAACATAAAAACGAACGCACTGTCTTTGTCAATTGAGCTTCCTTTTGACAACAATGTTACACTAAATCGTGATAGTCGTAAAACTGACAAGATATAGTGGAAGTAATAAAAATATTTTGGGATGCAAGTGGCTTCACCCATCCTTGAGTCCGAGCCATCCTCCACAACCCGAGATGCATCCTGTTGAAGAATTAACTATGGCGAACGGTAAATTGAACTACCTAATTTAATTCTGTCGGTACTGGAACGTGGTGGTAAGGTGTACCATCTGCCTTACTACCTGCCTATATAGGTTTGATATAGATATGTGAACTTAAAAAAAGAAATAAACGCCAATAATATACCAGCAATGAAATAGTATAAACATTCTCTGAATTACTGGTGTATAACGTTGACGACCCCTTTGCTCATTGAGAGTGACCCTGCGTGCCAAGCGAGGGATCCCGGGTTGGGTGCAGTTCACAGGTTCAGTTCACATTTGTGTGACACATAAATGTTTGTTCACGGGTTTAATAAAAAAGCATTGTGGCACAATTCTAGTCTCCCGGAGTGTAGATCAAAATAATTTTTCATGTTACACTTGTTAATATGCTAAGCAGATTTCTATCCGTGTGCATTGTGCACGAAGCGTATTCGTAGACATTTTTCAGTTTCCAATTTCTATGAACCGCCACGATCGTATTATTGTCGAGAAGGTGTTTTGCATACACGATAACCATATTGTTAGTTGGGTAATTTAGGATTTTAATGTCTTATCTCATTCGTTGATTAACCAATAGTTATCTTTAAATTTTTGTACCGATATGTGAAAAGATTAAATTACTCTCGAGTTAAACTAATCGCGTTAGCTTATGGAGCACCTTGCTACTGCCTGATGAACGAAGCAAGCTCTCATCTGGACGAACGCTGGGGTTCATATTACTTAGTATTGCCCCAGTAGTACCCGGCGGTATTGGTACAAACCCCTTTCTCTTAAAAGCTTTCTAAAATCAAACTTAAAATTTTACCTTTTTTTCTTTATTGGGATTAACAAACAGTACACGATATACATTACAAAAATAAAAATCACTCAAACATAGTTTCATATAATTAACCAGCGCCGCTAACTACATGTTATATTACTACATGAAAGGGTATTGCAAGTGAAAGGACTTATAAATTAATCTATAAGTACTTAACAAAACATATTGTTTTCAATTTGTGTTGTAAAGATTGAAGTTAGTTATATTGTTGAAATAATAATACCGTTTGATAGTATTGCTTATTATTACTATGGGATATTCTGTAACAATTGTTTTTTGAACTTCAAGTTTACAAACGAGTTCATCGCTTTATCTTGGCCGGCAATTTAGAATAGACAATTGGTCACGCACGCACACCTGCACTAAGCCGTAACTACCTAACGTCTGGCAGGGACACATGCGATTTTTGATAATCCTAGAGCCTAGTTGGTAGTGACCCTGCCTGCCGAACGAGAAGTCCCGGGTTCGATTCCCGGCCGGGGCATGCATTTATGTGACAGATAAATGTTGGTTCTCGGGTCATGGGTGTTTGTTATGTCATATATGTGCATGTCCACGCCACCGGCAACACAGATAATCCTAGTACGGGGATGTGCGTGTGTAAACGTTTAAAAAATTTACGCAACATAAACAACTACCTAAGAACATTTGTCTTCCTGATAAATATTTGCTATGACTGGGAATCGAACCCGGGGCTCAGTAGGTAGCTTTACTACCTATAGGGTCTTAGAAGGCGCCACCAGGACAGTCTCGTGGTGTACTTTAAGGATGTATACTTCGATTACAATAATCGAGGGTTTTGGTTTGCGCCGGGAACGTAAGTGATAACCGTTTCACAGGCAACCTGATACCGCCAGGTGTGTCCAACTGCGGCCCCCAATAATAACTACTAGTCACCGATTAATTCCAACTATTGTCATCATAAGTCGTACTCTCCCACTGATCTGAGGGTGCCATCGATCGATCAGATCCGATTTGATGAATTGCTCCCGAAAACGATTTAAACTTTAGTTGTTTTTCGGTAGAGTGTGGCTTTGACAAGATTTTGAGTTTTAAATCAAGAGAGAACTTATTCAACACTTATCTCAACTTCTCATCGTCACGGAGGGTTGACTGTTAGGAGAATTGTGACCGGTAGTGGCTTCAATGAAGTGTAAGTAAATAAACAAATAAATAGTATTCAGTTAAAATGTCAACAGCGAGATTACTTAATTATTTTTAACCCTGTTAAGAATTTTATGAATGAATGTAAAATAATGTATACATATGTGAATATTTTTTTTACGTTTACACACTCACACCCCCGCACTAGGATCCCTGTGTTGCGGGTGGCATGGACGTACACAAATATCACATCACTAACACCTATGACCCGAGAATAAATATGTCACGTAAATTGTCTGCCCCGGCCGGGAATCGAACCCGGGACCCCTGGCTCGGCAGGCAGGATCACTACCAAATGGGCTATGGGGTCGTCAAATTGTCGGCTATGTGTATGCTCTTCTAAGTTATCTTTGTATTATTCCGATTATTTTTGTATTGTCATGCTAATGAGAATAAATATTGGGGCGGCCTAGAATACTTCGCCCAGTCCCATGACGGCAGGACACAGTGTCGGAAGAGGCGACAGAATCCAGCTTGCTTGGTGGTAGGTATTATATTATCATTATTATTATTAAGTCATTAATATTATTACTGATATTGTTTATCTTTTCGTGAAGCCTGCCTGGTTAGCTACCTCCCTCCTGCTTGAGTCGGCCACCAAACGACTTGTGTTCCGGCTGAGGGCTTGGGGGCCAATACTTTCTCTCTTATTTTCTTCTCATCTCCTGGTCGACAACGCTGTAGTGATACCTTTGGTCTTGCTGATGTCCAATGGCGACGGTGATCACTTACCATTAGGTGACTCGTTTGCTCTTTTGTTGGCTACTAACATAAAAATAAACAAAAAAATAAAAATAAACCTGAAACCATGCATTGGAATAATGAAACACATAGGTATATTTTTATTACTGTCTTGTAAAAGCTGCGAACCTCAAACGGCTTCTTCTCTACTTCAACTTTCCAAACATTATTATACCGGTCTTTCCAAAGTTTTCTCGTAACCCTCACTGAATGGCGATGAATCCTGTATAAAGCGCTATTTTTAAAGCGTCTGATTGCTTCTATAATGCCGAGGTACATAAGTACTGTGACTTATATCTAGAAAGAGATAATCGACGAGATGAAACATTTATTGAAGCTCCAAATACAGCACACTCATACAACAGAATATACTTTTCATTTTATGTCGGAAAACAGAAAAGTATAATTAAATTTAAACTTAAAACTAAATCAAGGAGGTATCAAATGTAGGTGTTTACGAATAAGACAAATTGACTAAGTAGATTATGGCCTATCAATAGACCGACACAATAATTTTCAGTACGGCCTGGAGACGAAGTAGTTCATTCGCCGACAAATAGTAATATATCAAGCTACTGTTATATTATAAGTACAAAATTACAATAAATTTATTATTAAATTTATTATTAATAGTCAAAAAAGTCTTTGAATCAAAATGTATACTAAACCTACGTAAAATATACCAACTGATATCATTGAATACTAATTATCAACAGAATAGAGTAAGAATTGACAGTAAAATATTGTTATAGTAGCTATTATAACGATATTATAGTATTATATGACGAACAACGCCTACTTAATGCCGTGGGTTACGGAACCAAACCTGTTATCTTTATTTAAATGATACTTTTGAGAACGCTATAGAGAAGAGCGTTTTTTGTATGAAAGTCTTCTCAGTATATTTAATTCATCGAAACAAGAGACAATTAACTTATAACTTAACACAATTGCAGAGGAATGTCGGGTGAGATCCTACAGCATATCAAACTGTTCACAAATCAATATATTATTGACCCCATAGATCAGGTACGTGTTATGGAGAGATAAATATTGGTTCTTATAGTTTGGTTGTTTGTGGTGTCTCATTTTCGTACATCCATGTCATTCACATCACCGACGATCATGGTACGGGGGTGAGTGTGAGAGTGTATTTTATGTTAACACCCAACAATGGCCGTGGCTGGACAAGAAGACAGCGGTCAATCGGCTAGCTGACTAGCTCTGTAATTAAACTATTTAAAAAAATACTAGACTTTTAAATGGTATTCATTCAGATAGGTGAATAAACCAAAGACTCTGTAACTTCGATCCCTTTTCCTACCTCAAGAATTAATCTGCGCGGTACAAAGCTCAGATACATATCATCTAAAGTGAGGGGATCTAGTGCCATTGCAAGTAGTATCATTGTCCAGCACCACACACCGACCGATGGGAGGTTGCCTTAACTACATATACGTAAAGTTAGGTGTTGGCAGCTATTGTCGCAGTGCAGCAATGCCTATAGAGTCAACACTTCATGTGGCTTAGCCTTTGTATCTCGCAAGGTCTTTATTTGCGGGCCAGCTGTTTCGTTAGATTTCATACGATGTTTGTGTACACTTCGCGGGGATAACTCTTCATGGTTTATTAGACCGTGTTTGGTGTAGAGTTATAAGTTCATGAATTAAATAAATAGCACGATGTAAGATGAAACAATTACGTTTATACATTTTAAAAGTGGCGGTAAGATTGCACGAACATTTTGTAAAAACAATTGCTGAGGTAGGAAGGATATCAACACCGTTGTTATCGTTTGACCTATCTTTCAACTGGAATTAGTCATAAAATATCAGAAACTGGGGGTAGGTTGCAATTTTTGGAATTGTTGGAAACCTTTAAAAAATTTTTTATACAACCAATTGTAGATATTTCAATAATAAAAAGCATCAAAGTATTTTAGCTTTAAGCCACATTGAAAAGGAACAAAGCATTTAGAAGCCCTGAGTAGCGCAATCTGCTGCGTCAGCTCAGCGTCGGTCGCAGCCTGCAATCCACTGCACACACTCCTGCGTCGCCCGCCTTCCCGACCAGGTGAGTTCATTCATTATTAACATTAATTTAAGATTAAATAAATAAAATAATAAATATAGCAATAAAGTATTATAAACTCCTTATGCTTATGTCTTTCAATCCGAAATCTGAAACCATGTTAAATCTAGAATCTTTTAAACCATTCCAAAACGAACAAATAACACAATGAAACCTTAATCATGAATTTATCGTTACAATAAATTATAAGTTATAGGCATTAATTAATTCAACACAGAAAATAAATAAATGTTATATGAATGTTGTTTGAACCTAGTATGTATTTAGTAAATAGAATTTACATAATAAATGTTTAGTGAGTTTCGTTATTATATTATTAGTAAGTATACTTGTTGTACTTGTTATAGTGAAGGCCATGAATTAATATAAAAAAATGAACTATATAACATTCAGTAAGTAATAACAAATTCATAAGTGACGTTTTATATTATTTTTATTCCAAATCAGAAGTTATCGGCTGTTTATAAGTTAGCGAAGAACAGTGAAAGTCAAGTACGACAATCAATGTTCGTATTATTAAAATACTTTATTATCCACTAAGGTATGGCAAGGAATACAAGACGAGCGAGCACGGATTCTTCGTTTCGCGAGGCGCCATCAGAAACCCATATAGAGTGAGTTTTTATGTACCTATTTTCCTCCCACCAATATTAAAACGCTAATAAAAGTAAAATACAACAGTATTTCAAATGTTATAAATCTTTAGTATAATGACAGAACAAAAACAGAAATATAATATAAAAAAAGAAATAGACATATATAGTATTTCATAAAACCTTCTTAATGCTACAAAATGAAATGTACTACTCAACTGGAGTTCAATGTTAGTCATATACGAATCAATGAGGATTGAGATGTAACGTCTTATTTGTAAGAGTTGCTGTCCCAAGACCTTTCACACTGAAACAACATGCTTCACTATGGATGTAGTAGATACGAGTAGGTACTTTAGTTCGTTAAGATGCAGGCGATTTATTGTAGTTTAAAAAAAGTACAAATATAATTAACTCCTTTCCTAACATTGACCGTTATTCTGTCTTAGGCGAATCGAATAATTATAAGATCTTTTTCTTTTTTTGTAATTCAAGGACCAAAATAATTTATTTGAAAATTATTTACCAACGATTACATAATTATTGCAGTTAGTATATAGTTTGTAGGTATTGGAACAATGCAGTATTTTAATGATCCGAGTGCAGTTGGTCGTGAGCCAACGTAAAGATTCTGTGAAAGATCGTCGTAAAATACCCACTTGGGTTTTTATTACTTGAAGTTTTTTATAACAGATTCCAATTTAGTTCACAAAAAGTTTCCGGTAAATTTATGTTTGACATAATATTTTGTCGTTACCGTTACAAAATTGGAAGTGAAGATAAAGTTATGTATGAGAATTTATATTTTAATTTTTTACTTTAAATATTTTTTATTACAAACAATCGATTGTTAATATCAGTTGTCGCCCTTATCTCCTGAGGGGCTAATAGATTTTCTCAAAACTTTTAGTTTTCTGTCACTTCGAAACTTCTTAACTTTTCCTGGTATCTGCGTGTGAGACAAGTTATTAGCGGCAAAAAAATAACGATGAAAGAAGAAGAAAGAAGATCATAAAAGAAGAGAGAAGAGATCCAGGGTTGAAATGGCCATTACCTCACAGTCACGTGGTCTTGTTGGTACAACGTGTGATGTGACGTAGTGGAAGTCTCGACCCGGAAGTCGACAATAGAAGAACAAAGCTCTAATGCAACACAACTCAAATTCAACATTCAAAACTATAAACTATAAAAGTTTTATTATCTTCCGTTTTCTGTAATTTTTTCTTTTTGGATAATTTGTTCAATGTTGTCGTATCTCCGTTGATGTGTTTTTCTTTCAGGGTATTTTAAATTCTTTAATTTTACAAACACGTAATTTTTTTTATTTAGGTATATTTTATACAGGTCTGTTAAAGATGATATACGAGAAATATAACTTTTTAACCTGATTATTAACTATCGTTATTTAAAAGGTTACATGGATAGTTTTAGTTTTTAGTTTACAGATTCGAGCCCTAGATCGTATCGAGCTTATTTTATGTCTCTAATGGACATAGAGGATACATTTATATGTCTAACTTTTTGAGGCAAACGTTTTTATGTCTTATTAGAATTTGAAATGAGTCCTCGTGAGAAAACAAATGTCTTCCGAATGCTTTGAGCCAAATCAATGTTACTAAAAAGACAACTCGCTGCAGAAATTCTCAAACATCCCTTTAAATTATTTCTAAAGTTACACGAATTTGTTCATTTTTAATAAATATTAAATTTCACACACATACATATGGTTTATTTTGAAGGTTCCTGTTTGTTTTTTTATTATTTATTTTTATTCAACATCTGGTACTTGGGGAACCCACGACTTTCATTTTCCGTATAAACAGCTTAGGGAAAAGAAAGCGCCAGAAACCAGAGCTACGCGAGATCACAATCCACCTGCTTTAGCCTAAATTTACTTGTAAAAATTATAAGAATTCACTATTTTTCTTATATGATACATGATAGATAATACCTTTATACCAAACGTTTAAGTGTGTAAGTCTAAAACAGCAAGAAAAATTCAGATTGTCGAGTATTTTTAATAAACACATCATAGTTCACAAACATCAAATTTACTTTTGTAGGTCGAATTGAATCGTACCAAATTCATTATTTCCCAAATCACACATTCTTCATACTGTGTTCGTTTTTTCTAAATATCTAATTGTCTGACTTACAAAATTTTTCAACTTGGATATCTTTAATCTTATATCATACAGAGTCTAAGTTAAGTTTAAGTTATCTAAAATTGCTACTGCTTGTCTTAAATATCATCATTTGATACGAAGAAATTAAATAGTTAATATTTTAGTGATTATTGTACTAACGTTCCTTTGGAAAGTACATTATGTAGCATAAAACAATATACGTGTAAGAGTATTTAGCAGATGTGTTCATATAAGAGTTTAAATATACATATGGGTGTTGGAAGTGAACTTGACTAACACGTGTAACTTGAGTTCGGAAAGTTGACCACGTTTATCAGGTTATAAAAGATGATCAGCTTAACCTAACTAATATAGTATTTAAAAAGTATTTCCTTTAACGTCGAATATGATTTTATGTAAATTTCACCAGCAGTGGTAACAAAAGGCGTGCAATGTTACAAGAAGCTTCCTGTACGTGACGCCGTGTAGAATTACGCTCACTGCGATATTCAGCATTGCATTGTGACATCTAAAAACAAAATGTGCGCGATATTTGATACTTAATTCATCGTACGTTCCAATAAAAACAACTTTAGCCCCTATTTTAATTGCATAAAGTCGAAACTCCTAACGTATTAAAGTGCTGAGTGTGACATTGTATAAATTGCAATTCACATAAATGTTATGTTATTGGTTATTAATTAATGTTTAGTCTTGGCAAGTTTTAGTTCTGAGAATGACATTGATTCTAAGAATTTAGTCCTCCAACCTTGGGTGGACAATGGGGTATGGGTCATGTCCAACGGCTGAGCGAATCTAAACAGATGTAGATTGGTGCAGTTATGAATAAATATATTAACGCTTTTTCAAGCCAATACCCGAGTACAAACATTTATCCGTTACATCTGTTTGCACCGCCTGGCAATTGAACGCGAGTCTCTGGTCGCGCAAGTAGGGTGGCTGGCAACTAACCTAGTCGATCGATTGAATTGTCAGAAGATGTAATAAAAAATGTATTTTATTTTGTTATTAAATATATAATAATATATACTTTTCATTCTACTTTAATACTCCTTATATTTATTGCTCAACTCAAACTGAAAATTGTTTACATTGTTTGTTCATTAGAATAGGTATTTATCAATACGGTTATTATTATCATCTTTTTTACATTATATACATTACATAATATTACATAGACAACTGTGTTGTGTCCACTGTGTACATGTAATCAGCTACACAGAGATATCTAGGACGTGGTGAGGAGTGTATGAGCGTTTATGTCTTAGTAATATATTTCTTCCTGTTAAGTTTGAATTAGTAATTAATAATATATAAGACAGTCTGCCATACTTTAGATATGTTTCCAGACACTCTCCGAAAAAGCACATCCGTTATTTTTATGAGGTTTCCTCACTCTGTTTCGATGTCAACAGTAAACGACTGTACAAAAAAAGATTCCAGGGAATATTCTCTCGTTTCGAATTTAAAACTGAAGATATCTCGCACGAGGTGTCTAGTTATCGCGCCATCGGCTCTTACACACGCTTGCTCGGCGTATTGCTAATGGGATGGGCGTGTTTCGTCCAACAGCGTCATAAATACACATCGACCAGTCGAAAGAAACTTCATTCAAGTTAGTCCAATAGACATAAATGAGTTCATTTTAAGCTGGTCGAATTAAGAGATGGATGAAAAGAAGCGGTATTAAATACTGGACTTTAAAGCATTGTAATACCGTAGAATTGTCTATCCATAGCAATAAAATATCAAACAGTAAAACAATGCGTGAAAAATTTAATTAACCGCAGGAAGATTTTATCGAACGTCTAGCCGCATCGGCTGCCAGTATTCGAATGACTGGATCATTTATTCCTCGCAGGCGCTAGCGTCGTTTAGCTGTCCAAATGCAGGTACCTACGTATCGCTTTTCGTTCTTTCCAGATTCATAGATAGACGATTAGGTAAGGGGTGGATGGAGAAAGTTTAGTAGAATATCTTACGTATAGGCAGACTGAGGGGACTATTTTAGGTACGGAACCTTGTTTTGAACCAAATTCACATTTCAAAGCGTTAAAATTTCAGATCCAAGTCCTCAACAATAGCAAACCATACGCGTTAAAAAATACTTAGTTATGTTTGAGTTTGATGAATTGCAGTGCTCGCTTGCCACCAACTGGACTGTATATTATTCGGTAGTTTGTTTATGTTAGTCGCCTTCAAACGAGCAGACGGATCACGTGGTGGGAAATAGTAACCACTGGTAATAGTCACCCTCAACGCCAGGAACAAGAATTTTATCGTTTGTTAAGTTGTTATTCAATTATGAGGACAGACTCGTGCAGTGGGATGCTAATGGGGGACAGTAATTAGAATTATTTAGCAGTAAGGCGCCCTCGCTTTACTCATCGAAACACGATGCGTATGTTTGCAAGTATCCGCACCCGAAACTTGTTACGCGTTTTAATTAGGCGTCATAATAATATAAGTAATAATTTAGATAAATTTAAAAGTATGACGCGCACGAAAATCCTTAGTTATTGAACTTATCGCGTTACAGAGACAGGGACTTTGGTTTTGTAGACCTTTAAAAGAGATGCTCTCCCGTCTCTAACTATTAAAGTCTTCTTGAAGTTACTCTTTTTCACCAGTTACCTCTTTCATATACATATATATTTGCAGGACCGAAATAAGAAAAAAATGTGAGAAATTGATTAAAAAATAATAAAACTCATTGTATAAAGATTTGACTTATATGAAGTTTCAACATTAACTATATTGTATCCAAATTAATATTGTGAACAAATCCCAAGAGATCTCAAATGTTACAACGTGAATTATTAAACGGTTACAAAAAGCTCCAGTGATAAAGCTCTAGTGATAATAGATATTAAAACTACGAGACTATTCCAAAGCAGACAGTACCTGGAAACAAATTTCGTGAAAACGAGCCCAGGAGGAAAGTTCCGCCTGAATAGCTACCCTTAGCCACCCACCCTCGGGCGCACCTACCTCGGTGATCCGGTTCGGATACAGCCTGTAATTATCGGCGTGAAGCACCTCTTGGCTTCGCCGCCCCAAAAACCTCAACAAAGCCCAAACTTGACTCGAACTTGTCTATGGGTAAGCAAAAGGACAATGATAGACAATTACAATGGCTCGACAGAGTACTTGTGTCACTCGACAGAAGTACTGTGTGGTAAGACCCCACGGTAAAAGAATGCTTAACTTTTTATTACTATAGCTCAGTGCTTTTCACTGTTATCCGGACAATAACTTTGCGCCGCGAATTCGGAGTGTAGATGATTTCGGACACATTACATAGTTTTGTCTGTCCAATCGTATCGATACAAAATCTGTCATCAATCAGCAACGCAATCTAATATGAGAAAAGACGTTTTATTTTTACGTTCTAATTACGATGAACATAAAAAATACAAAATTAGATAACAAGCATGTTCAGTTTATATTGGACCAGGAGTTCAATTAAATATATAATTGGTCATATTTTCGTGGTTATTGAACATTTTATTTCGGATACGATTTAACATGAATTGTTGGAGGTATGAAAAAATACAAAGTTAATTAATACCTAGTTACCAGTATGTCTTGGGTGGCAAACCCAGGGGGTATTATTTCACCACCTCTATATATTTTCGTGTATAACAACAACACAATAATTTTGTTATCTCACAGACCAAACTGACTGCGGACTTTGTGATGAGATTAACAGAATATTATGGGTACCCATATATTGGTTTAATATAATTATGATTAATGTTTTAAACATAATCAGAGATAGTTTTTATTTCATATTTATTTAACAACAATAAATTGTCAAGTTCTGCGCGAAAGAAACTGTGAGTTTAGAGAATTACTGTAGCTTAGTAAAAAGAAATATAAGCTTATAATTAAATTTAAATGATGGAGGTAAAGGAAAGGAAAGGAAATTTGAATATAGATATCACATATTTAGTGTCTGTTGTATTGTTCTGTTTTCCTGCTGCTTTTATGTATTTTATAAATTTATTTTATAAATATATTGTATTTTATAAATACGGTATTATTTATAACTTCCACACATATCTATAATACACATCAGAATTTACCATTCCACGGCAGACCTGAGAACAATAACAATACACAAGTACTTTCAAATAAATATCTATCGTCAAGGAAATATCTCGGTCGGGAAGCGAGCCTGGGACTCTAGATTCAACAAAAAGACACCAAATTGATTATGGGGCCGTAGCATAGAATCTCCACGGTCTAATTATAATAATATTTCAATATCAAATTTTTCAATATCAAAAATAATAAAATAATAAATATAAAATAAAATAAAAAAAATAATAAAAATAAAAATATCAAATTTTTAATGTTTTAAAAGGTATGAGTAGTCTGGTAACACGTCTTTGGCAATTTGCTCCCTTTTAATCTCAATGTCGCCTAGTTCTAAACATAAAAGACCGAAGATTGATCGCCATTCATGCTTTCTTTCCGCTGATCGCGAAACTTTGGTCGAAAGATTAACGATTTCTTTACATTATGTATAGGTCGATAGTGTGCCATGAAAGCTTACAACTTAATGGTATTTGTTATAAATATAATAATATATAATTATTTAATCACAACTATACTATAATTATTTAATCACGACTTTATTCAATCGTATTATGTATTATGATTTTATAGCTCATTATTATGAATTTGGATTATCGTTTATGATAAATTGTTGACACTAAAAAAGATGAAAAAAAAAAAAAAAAAAAGGTAAGTGCGTTCAAGGTCTCCAATACCCGAGCTTAAATTTAAATTTGGAACAAAACTTTGTCGCTTTGTTAAGGGAAACGATTATGAGAAAATCTGTATAAATATTCTAAGGTGTGTGCGGTCTGCCAATCAGCATTTGGACAGACCTTCTCCTTCATATTGTGAGAGGAGACCTGAGCCGACAGTTTTACTTCTCGATGAAGATAATGATGATGATAATTATCTTCATTTTACATCCAGCGACGTGGACGCGTTGTACATATAGTATTATTAAAATTTATATATTCTCAGTTACAGAAACCGAGCGCCGGCGGACCCTTGCACTAAGAATATTGGTATCCCGCAATGTAGCATGGCAAATGTCTGGGATTATTTCTAGGTTAGTTAAATACAAAAATAGCTAAGACGATACTCACTGTTCGATTTTATCACAGAACACTCGAAATTTAAATTTATTTATCAAGGTTTCCTCAATAAAGGTCCCCGATAATAATTATATAGGGTAAAAGAAACCATCCAGGTTTGTATTATATGCTACTAATAACAGATATATAGATATACATACACGGGCGGTTAATATAAAGTTATTTTGAAAACTACGTTAAGTTTGTTAATAAATAATATTTTAACTTTGGTTTTTTCATTTGTTTCAAATTCGACGATCGCGTTAGAAAGTAGAGTAGGTAGTTATAAAAATATTAAATAGAACAAACACATTTTAAATGTTCAATTAACCGTTTTCAGTAAAGGCGTTATATTGTGAAATACATATTTTAGTGGAACAACATCGGTACATGCACTCCCGGCAATGCACGATGCTGTGCCAGAGCTGAGGCAATGCACCGCTTGTTGTTGCAACCACTACTGTAATTGCACTTATTATGTTACTTTCAGTATGTGTCGTGAGTTAAAATTTGTTTATCTGGTAAATTTTTATCCGGTCATACATAGATTTAAATACAAAAAGTTAATAAGATAAATTACCGAATCGAAAGGTTTTACAAAGTAACATTTCTTTGAATGAACATCGTCATATTTTATATTGAAATATAAGTCCCAAACGCAAAAGACTATTATAGAAATAGTAATGGTTTATGTATTTATGATAATGCTTTTACAGGCGGCTATAAATACCGGTAGGTTTGTACTAGTGGCAAGCTGTATTCGTATATATTTAATTATGTTAATAATGTCTCCATTATCATTAGTTATTCCTAGCAACAAAACTTGTAAATAATCTTGCTTGCCTCAGCCGGCGGTGGCGTGCGGCGCTAACGGCTACAGACTAGTTGTTCGCTTAGACCTAAATACTTTGCTGAGATCGAAGAACTACTTAAACAATACATGTTACTTATATGTGGACATTTACATGTAAATAAAGGACAATTTATTATTATTTATTTAAACTTTATTGTGTTAGTCTGAAACTATGTAATTACAAACTGGACTTGTTTAAAGGTATTCTGTACCAGTCAACCCATGGTAGGTGAGTCTTTTGATAGGTGGCTTTTTAAAGAGAGATGTCATTGATAAACACTACATATTATACTGATATGTATCCTAAATCTGAACTATTAATAAAAAGTAATAAAATCAATAAGTATCTAAATAAATACATATTTAGTATATTGATGAGTATTCAAACATAATTTTTAAAATAAATTATAAATTTCTCAATAGCAGCCGTCGGTTAGTGCCCACGGAATAGCCTTCTAGGGGAGTTTAACGTGCATCTTGCTGTGAATTAAGCAACATAATAGTATTGTATACATATATGTTACATACAAGAGCGTGTAAGCTTTTCTACCGTGGTTCCATAACTTAAACGGACCTCCTGATGGGAAGCGGTCAACGCCACCCACGAACGTTTGTAACATTGAAGGCCATCGCCGAAGTGTTCCCGGCCAAGTGGCAAGCGAAGAACAAACTACTTTACTTGGCTTTTTTATTATGTAATGTATTTATTTGATACGAAGTCTCTGTTACGTTTGGACATTATGGCGGATCTGGACCGTACAACGTCAGTGTTTCAGCTCTGTCGCCGATGTATTTTCTACTCATAGAGATTGAGATGGGATGCCTCATTTATTTAGTCATTAGCATCAATGCAGTTTGCAACTTGAATAAATTTTAACGCACATTTTACGATTGTGATCAATCCAACAACAGAAACGAATTAATGTGCTTCGCAAGGGTAATAATGCACGAAATGTTTGGACATTTCTCTAATCAACACGAAAGCCGACAAGCAATGATTTCTGAAATCGATGTCATGTCAATTTGCATTACATAGGAGACTTCACGGGGAACCGGACGCTTGATCAAAGCGTTCCGGCGTTGCTACAGTTAACAAAATTTTACATGTAACAGTCGGTCAATGGAGATACATACATTAGAATATATCACTCTGCTATTCATTTTTCATAATATCATTTTGTATCCTTTTTTTTTAACGCTGGGAAATGCATTTACGCATCCCGCCGCGGGGAGGCGGCGGGTATGTGGGACTCCCTGGCACGTCTTCTACGTGCCAGAATACCCGTTAAAACCCAGCGGGGCCCTCATCGTCTTCATGGGGCGCCACGGGATCGTTGGCGCATTCAACCGTGACGCCCCGACGGTTGGCCCGCTTGTGCGGGCCGCCTTCGCCTAGAGCGCTCTCGGGCAACCAGAGCGCTCTACTGCCCTATTTCGGACCCTTTTGGGCCCGAAACACAACACTGCGTTTCTGACCGGAGTGCTCTCTGCTTAACAGAGGGACACCCGGAGAAACATACTCCCTGGGCTGCTCTTAGTCTGATCCTTCACCCTTCGACTTCTGGCATGAGTCAAGACTCTGCCGTATAGTCTCGGGGATCATTAGGATACGCAAGCCCCCCCACCACGACAAGGTGGCAGCCCTCGGGGGGGATCATTTTGTATCCTGTGATAACCCTGTCGAACTAACACAATATTTAAACGTTGTTTTCATTTATTCTCACTGTAAAAGTGATAGACAACTGAAAGTTCTTACTTACACTGTTGTACCGCATAATTCTCGTCGATGCGTCAGTTAATTTTCCGGTCGTTACCTAATATTATCTAGCCGTTTGCAAATAGGGTCCTAATTGCTAAAAGAGAATTTACTCGCAATTATGAGACTTATTCGATTAAAATGTCACAATACTAGTTGGAGAATGCAACTGGATAATTTAGTCGGAAGAAAGATAAGCGTTTATTTTCGCTCTGGCAAATACTAGACTAATTGCAATCGCGTCGGTTATTGCGATCCTATTAAAGGGACAAGATGCCAGTTCCAATTAAGCAATAACTGTTTGGATATATATTAACGGTTGAATCTTTTACTATCTCATTTATATGTTATATTTTTGTAGTCAGTGAAAAGTATGGGTACCGTGCATGGTTGTCCGCAACAGCAGGATAATTCTGTAATCTCACAGATGAAACTTCCAGTATATTAAACATTGACATCACGATATTTAGTACTGTGGTAACTTTAATCATACCTTTAATGAATTATTAAAACATTGATAATTATGTGGTTATTTTACCCACTATTAACTAATATATTGATTTTCTAGCTGTGTTATAGATGGCATTTTTTACATAAGATAAGATAATGCTTGACAAAAAACTTACCTGATGCTAAGTGGTGATGAACACATTAAAAGCCTATTCACTCTCCTCTTGAAGACTCCCACATGGTAAGTAGCCGGGAACACCGACGCGGGCAAGTTATTCCAGTCCTTTGCAGTGCGCATAATACACTGATTGGAAATCTTTTATCACAACAGTTCAATTCAGTATTTGGAACTTTTGTTTGTCTGTAGGTCTGTCTGTCTGTTATGGTATTATGCGGAAACTATAGAACAGATTACATAATACATGGCATATTTGTAACTGTCGAGTCAAATCCTTTTCACATTTAAAATAGAAAGTACATTATACCATTGCGACCTCCGAAAGTAAGTCCTTTAATCGATAAAATGGGAAAACACGAAATTTATATAATGTCTCACAACCGAGCAATAATTTATCTCAAACCGTATATGACAATATGATATATAACTAATACTCTATCAGTGCAAAGCGGTTTTATCTGTCTTGATACAACACGGGTAGGTAGTTACATTTTACTCTTGGTACACTAAAGGGCAATTTTTCCAGAGACGAATCGCGGGCGGGTGGCTATTTAACTGATAAATAAGGGACGTCAAGCTACGCGTAATGTCATTAGTACCCTAAAATAACTGATTTAATTCCCAACCCCATTTAAAGTGACGTAATATTTAGCACACAGGAGGTACGTGAGCTCCCCAGTCCCCTTGTCATAACCCTCCAGTGCAGCGCTACGCTTCAATCAGGATTCATAACGTACACTTTGCATGTATTCCTGCTATACACCTACTCTTGTTTTTCGACATTTATTATTACCCCTAAAATTGTTGACGTACTGAATCGTAATTTTTACCCAGCCGTGGACTCGGGAGAACCAAGGTCTCCCGGTAGCCAGTCAAGAAGCAAGTTTATAGGTACCCTCTTGACCAGAAACACTTCAGTCAAGTCTCAGGTAAAGCAGATGTGCCTACCGTTGACCACGTACCGCGTGGGCCGTCTAATCGTTTGCCAGCTCTGAATAAAAAGTCTTAATCTTATAAGTAGATAATGGAAGTCAACTTTGGTACTGTTTATTATTTCAATATTCGCTTGTATTCATTTTATTCGTCGAGAATTTTAAAGATGTCGTTAGTATCACAAACGCCGTTGACTCCGAAATGATTTTATTTGTGTATACATTACAGCATCAAAAGGATTCATTCAATTTGATTAAATCCGTAATGTGCTTTGCTTTAACACAATGTTAATGATCACGGTTTTAGATAATTTTACAAAAATTGAAATGTAAATTTTGTGTAACACGTGTGCCAATAAACGATTACAATAATAAGACAGTAAATTATTTTATAAACTGCAGAAACCGTTCGAAAACTCATAGTAGGAGTACATTAGGGGTGATCAATCCCTCGCCCTGAGCTATACGATAGACGCTGAATGCGCCCTCGGATAAAGCGACTGCGTCTTATCGGAAGTTAGAATGAATAGTAAATTCAGTATGTACATATAAAATTTAATTAATCTTTAAGTTCTTATCGATAAAATAAATATTAATATAGGTTCGAAGATGGCCGTATACATAGGTAAGTTTTAGAAACGAAACCTTTACAATTCAATCGCATTCGTCTGTCTGTATATTACAGTAATTTTACTTGGTGACCATTGGCATAACACAACTGACATTTGGAAGATGGAAGTATTTTACAAATCCCTATATAATGAAGTAGTAAGAGTACTGGTTGGAATAATTATATGTAGCTGCGGGATGACAATCCAATACAATGTTTATGGATAGGTATTTAGAATTTTTTTAAGTGTTTACTTGACATCACGCCTCCTATAGTTACAAAAATGTATCCTATTTTTAAACAATGGTGTACAATATAGTATAATATTGTTTCCCAAAATAATTTTGTGTATTGGTAAAAATATGTAACAGGCAATCTTAGTGTTCAAACAATTCTCTTTCAGACAAGTAATGGGAAAAAAGTAGGAATTGTCGGCAAATAAATTAGACTGTATCGAAATCCACAATATCTCATACGAAAGTAACAACGTAATAAGTAAACAAAGTTGACAAAACAACTAGTAATTAGTGCAATCAAATTAAAACTAAGGCAAGTAAACAATAACACAACACTCAAGTCGTGAGGGAGAGTAAAGAAAGAAAAGGGAATTGTTAGCATTGTAAATAGAACCGCCTCACTCGTCTCACTAATGAGTTAAGTGATTTTGCACATCGAATAGCAACCGGCAGTTAGTTCCACGAGGGAACAGCGACTGATGAGAAAGAAGTTCACAAGAGAAATGTATAGCTAAAAGGTGTTTAAAGGCCCAGTTTTTTGAACAAATGATCACTTTCAAATAATTACATATAACAAATTGAGTAATATATTAATAATTAATCATTTTCATTCTACTTAGACTCTACGTAGATATGTAGACGATTAGTAATTTATATATTTTTTCTAAGTTTGATCACTTAGATATGTCTTTCTATACCTTGTACCGTTGTTACGCCGATCTTGATTTTAAGAAACCAGTTCTAACGTCGACGTTAATATTTTGTTTTTACAGTATTTGTAACCTGTGTATTCCTTGCTATAAGAAGAGTTCGCAAATGGTACTATGAAGAAAAAAACGAAAGCTGTGTAATAATAAATAAGGCATTAGTATACATTTTCTTCGCAATTCGTAGCTTTCTCCATCAGTTGTTTTATTGCCTCAATGTGTTCAAGCACGAGGTATTTTTTTATACTAGCTTATTTTATAAGTTCATTTCCATGACTAATTTTGGTTAACCATTTTAATACAATATTTTGTAGACGTTTGGCACGATATATATTGGTGAACATTTTTTAAAGAATCTTTTGTTTTATTTTCAGTGAAGTAGAGCTTGGGATCTTATTGGCTGCATCTATGCCCGGGATCAGGCTTACCCCCCTGCTCGCGGTGCACCGCCTCAAACAACGGACGAGGTTAGAAATGGTTCCTAGTGTTGGAGATCACTGGGCTCTGTAATACATATTTTAATTTGGATGGTACTCGTGCATTTTGGGAGGGTTCTTGCTGGTCTGGTTAGTCCGAAATATTTCTAGAATTAGTAACATTTCGGTTATTAAGTGTTTTTATAAAATTTCCGAGAGTTACAAAGTCCGCGAACAGTAATAAGCAGGTTTCTCGCTTCTATCTTGGTCGTCCACGGGCGAAGGTGATCACCTACCGTCAGGCAGCCCGTCTGTTTGTTTGTTGGATATTTAATCAAAATTTTTCTGAACAAGTATGAAGTCTATAAACTAAACTTGTAAGAGACATGCATGACATTATTTATAAAGGCTATATTTTTAATTGAGTGGGTGTTATATAATCCTCATCAAATGTCTTGTAGTTTTTTGCGTATCGATGGCTCGTTCCATTTTTGTAGTCAAGATGTCAGGTGCAAGCCTAAATATTATGTATATGTAGATAATGCCTTTTTAAAAAAATCTTTTAAACAAAGTCACTGTACTTATCTGTATGTTTCTGTACTCTCTTAGTTATATTCAACTTCTGTGCATTCGATTTATATATATAAGTAAATATACCAATATATATGTGTGTGTGTGTGTGCCGATGAATATAAGTATTAAAATAAGGTTGGAAATCTCTCCTTTTACTTATACTACATGGTGAATATGTGTATTTGGTTGGTCCACGTTTAGCTAGAATTATTCAAAAGCTATTTAAACAGGGGGAAGTATAAATTTCAACTTGGTTACTATTCAATACTGCAATTTGCATGCAGTAGCTCCTCTGTGCGCTATGACCGGAACTAGGGATGTCCTTTAATAAATAAATAAAAGCTCACATACTGACATACATATCTGCACTAGGATGCCCTACATCGCATTAAGGCATCACTAACAGTTGTTAGTCAGGAGAACAATAATTAAATATATCAATTTATCTGTAATACAAATTTCTTCCTCGATAGTAAATGGATTTAGCCTATTTAAGGCTGTTTACAGATGCAAGCTAAGATTGTAGCGTATTAGGGCAGCATGGATACTATCCTATTTTGATCAACAACAAATATTTATTGACAGTCAATTTAATTTATCTTAATACTATCCGTGGATATTAATTATAAATATAGAATACAGTACAGCATGCCTGTTAAGATTGGGGTTACTGCCTAATACGAGTTTCGGAAGTAGTATCTGTCATCTGTACGAAGGCCTGCGACATTGCTAAACGTTTGCAATCTATCGACAAAAACCTGAATCGATGCTTGTAACGTGTTCTCTAAAGTCATACCAAAAAAATACCGGGTTGAAACGTTGCGAGCCCTATGTCAACGTGGAATGTCACAGGGATCGGTCCTTGCAGTGTTGTACTCACTTTACACCTCTCAACTTAATTTTCATGAAATATTAAATAGGGTAATGATTAAATTATTCTCATTACTCTTTTAGATTTGAAGGGATGTCATATTAAGACATAGTACAAATTATAATTTTGCAAGTGTAATTCAAATTTGTTTGTTTAACATGACTATAGCAAACAGCAATGTAGTCCACTTGCTGTTAATTGACAATTAAAACCCATTTATATCTGTTACCTATACAGTTTTTTTGGAATATATACTTTTTAGAATATTTAATACGACATTTTCGGCACCCCTCCAGAACACCAACACACATATATGTATATACAGTATAATAAAAAGATATATTTTATCTTCAGTCTTCTCAGTGCATCACAGCTTGTTACTATAAATAATTAAATTGATAGAATAGCTACATATATTTAGTCGAAAGTCTGTTTCATCCTTCATAACCCTTAATCTCCGCTCAGTAAACATTACCGACGGCACCCCATGTATGGGATACCTACTATCGATTGCTGGCAGCGTTGCCTAGCTACTGGAGGCGTCACGACGACGCTATCTCAAGACGGGACCCTCGGTTACTTGGTTACGATGCGGTTCCGATTGTACGCAGTAATATGCTTAAGACCATCCGGTTGATCGACCTCAAAATTATGGGTCATTTTGAAGTGGAACTTAAAAACGTAGAATTTTCAAATGGCATTAAATAAGTCGCTCTATGTCTCTCTGTACTTAATTAGTGTCTCTGTTTTCTTTTACTTTGTCCATCGGTACACCCAACTGTAACACCGGGGGCATCAACTCGTACTTTATACTATCAACCCCGGGAAGATCAGTTTTTTGCGGAATCTAGAACGTAGAAATACACAAATATAAATAACCTGTTACAACACGTGCGAGAGTTTTGATATTAATTTATTTTGTATAAACATTATTTCAAAGACAAATTATTATCGTTACTAGCAATTTAGCAGCATAAGAGATATAAATACCTTCACCTAATTCCTCCATTCATCCTTGTCAGATTTCTGTGTCCTACGCCACCTTAATTTCATTAAATTTGTATTGTACTCTGATGAGAACTGACGTTCGCTTGCGTGCGGTACCTAATACTATACATTGGCTTTATTATTCCTCAAACATTCAAGTTCCTCAGAATTTGGGCCGATTATTGTGCCAAAATTCTCTCGTTTTTCATTAAATATACATACATATGCATATTAAAATATCACAATTGAAGCAGGTAAATAACTATACCATCAGTCATGACTACAGGCGAAGGTAAGGTAGGTGGTTTACCGAGTTTCAAAATAAAATTCTGAATGCAACTGCCCCGACGTTTCGAGTTTCGAGTAACTCACATGTTTCTTTATCTCCTCCATCACGAAGCTAACACATATTTCACAGCACTGCTCCTATATAATGATAACAAATATCGATAATAATCGATTGCTTAACATGGGTATAACGGGTTCCAGCTTTCTCGACACTGAGCCAACTTTCCCTAACCGTGGCGCATCCTACTGATAAAGACCGAGGCTATTGCGAACGGCCCCTTTTGTTGCAGTTCGCTGGGCTCCAATTGGCTGGGTTCTTAGGATTTTTTATCTGTCTGGATAGCTACCGCCATCCTAAAATCGATCAAGACATGTTTTAAGGGCTCGCAGTGTAATAAGTGAATGCAGTGAAGTGAATAAGATGGCCCGTCAACTATTGGCATAAGAAAATTCAAGTTCTAACCTCGTCTAACGTAGCTTTTCTATATAACACTGATACATGCAAAAAGTTATAAAAGTTTCGATCTAATGGCTTTGTTTGAAACATCCCTTGATCTATTTTACCATCGTTCCACCCCGATAAGTACGTTAAGATATTACATATCTATGAACGGTTACAAAGTAATGTATCGCGGCGGGCACGTCATGGTGTCATGTCGTGTGATTGCAGCCCCATGGGGGAGCGTTGTGTTTCGAAAGGAATAACTGTTCCTAGCTCTGACGAGCCATGTTTACGCGGAGTTCAAATTTAACCGTTGTTAGCACTTTGTACGTCTGGTTGGTGCAGTCGCGAGCATGTGACTGACCATGTCGTAAATAGCATAGCAAAAATATCTTGTTATTGTTTATAAATATTCATATGTTAATTGTACGTGAGACTGTTTATTTTTTAAGTATAAATTACAAAATAAATACGGATGTTTCTGAGGTATTTTAATTTCGCGGATTCAGTCAACCCGCTGATATACATATGTAGTTATGCATGGCGCGGGTGACAGTTGTTAGTAGTGTCATGTCATAATATAAGAGGAGTGGGTAGTTAACCACTACCATCACATATTGGCTCATTCGAAACCAAGCTGTCCTTGTCGTTCAGTAGGATGCACCATAAGCAGAGGAACATGGCAATATTCGTCACACCCCAATGTTGTGATGATAAATGGTTTCTTTATTTCATGAACACCAACAACTTTTTTGCATATAATAAGTTAATGCTTGACCACAATCCCACCTGATGGTAAGTGGTGATGAAGTCTAAGATGTTGAACGCACTAACTTATAAATAGCCTATTCACTCTCCTCTTGAAGACTCCCACATCGTAAGCAGCCGGGAACACCGACGCGGGCAAGTTATTCCAGTCCTTTGCAGTGCGCATAATAAACGAGGACGCAAACCGCGTCGTCCGTGCAGGTGGTAGGTTCATTATAAAAGGGTGGATACCTGCCGTACGTCGAGTTGTTCGATGGAGCATATGGCAAAGCTTAAAGGCAAAGCATATGGGATAGGCATATAGCATATGGGATATGAGAAAAACATATGGGATGTACGCGGCTCCATCTATTCTTGGATCTACCGTGGTAGTTCACTTTAATGATGAATCAACTCTCTAAAATTCCAATTCGAATTAGAATTTTGGATACTGGATTGTCTGAACATAGAATCAACAATGTATTACAGTGTTAACTTATTTATCTAGTGTGTGTTCTAACTTCACAGAAGTTTTCACAAGCATTACAGTTTGGAAAACAAATTTATTCGAATTTATGAGGGCTGAGTTTTCCGTGGAACAAAAGAACCAAGCGCGCCGCCAAATGGAAATTGTCCATTTGCGTTTCACTGGTGTTTTATAACTCACTTGTGTAGTGTCATTGATGTATGTACTGTTATACCAAAGTTATATAATGCTGTTTACATTGTAATTAACTATATGGTCCAAATGCACGTCTTAGGCGATGAACGGGAAAGTTCTCGGATGTATGGATTATATTATCAGTATTATTATTAAGTCATTAATATTATTACTGGTATTATTGTCTTTCCATGAAAATTGGCTGGCTAGCTACCACCCTCCTGCTTGAGTCAGTGTTGCTAATGTCCATGGGCGACGGCGACCACTTACCACCAGGTGGGTCATTTGTTCGTTCGTCGGCTATTAACATAAAAAAAAACCTCAAGATACATAATCAAAACCTATCGCAGTCTCATCGTATTTATAAACTTCATGCATCTTTAAAATATTATAGTGTTACGTGTCAGGATCCGTAGGTTTGTAAAATGCCAAAGTAATTCCGCAGAGACTTTATTTCACTTCACACACACTTCACAATCGCAATTGCACTCGTAGATCGCAGTTATTCGCTTCGTAGAGAGAGAACTCTTCGCTTCGTATCTGGGAACCGAATGCCCTGTGACCGCTATTTATATCGAATTCCGGGTTTCCAGATTTTCCACAACCTTCGTGGAAGTCAACAACAACAATAATTCCCGGAAATCGACATAACAATATCGGGTCAGGTAAACAACCTCATTTCGGCAATGTACATATGCTAATCTCGCCCCTTTTGCTTAAGGCATAAGGACGAGATTGGCCTGAAGTGTCACAGGTAGTTTTTATTATTACCTGGGTTTCACTTTTATTGCCTCCATTGTTTTCACTGGAAGGGTCAGCCACCCTTCCAGAAACTTCATAAGCCTGCCGACCCTCTCCTCTCGGCTATCCTTCGAGAAGCTTCTTAGCAATAGGCTTGTCACGTATTCAATCTGTCATACGATGTTTTGCTTAAACGAAGCATGAAATAATTATTAAATTAAATTAAACACAACATAAACGTTCACAAACACACTCCCGCACTAAAATACCCTGTGATGCGGGTGGCCTAGACATACAAAACTATGACATGAACGGCACAACCCGAAAACAAACATTTATCTGTCAGACAAGTGTCAGTGTCATTACCAACTGGGCCATAGAGTCTCCAACTCATAGTAAGTCCTAATATGAATATTAAAACACAGTGGAACATGCTGACGCAGCTAGGTAAGTGTGTAAGTTATACCCCCTTAGAAGTCAGCAATGTTTAAATACGAAGGAGACACGTTCATTGCTTTGGTATAGAAAAAATCTTGACACAGAGGTTTTAATTTTTTAATATACGACCAAGAATAAATTTATACTAACTCGTGATATGTATTTTTGTATCACGGCAGACTCATCACATATAAGACTAAAATTAAGATAAATTACAAACAACGAATCTATAGCCAAGGCGATACGATCTGATCGCAGAGCGTGAGAATACAATTTTTAATTGAAACGCTCACAATATGTCACCGCTGTCTTAAGATTTTCTATTTTGCGAGTGGCATGGACATACACAAACGAGACATCAGAAACAATCTACATACTAAACATATGTATGTTGTATAAATGCATGTTCCGACGATACAAGAGACCCGTTGGTCAGTGGGCAGACTCACTATGAAATGCATTAAAAGATCGTAAGGTTTATCCCTTAGGTTGCAAGCGACAATGCTATATTTACGATAAGTTCTCTGGAACGTACTTTCTCTGTGTATTTTCTTCGTGCATAATGTTTAGGTAGTTGCACAAATTTCAATATTAAAGTTTATTAGCACTGGCATACACAACGTAGGTACGTCACTTATAACCACCTTGTTATAAGTACCTTTTTTTTGAGGGTTGAAATCATTACTTCGTAAAAAAATTATTCATATTATGTCTATTGTCTTTCTAAGTATCTACTATATAAAAGAATGTGCGTGTGCGCAACAATCGAAAATACAACTACCCGTATTTCATGCAGGATTTGTCAAGTAGATAAAATTATTGAAAGGAAAGGTTTTAAGTGCATGGGGTTATAGGTGATGAAAACTAATAACTATTTATGAACGTAAAAATCATGTTTCCTACGGGTTACTTAATCTCTACAAAACACAATGGACAGGCGTAATGTTTTGCGTGAAGTGTAGTAACGTGTAAAATGTCCTCCCACTGGAAGTCGTACTTAATTGGCTCATTCAACACCATTGTTGAATGAATGAATGGGCGCCATGGAATTCATGAATTCATGGAATGAAATTTGTTAAATGAATGGGCGCCACTTCCGTCTGGCTTGGTGTCAGTTAAATCACGTCACTTGACGAGCGCCAGCTTTGACCGGGGTCATGTTGCTAGTGGTCCGGTGAATTTACTTTTAGCATTAACCTTAGTTTTTACACTAACAATTTTTATTTTAGAAGATGTAAAGAGTTGTCTAGTAAAAAAATAAAATTACACATTTTCAAATAGAGATAATGTGAACATTAACATTGAATTTAATTTAGCTCCCCCTAATATTGGTGTAGCACTAAATTACAATTGCACAATAAATGAAGTTATTAATTTTTTTTTCAATTTTTCTATTCAAGTATATTTTAAGTATGTACCTATAGAGTAGGGATGTTATGTATATGAAACATCGGATCTGGATACGGATATATAAATAATATTTTACCGGTTCCGGTTATGGTTACGGATATGAATTTTTTTCCGGTTTTCGGTTTATTTCGGTTACGGATTTTAAATGATTTAGGAATCAGAAAAAATTAATAATATATTTACAAGGTAAAACATTTATTTTAGTTCTAGTTATTATCTGGTATTACAATTATAGAAAATAACAATAGCCTTAAACATTTCAAATTAAAATCTGTCTAAAAATAAGAGCGAGGCGGCTGGTGTATGGAGCTTGACCAGCGGAAAAATCGCATAACGAGTTGCATTTGGACTCTGTCCCTATCGGGAATTATTCGAAACTT
Source organism: Megathymus violae (assembly GCA_003671415.1). NCBI lineage: Eukaryota > Metazoa > Arthropoda > Insecta > Lepidoptera > Hesperiidae > Megathymus > Megathymus violae. The sequence continues at coordinate 1,303,149 of PDGT01000031.1, read as the reverse complement.
TTTCATAAAATTGGGTTCCGGTTACGGAGCTCCATACATCACTACTATAGAGGAACGAGTACTGTTACATTTTCACATACTTAAAAATTCAAATAGTTAACTTGAGAGCACACAACAATTTATAATTACATAAATATTTTAATGAATTAAACTTTTACGTATTAACTTTTAGTATTTATTTAAGTTCAGCTTCGTTTTCGGTCGGTAACACGTTCGTGTTGCCTACATGTTACATATGCCCTTGGGTGGCGGTGACCACTTACCATCAGGTGACGTTTGTCGACTAGTTACATAAAAAAAATATTATTTCATACATTGCAGGTGGGAGAGGGGGGGTAGGGAGATTATAATTTTGATGCCAATTTCATTATTCCAATATATCACGAAACAAGATTGAATTAAGCAATAATCCAATGTCATAGTTCGATATTGTGTGTGGTTAAATAATTTTTTTCCTTAATTCTATGAACCATTAAGGCGCTATTAAGACTTGGGTGATTTTGTATTGTCTAACAAGAAGAGTTAAAGCGAAGAAACTTAGCCTTGATCCATGCAACTAAATGAAAATATACTTACAACGCACGTATCGTGAGTATTCCTAGCAGTAAAATAGCAATGACATACGATGGTGACTTAAATTTAAAGTTATAAATAAAATAAAATTGGAAATCTGAGCTAGGAACTGTTTTGGAACCTTAACTTTATATTTGCGTACGGCGTAGGATTTCTGTCGCGACGTGAGAGCGGGTTGTTAGTTTGTTAATAATTTGATTACAACGTCACCTATCTGATCCTGGTAATCCTATCTCATCTATAACACATCTCCGAGCCCTATTTTTTACGTCAATAGGCGACCTGAAGATCGCTGCCACCCGTAGACATCCTTAATACCAAAAATCACTGACGCTCCGTCGATCCACCAAGCATCCCCTTATAAACGCTCCGACACTGCAAAAGAAAGACATTAAAACATTTGCGATTGATTCTAGAAGGGGATCGGTAGCTAACCAGCCAGATAACTTTTCAACACTACTACATGCACGAGTACTATCGTGATTGAAACGGTTCGTATAGAGCCCAGCGACCACGATGAGGGACCCTATCGCTATTTTTTCGTTTGTTGTTCGCAACGACCCATCACTAGTTGCCAAAGTTTGAGACTAAAACAAGGATGGCCCTTCTTAAATTCCTAATTAACTTGTTGCGTTAATTCAGCAGGATTTTAGTATGCATTTGAATCGTTTATAATTTCCCCATCGAGTTGTTTAGTACTATTATTATCTATTCTGTGTTTCACTGTCGAGACATACTAATACAGTTAAGATAACACACAAACCCAGTTCCGTTATCTAACCAAAACAAGGGACTGACACCTCTGCGACTCACTTGCACACAATTAACTAATCTCTAACGACCGTCCCGGTGACCTGGGTGATAGCTCCGATGCGACGCGTCTGGACCTTTCCCTTATCACCAGCTCACTAGCTGCATCTGTCTATGTGTATTGTAGTCACATTTAGGGTATTATCAGCACTTTTTAAGTAATCCCCGTAATTGGGTCGAAATATTGATACAAATATATTAAATTGTGAGTAGGTTGGTACCAGTTACAGCTAAAATGTCCATGTTGTTGAGAGTTTAAAATCATGTATCATACACAAATCTTATAAATGACGTATAATTGACGTAAATTAAATTTTGGTTTTCCTATAAAGACTACATACATACATACATGTTACGATGTAGCTGACAAGTTGCTGGTACAGGTACAGTCGTCAGGATATACACACAGCGGCACACTTGTATTAACTGTCAATTTAAGCCACGGCGTCGGCAGGAGCGATCGATCTTGATCCAGTAGCACTTATAGGTTTATTGATTGTTTTATTGAAGCAAGAATCACCGGACCACTGACGCCTGCGCAGGCGACCGCCACACACGGTCAACTCAACTAACACAGTTTACGGGCAAACATTATCAAAATTCACTATTTTTCGAAATGTCTGTACTGGTGTACAAACGCAGTTGTGGATCGAACGCGCTACAGTTGAACAGTACAGGTAATCCTGTCAGGTATATACCCTAGCGTGTATGGCTACCGTAATCGTAATAAAGCGATTTATCAGTGACTAGCGACCCGCACCGACTTTGTTCGGGTTGATCAATTATTTACATAAACACATACACTGAAAAACAGATATATTCGTTTGCAAGTATAAAAAATTGTTTAGTTAATTTGCAAATTTATTTAGTAAGCTCCAATAATTAGAATCTATTTATTAATTTTTACTTGACTCTATTTAAGTTCTGTCCGGTACAACGGAAACATAGACAAATAGAGAACCCATCAGTTCCCACGGTCGTTGAATATCGAATGTTATTGCGGATACGCAAGTGATTAATTTTTCGTCCACTGCATAAAACTCTAAAAATTTCAACCGTTACTACATTTGGCCGGTCGATCATTAGACTATTTGGTTCGTTAGCCATTACACCGGGAGTTATAAAATCCCCGAACCCTGCATCATCTCCTCTTTTGTATGTGCCGTCTATATCCGTTCAGTTAAGGGTTAAAAATTAAGGGCAGCCAATTGGGTGGACCGTACTGAACTTTATTCTACTGAATATAAATTATTTTCTTAGATCGCCGTGTTAACAGCTTAAATGAGTCGAAGTTTACACTGGTGTCCACTGACGACTCCGTAACACACTTGATAATGACCCTGCCGAGCGAGGGAGCGAAGCAGATATCTAAGTTACGGCATTCGTCATGAAGTTTATCTGTTGTGTTGTGTTTTTATGTTGCTTGTGGACGGCCAGCGACAGTGTTAATGCACAGGTGTAAATGTGAATTGTTTATTTATATAAATATTTACTTAATTATTGATAAGACCTAGTACCTATTTCACGACACTGTTGTATTGTGCATTGGTAGAGAGAGGGGTTAAAAATCAATCTATGTGTCAACAGTTCTTACGCTGTCGAGGACTACAACATGGTTTAACGACTACTTAACTATAACATACATATAATTGAAACGTCACAAACATACATAAATGTCATGTTCAAGCCGGCAATCGAACTACCAACAGGCTACAAGTAGGGAATCAGATAATCTTTGCAAATCTTAACAATCGTCGGTTGGTCTATCATTGTAGGGTATTTTAAGAACTACGTAACTATTTAAGATGAAATGTTGGTTGCAACGGTCTTAATATAATAGTTTAGGATAAGTAGACCAGATGGCGCTAATAAATGTTATTCTAAATCTCGGTGTTGAATGTGGTGTACGTAAGTCCTTTCTTAAAGTATTACTTAAAAAAATCATTATCGAGACAATAAAATCCGGAAAACAAAACCGTCTGTCTGTTCAATTTTGTAATTGGTAAGACGCGTGACAAAAGGGAGTAACAATTATTTGCGGTGCAGTTGTTATTTATGGATATGAGGACTATTTTCTCGAATTTATATAATTGTATATCACCAGTATGTTGACATGTGTAGAACAACGTACATTCACGGTAAAAATCCAATACGTATTTTATTAAGTTTCCTGTTGCTTTTGACTTGAATTTCCGACAGAGAAAGCCTCGGCTACATGCGATAAAAATATACTAAAAATGTACGTGTACTAAAAATTATACGCCAAGAATAAAATCTTCGAGTATTGGCTATTATATACTGTTATTATATCATGGTCAACAAACTGAAAAAGGTTTCTTCAGTTTCTGCGCTTGGTTGATTTTTTTTTAATTCACAGTATACTTTTTTATACTAAAAATATTGAATAGTTGCTGTATTTGTATAAATTTTTTTCACTAATATAACGCAACCCTGTCCACTACATTTTAATAAAATCAAATACTAATTTATCCGCAGAAATGCTTAAGCAACTTACAAAACATAAAAAGAAGGATGTCGTAATTAATATGAATGGCAATGACGTACTTCGTAACCGGATGTCATCTGTCGGAAGTACTCGATTGTATTTGGAAGTATTCATATATTGTCAAATATTTTTGCACTTCCTTGCACTTCCCTATACAACAAGAGCGCTGCATAATGCATTTTTAGATAAACGTCACACAATGTGTTTAAGTTTGTCAGTGAAAATCAGAACGACAACATATACCGTGCACATTTTATGCAACCGACGCTGTTGGAATTTGCGAGGTTGTACGAGTATCTTCATTTATGACCGAAGCGACTTCTGTTTCAACGTGACGTTATCCCAGCGTTTTATGGAGGAGAATAAGCTGTTGCACAAAGGAACAATAAAACTAGAGATGTATTCTGTTCGGTGGAGAGAATTTCCATTCGCCCGGGAAAGGCGGTGACCGCAGTATTGAATAAAATGAATCCAATATTCAGGCACTGTAAATCTCCGGAGAGATTCTTTTTTCACGAATTAGTTTACGTTGTGTCAAGAATATCGAACTTAAATTGTTAGCTTCGAAGTTGCGATAAATTCTTAATTTCCACAATTTAATAAGAACTAAAGATGAATTTTGACAATTGTAGCCGGATCTCTTCTATATTTAAAACGCTCATGCGATGCAGAAATCAATTTTAATTTTATTTATGGAACTTTTAAAGTAATCTATAGCGCTTCAAAAATTAATACGGCTATTAAATTAGTATTAATTTACTTTGCAACAATCTGCACGCACAATGTATGATGGTATATATACTTCTATACATGTATGAAACTCCCTCCCACAAAGGAAAACATGCAATTATGATAAAAGTATATACCAACACACATACCGTCACCAACACGTGTTTCGCTCCGAAAGCATCATCAGTATACGAGTGTTAACCGCAAAGTTTTTGCGGTTATTGCAAAGTAAATTAATACTAATTTAATAACAATGAATTTCCGCAAAGTAACGCCTGACACTATCAATTAATACGGCGTTGAACCAGTTCAATAGAATTAATGATACCGACCCACCGAACCGTACGAACAGACGACAATCGAGTAACACAGGAAAATTCAAGAAAGATTCTTGATTATCTGGGTTAGAAGACACACCTTCATTATTTATAGAAGTATTTGTTAAATTAATTTATAGAAATAGCTTCATATATAATAAATCCTATCCTATCAATAAAAAGCGTAGACTAATTATCTCGTAATGGTTCTGTCTGCTGTATAAATTCTAATGGAAGTTGTCATAGTCAGCTGGCAGCAGACACATTATTTCTAATTATATGATAAACCTACATTAAATATGACATGGGTATGTAGTGGAACTACTGAATTACCAACAACGCCCGAGGGAATCGAAGCGTGAAAAGCAATAAATAAAACATAGAGCACCAAATTAACCACATCATAATAATATAATTAATGATATTGTTTAGCTATAAATGTGATTAATTTCAGGAAAATTAGCCTATTCGGTATTGACTCTCCCTATCAAGCGAGGGTCCCGGGTTCGATTTCGGCCGAGACAGACATTTATGTTACCGATTAATGTTTGTCGTCGCGCTGTGAGCTTGTGAGTGTTTGTGATGTCATATTTGTATATATCTATGGCACTCACAACACATGGAATCGTAGTGCGGGATTGTGAGTGTCATACACATTTATTTATTTATACATTTATTTCTTTAAAATTTATTTTATCTTGTTAGTTCGCATATCATCTATTACAATTCGCAATATGTCCCTAATAAACCAGGTGCACAACCCATAATACAATATTGCCCATTTAATTTTGAGTTATGTTTATTAGGATCTATTTACCTTACAATATATATTTTGTTATTTTATAAACATACTTTTACAATTCACTTTAAACTGTCATTAAATCAGACGAAATTATCGGAATTAATTATGAATTTATTCAACTTGATTCTTAAATACGGGTATTTACGTATTTCCAAAGAAATATTTCTGTATTAAGAGATTTCAAATTAGGTTCTTTAAATTTGTCAAATAATGTTCATGGTACATGCGAAAAGTAGTGAATCACTAAGTTTGCCCATAATGCATAAATCTCTATCTCATTATCTCCGAGGAGGTATATAGTATAAAATAATACGGAGCATTCGAGCGTCCTATTGTTAGTGTCCTCAAGGGGTTCAAGGTCACAAGAATCGCATGTTCGGCGGAGAGGGAGACAAGGTTATTTAAATTTTATAAAACTTGTTACAAGAAAATCCCTAGACATTTCAGGAATAAGATTGTAAATATAATTTGTTTTTTCTATTTCCTTCATTCCTTGGAACTACTTTGTTTGCTGTCTTTAATATGATTATTTCTTTAATGTCAATAGTCGAATGATAGACGAATAGACGAGTCATTTGAATGCAAGTGGTCATTGCCACGCATAGAAAACTGTATTACCAAAGACACCAAAGATGGTATTAGTTATTATCAAGCTGTTTTCTAGCTTTTAAAGTCACCGCAGACCGTCAGCAAAGCTATGGTGACAATAGTCGTGGTTTATCGTAATTACTAAAAAAGAAGGAAGCGTGAGTCATCAGCTCTCCGACATTACAACCGAGATACATTAAACGCATTTCACGTTTGTTTCTAGAAGGATTGTGGTAGTTAGACTAATATACAAGTTCATGTTGAGATTAAATTGGGTGGTATGGAGTACAGCAACCTTCTACAAGAGAGACTTGATGCCGTAGCCTCGTTTATCGTTCAGCAGGGCGCATCACTAGCCGTGAAGGTTGGCCGAGACCCAAAGATCGTCGGAGACTACTTGTGAAACATTACTTGTGAGCTATAACATGGCATAGCGATAAAAACTAGTTTTTTACCTTGACTCTTGATTGGCACGAGATATCTACGCTCTTTATCCACGCTACTCACACCATTGGCAACTTTGGTGAACTTTGAATTAAGGGTGCTAAGATTTAATATTATACAAATATATTCAGCTTTATCTAAAGCTGTTTTTTGCAGTTTCCCAAACACATCTTGTTACGTTTTGACCATGCCCGAGCCGTGAGAGGGACGACGGAGATACGCCGTAGACATGTTTAATCTACCCCGCGCTGCGTGATAGGTCACGCTGAGAGCCATCAGAGGAGCTCTGACCGGAACCTCGGTAGCACATAAGTTTGCGAATTTTATCGATGACTAGAACAAAGAAAGGAACGCTACGAAGCTCGGGTTGCAACCTTGCGCTATTATTCAAGACGCGGACGGATACATCGAGTTCTTTACTCGTTGAAGAATATGTTACTGCATTTAAATAAATAGTTTTGTATAAGAGCATCAAGAAAGAAAGAACACCGTATGTGAGATTAATTATTTACTGACGTTGGTCAGTAACATTTGTAAACTTTTAATCTATTAGAAGATTCGGTATCATAGAATTGTTAATAACAACTAACAAATAAAAGTAAGTAGTATAATAAATAAAGGTGTTACCAGCCGTTTTTGCTTTGGATTCCATAAAAATGGCTCTGCACATGTGACGACGGTAGAATATGGCAAAACTATTACAAGTACTAAGATCTTTCGGAAGAACCAGTGAAGTATAATTTAATATTAAAACGCAGCAAGGATTTATATTTCAAAGTATAAATGTCCACTGATGAATTGGTATAACCAACTATTCACGTTTAATATAACTGGACACCTGAGGTCGAGAGAGGTCTACACATAATATGCGTTGTGTATATCGAGGTAGTCTTCTACATCGTATATAAATCACAAATATTGAGAAATTAAGCTACGTTCATCCTTTTTTGTATCTCAGTTTCAAATACTAATCGGTTCCAAAAGATGTATAAGTTGTAAGTTATTATCCAAATCGTCCAAAACTCTAAATATTCGACGTTTTCACTGTTTTTAAATTGGACATGAACTAAAATACCTGTCAGTCAATAAGACACTCTGAAATTGAGTGGAAATTGAATCAAAACGTAAGCCCTATCTATCCATGAATCCAAATTAACTTCTCCTATATACTATGTCATGTTGGTGAACAACAAACTTTTTTTTCTCTATTGAACGTAATATGAGGCCTTTCTATTTGGCATTGGAATACGTAATGTATATCCATTACTTCAATTATATTTTATATATGAATCCGATTTTTAAAAGCAATTCGTTGACGTTATTTTAAAACAGGAAATTTAATATTCTATTTGAGTTATTCTTTTATTGAAAAGTACATGTTTTATTCAAAAATAATATTTTAATGCAGTTTCTCGAATAACACTGTACAGCGCGATGATAGATCCATTACTCATTCTGCTATAATTTATAGCAAAAATGCATTAGAGTGAATGAAATGAATCATGAGTATGTAAGAATGTGTATGTGATTTAAATTTGCGAAATTTTAATATTAAATTTTCTCGTCGCCATTTCTATCACATTACATGCTTGTTGTTTATTACATGCCTAAGTATTACATATATATCTGAGGTTTTTTTTTATGTCAATCGTCATAACAATGTCAATAGACAGGAGCAGACGGGCCACCTCTCGGAGTGGTCACTGCCACTCAAATAGATTTGTAACATTGACGACATCACCGTCGTTTACCGCCAGTATTGTTTGGTTATTTGAGTTGGTTAAACTCCGCTTGCTAACTGACTACGACACTACAACCGAAACACTTATCTTCGTCGTTATTCTAGGAGGAGGGTGGAAGTCGACCAAAACAGAGAGGTAAAGAGCCCTAAGGAACCGTCGAGATTAATATGGATGGTACAATTTTCAAAGATTTCCCAAGGGACGGCTCTGGTGCTATTAGCTTGTTTGTTGTTCACCAACATGACATATATAGGAGAAGTTAATTTGGATTTAAGGATAGATAGGGCTTACATTTTGATTCAATTTCCACTCAATTTCAGAGTGCCTTATTGACTGACAGGTATTTCAAGATCATTAGTTCATGTCCAGTTGAAGAAAAGGTGGTTTAGCTACAAGCCTAGTCCTCGTACCACAATGTTCCAAAATTGCTTTTTTCATTTAAGTTCAACTCTTTTTTTAAAAAAGGTTATAATCTATGTTATGATAACAGTTATGTATCTACCCTGTATCACTATGACGGTGAATACTCCAAGCATTCTTATATTTCGAGTTGAGAACTAATGAGTTAATGGTTTGCTATCAAATGTGTCATTATTAAAATTGTGCTTAAAATTTAAAATGTATACAAATTGTACCCCGTCGGAGACTACCGATTTCAACTAAAATAATTTTAGTTGAAAAGTAATTTGGTTACATTCAAAGAAAACGGAGTTTTAACCCATCACGGCTTTCGGAAGCTATAGCGACTGGATTGATATGAAAACCGTTTAGGTACAGTAATTACTGAAAACATTTTATCGTTTAACGAAATTAAATTGATACGTACATAAGGAATGTATACGTGGACGGCGTCGTTTTAAAGATTTTGTGCTAAAATTCATCATCGTTCTGCCAGAATTGTTTAAGAAAATTAAGGGTACAATTTCAAACGACGTCAATTTTATGTATTGTCTGAAAGTTTAACCGTGTGTTTTGGGGATTTAAAGAACTAAACAAAACTGTTCCGTCTTAATTATTCAGATTGTTGCAACATTTAAGAAGATCCGTCTCGTGTCTCGTTTGCTATGTTGTTGAGATGAAATATAACTGCGATTGTTGCTGTTGTCAATGGCTTTGCTGACCCTACTATTAGGATTTTTAGGTGTAAAGGGGTTTCTTCCATGCTTAATTTTAACCCGCAACGAACAATTTTGTGCATCCTGCAATTAAAAGATGAAGCAATGACATCACGTTCCATTTGTTGGTTTTACATCAGCCATGTGATGGTAATTGGATACAACTCTTGTACAACCTCTACTACTACTATTTTCGACATCTGTATCTAATATTAAGGGTTCCATCGACGTCTTATCGACTGAGAAAATAATACTTTCCCAAATCGATAACGAAGAAATAAATAGAATATTTTTTCACTCTTGTATCAAGTCGTTCACTGCCCGTTAGCTAACCTGTCTCCGAATACGAAAGATAAACACTTGGCCATTTGAATGATATCTGTCTACATACCGCAGAATATCGATTTAACTGTCACTTGGCCCATGTGCTGTTTTACTACGGTGGCCAAATGAGTATGTCATTTCGTAATTCAAGTATCGTGTACCTTGCGCATGTTGAACCTAACATTGGAAGTAAGAGCATGATAATATTTTAACACACAAGTAAGGTTCTTTTATCCATCTTTATTATTTTATCTCGGATGGTTTCTTGTTCAATTCTGAATGGCTTACGACCATAGATAAGTCCAAAATTTAACTATGAAGTTATATAACCCATATAATTGTAGTTTTAGGTTTGGGTCCAAAAACAGCACATATAATGCGTAAGCGAAATTGCGTGCTTCAGACTTTCTCATAATAATAGTTTTAACGTCGCCGGTACTGATGTCCTTAAATGTTCTAGAACTGTCTAATCTAATTTGTCATTATCTGTTTGGGAAAGATTAAAGCGTAAAGTCTACAGTTTACTTAAGTATGGAATCTTAAAATTAAGCACGTTTCAAAGCACATTTCAAACGTCTGTTATCGTTATATTAGCTGCTCTGACTATTTTGTTGATTTTTAGGGCAAAAATTTGAAACTAATTATAGAGAAGTCAGAATATACTATTTTCAGAAACGTGTTTCTGTATCAATAATGATAAATAACCTACTCGGCACTTCCGTATTAGTATCTATGTAAATAGTCTAATACTGACAAAAGCAACTGCGTCATCCCAACACCGTCACCCCGCGGGCTCGCTCCACAGGCAGCCGATTACAAAGCCGTGACATGTTCGACCCACGATCGATATATTGGTGACTTCCAACGTTCTCGCTTCTTTATATGTTACAAAAATCTAATAGTAAATGATAAATAATGCACAGTCTTATCCGTTGTGTCAAGAATCTATATGCTCAGGATTTTTTTGTATAATTGAGAAATGTAGTTTGTTAAGAGACCCTTGAATGATACATCCTAGAAATAGATTGTCTATTTTTTTAATTCGTTTGATTACAAGCTTGATGTTTGGCACAGTATTTTTAGTACAAATTACGTTACATTTGACCCGTGAACTTCAAGTTTGCACTTTAAATTTGACCACCGATACAAATAATTATATAATTAAAAACTATAAATACATTATTATTTATTCGTCAATAATCACGAACTAAATGCATTTAAAAAGGCTCACACACGCACATACTTCCACTAGGTTTTTTTTGGCAGGGACCAGGGACTTACGAGTATATGTATTGTATATAACCAAGACAAAACGACTTCGACCTTGTTGTCGACAAACATTTAATTGTCACATCAATCTTTGCTCCGTGAGGGATTCAAATTTGGTCGACAAGGTAGATGTATATGCTGAAATGCTAGGTCCTCTATAGAAGTACGAGTAACTCTAAGTAAATATTTCTTATATAATATGTCTTGGTCCGAACGTCGAATACGTATATTGTTTTCATTAAATGGTCAATAATTTTTATAATATTAATGAAATTATTGACCAGAATACATCTCACCTATTTCTGATTATAAGGTTGTAGAAATAAATATTTGATAAATTTCAATTTTGATTTTCATTAATGCTTTTTATCGATACGTTCGGAGGAAGTTCAATCGATCGTGATGTACTTTTCGATAGCTCTTATAGATGTTTGGAAAATCCATTTCCAAATAGTAGTGGCGACAGAGATAAAGGTAGGAAATTCGTCAGGTTAACCTTAATCCCAATCTTCACACCGAGTACTGAGAACGAGCTTTAGTGAAACCGCGTTATTTGTAACATTGCATTTTTAAGCCCACGACAACGAATTGTATTCCAACGCGCCCGCTCGCTTGCGGGATGGGTGCGTGGGGCATTCGGGTTTCAACGGTCATCTTCTTTCTCCGGTTGAAACTCGGGAGAACAAGTGTCTCCTAGTGAAGGGGAGCATCCCGCCGTTTGGCAGGCATCCAAGAATGCGTCAACTGTACCAAGTTCGTAACTAGAAGTCCCCCAGTTGGGCGGGGAATAATTCGACTGCAAGAGCTCCGCGGAAACGGGAACCTCTCCGGCGGTCTCGCATGGAGGGGTGCAATCCCCTGAGTGTCATGTCTGTCCCGATATTAGCTCGGTCGAACATCGTCTATAACGTCTATGACGCTCTATGACGTCGTTGAGTACATAGCGACCCGCCCCCACAATTGCTCGCAGATTGGTATTCTGCATCTGTTATAGCAGTGTTCGCTGCCCTTGCGGTGTCAACGCGTACCATGCTGGCGCCGCGTACGTCAGTCGTGAACGGATGTACACAATCACTTCGCTCGGACACACCATTCACTTCGCTTGGAGAGGTACAGACAGTGGACAGAGATAGAGACAGTGTTGCGCCATCTATATTCCATTTCCTTGTACGCGATTTCCTCTACAAGAATTCAGCAATACCCTCAAGTGTTGGGATGCCACGAACACACTATGCATGCACTAGCACGGTGTGTCGAAAACTGTACTGTAACTGCAGTCCTATCTAACTTCGTTTTTATGTTACTTTATAGACTTATTAACAATGAATATGACATGAAAACAGGTTCACACATTTTTATGTATAGCTTAGACAAATATATATAATTAAAAAAATGTGTCGAATTAGGAAACCTCTCCACGTCGCACTACAAGTTGTCTCGTTAATCGTCAGCGTACAGACTCAGCCGAGTAATAATTACATAACAATATAGATTACAATTCACAGTGCATGTATTGAGTTTTCTCACATCGACAGTACGGTGCTGAATATTATTAGAATAAGTAACAATGCAACCAACAAGCCGGGAACGCGTCCAGATCTGATAGCGCTCCAGGAATCCTATCGACGATCAGATAGACACACGTTGTTTTATTGAACGGCTGCTTGATCATGGTATAATTTTAAACTTGTTAAATAATTATTTAAGATTAGAAAAGATAGATCAATTGTATTATAATGTGAGTTCTTGGACCTAAGCATGACACGGATATTACTTTACCTTTTAACCTTATAATGTAATACGTAAATTTTATTACGGTATATTGCATATTGCTTAATTTCTTTCTAGTCTTATTGTCAGTCAGCAAAATAAGGTTAGGTTTGTTATATAAAAGCTTCATTACGATTTTTTTGGACAATTGTATTCATGTTTATTAAATGGTCTGAAAAGGCTATAGCCACGACAGCATCATATTGTTGTTAAAAAATATTTTATTATCATCATTCCGTTTTCCGCATACCTAACTCTATTTATATATTGTATTAGCGACACCGTCCAACTTCGTTCGGGTTGGACTATTAATTATATATACATGATTATTAAAATTTTCATATTTATTGCCTTAATTAGTAATTTTACTGATTTTTGATGTAGTCTTTTATCGGCACAATCACGTTTTTTCCCTACATACCAATTTTCATTTATGTCGATCGAGTTGTTTTGGAGTTGTCTCGATACATACAAGATAAGCTCAAACAGATTTATATAGTAGTATAGATATAGTAGTATGTTTAGTGCCAGTGTCAAGGAACACGTTTAGGTTAGTTCAAGGTTAAGTCTGTCACTAACTTTCCCATATATTCTTGCCTCGATAAAATTCACGAGGCCATAAATACGTTCAGACGACTAGTTTCTGATGGATTTCTTATATAATAATGCTGCAACGTATTATCGTAAAATTCGATAACTACGCTTATATTGCTTGTAGGTTTACTCTGTAGATTAGTTTGTCTTAGAAAAAAAACGTATTTTCGATCAAAATAAAACATTAGTGCTGTCTCTGAATAATCTACGTTAATTAATGTTTACATTAATAAAATAGTAAGGTTGTACTTACAATATTACTCACCGACGTGAGTTTGGTTATATAATTGGGAATATTTTTTTGTTGATATATGTATTGTTAATATTCACCTTATGCGGGGAGGCAAAATCGGCGTCACTAAATCTGTATACGGGAATATTGCAACAGATACAATAAATACAGTAGTGGTAAAAAATACCTCATGTACTCTAGTTAGTTCACACCGCTGATTAATTAATGATAGGTTATGTAACACAGATTAAACACATTGTTAGAATTTACCTGGCAAAGTTGACATACACCGAATTCAACTCACATTTACAAAACATCAGCCGAATTCAGACTTCGATGAAAAAGTTCCTATTGAAACACAAAATATATTGTAAATTGATACAATAGAAAAAAGTTATAATTTTAATGTGTGATCTCACGAAGTAATCGACCATTTTTAACTATTCTTTCAAGACAATAAAACATATATTTGAACAGACTTAAATTTGATTCTTTAACAGAGCATTATTTAGTTACTAATTTTTTTTTTAAAGATAACCAATTATAAACATATATTTAAGCAAAAGTTTTGACTATTTTCTATAAATCGATACTAATACTTTAAAGGGACATAGATTAAAGATTTTTAGAAATGGTTGTAAAGATAATCGATATTTTTTTTATTTTATTTTTTATTTTTTCTTCGGGTATCCTGCAAAGAGCTTCTGGCTCGGCGTATTTCTAGGAGGAAGCTGAAATACCTTTTTCAACACAGACCCCTTCTTTTGTATTTTAATCTTGAATATATTTAATGACCGTATTGGGGCGGCTTAGAATACTTCCCCCAAACCTATGCTGACAGAACAGGGTGTCGGAAGAGGCGACAGAATCCAGCCTGCTTGGTGATAGGGCTTTGCGTAAGGATTACATTATCACTATTATTATTATTACGTCATTTATATTATTATTGGTATTAATATATTTCCGTGAAGCCGGCCTGACTTGTTACACCCTCCTGTTTGAGCCAGCCGCCAAACGACTCGTGTTCCGGCTGGGAGCTTGAGAGCCAGTACTTTCTTTCTTACCTTCTTCTCATTTCTTAGCTGCCAACGCATCAGTGGTACTTTTAATCTTGCTATTGTCCATGAGCAACGGTGACCACTTGTATTTGTATCCATTTTTTTAGTACAAAAGAGTTTCGTTAAGTCAGCTTACTCTGTCTGGTCCATACATTAATAGGTATATTAATAAATGTAACTTTAATTTAAGGTATTGGAAAATACTTTTTTTGTACATACAAAATTGTAAGATACATATGTATGAAAAAATTGTACAAGAGTACTTCTTGTTCCTTTTTCAGACAGGAATATGTTCCAGTACGCACAAGAAGTAGAAAAGTGATACAGAAGCAAATTGAGTGCGCACCTAAATAAAATATATATATATTAAAAACAAAGATGACACATATATGTATATTTTCATACATATATATTGTTTTACATACTAAATAACATAATATTAAATACACATTATTTTCTATTATAATAAACAAATTAATTCATCTATTACCAAGTACTTACGTTAGCTAAGAAATTACATGCAAATTCGGTGCAACGTGGGATGCCGTTATATCTCGAGATTAAAGCCTCACCAACTTATCGAAGCCACCATAGGCCATCAAATATTCAACCAAACAACAACACTTTATATTCGCCGACGATTTTCAATTATGAACGTCGGAAATCGACGGAAACTCTCACAATTCGCACCCTTCGCGTTTCTGTAAAAACTACCGACGTTTTTGCCTCTGCGGCAATCGCGTTGCAATCAAAATTTTACTATGGGGACTGGCTGCTAGGTCGAGTTTTCGCTGCCCCTTCCGACCGGGGATGCTGCGTCTCCGTATGTATTATAAATTGGTTTACAGAGGCGCGGGGGAGTCGCCGGTCGCTCGCTCGATACCGACCAGTAGCGTGACTGAATCGCGAGCGATCGCTTCGTCGCCGCTGCGGAACTGACGTCGCGAATAAAAATAAGCGTGCGCACGCTTATTTCGATGTTTTTCAGTTGTTTTTTTTTTCAGTTTGATTAATGTTTTTATTAGCAGTAAATAATCGCGAGTGTTCCCTTACACGGTACGGTGTTGGATTGTTTGCAGTGTAGTCTGAGGGTTGCTGTTTTTCGTGAAAAGGGTGAGTGGCTCTGTATGTAAATAGTGCGAGCTTAAACTAACAAGGCTTTCACTTAATTTGCCTACGATGCGGCGATGTCCCGCGTGAAATTCCACGTTCGCCGGTTGCTGGTTATTCGTTTTTTATGGTTTTTAAAGAGGAGGAACCATTCAGTGGAATAATAACAGGCCTTGGTCCGTTTCTTGTTTAATATCAGATGATCGGTGTTTCTGCTACGCCTCCAATATTTCAGTATGAAGGGGTACCATTATTTGGATCGTCCGATGTATGAACGATAAGCCGATTTTTATGAGGATTTCTGCCAACGCTTCTCAATGAGTTTATTGATCGGTTTTCCTTCGGCATCTCGTTGCCAAGATTTTTTGCTGAAGGTTCTTGTGACCTAAAATGGATAAAAATAGTGATAATAAAATTAATATTTTTCAGCATTAGCAAACGGCTATATTATCTTATGCGACAAACAGTTTATGGGTTATGTGCTGCGAAGGCGACATAATAGAGAGGAACTGAATCAAAACCGCAGACACATGTACTGATGCGGTTAGACCCAGACAGAAGACAGTTATCTCAGCCATCGGTTGTCAAGTACGAATACCGTATTCCGTGATAGTAATTTCAACTATTCAGCAAATAAATTTAAAAACGAATTGCGTTCGCTTTCGATTTCCGAACGTTGCCATAAGATTATCGAAGAGGTCAGTGGTCATATGTCTGACATAATGTAAATCCCCACAAACTATAAAAATAGAAGAATAGAAGTTATGCTAAATTACAATAATGTATTGATAATTGCCAAACGATAATTAGTAATAGACTGCACAACAGAGGTCACGTACTGAACTAACTATCAAGAAGGCCAACTGTAGGGATTAGGAACTCCTCTGAGTGCAACTGGAGATTGATTGTTTATTGCAGGTTAAGACAATTAAACCCCATTGAGAAGACTATGGACACCTTTTTTGCAAACAATTTCCCATGCGATATTTGTTTATGTATCTAGCTGACAAATGAACGGGCTACTTGATGGTGATCGCCGTCTACTGACGTCTGTAACATTGAATGCCTCGCTGGTCTGGATGGGAAGGGGAGGATTTGGTTATTTATTTTAACCCGTTTTCAAAATTGTATTAATTCGAGGTTTTCAGGACAAATTCAACCGTGAGGTCAAGGGCGGACAATATATTCTGGACTTCATTTCAAAGAGGCAAGCACATGTAAAACTCAAACGATCCGTTTTGACTCAAACGAACTAATTACTTTTCTCCGCGCCCGTATGTACAAACACGCTGCGTTTGTGTTGCATTTAATGCTTTAAGGGTGAACATTTCATACAATTGTTAACTTGTGAGGTGAACGTCTATCTTGGGTTGACTTCCATTATAACCGACGCTTAATGTTCTTACTGTTTAAATCTGGTGAAAATCTATCGCTGTAAAATGTAACTAGTATCGCTGAGACTGCGTTTATACGAACTTCGATTTCTAATTCCAACGTTACAGAACCAGATAATCAGGAAAAAAATATAATAGCATTATGACATTTTTTATGTTTTTATTATTTAATACAATAAATATATTATATAATTAGAATATTCATTGTTGTATCGAGTTTTTGAATCAACGCTTACTTGAACTGAATTAATAAATTAGTGAAAAATAATGAGTTGCTGATTTAAAACAGTAAATTATTTAGATAGAACATTAAGGATAAAAAAGATTGTGCCACATCTGTTTTAGGATTCCGTATTATAAATAATATAATCCGTTTGGTTTAGGTTTACCTCTGAACTACGGATGAAAGCTATGGTTTTTCTTTTAATTTTCAGCTCTCAAGTTTACGAGACGAGATGATAACAGCAGTCACATGGAACATTTTTTTTTCCTTATGTTTATTTATCTTTTGAAGTATTCATTATAAATAATTATTAAAAAGAAATTATTTGAACGCTTCACAGCCAACCCGTCCATATAAAGCGTCACATGACGGATTTGATAATTTTTTTTTAACTTCTCTCCCGTTCAAAATAAACCCTAAAAACTAGGATTAGATACTTTGGATATATGCCATTATTTGTTCTTATTGTTATTTCTTTTACTGTAGTCTGCGGGTTTATCTCCTCAATGTCCTTTAACTTTTTCGAAACGGTAGTAAAAGCAAAAAAATGACGTACATGAATAAATGAATGACGTATAAAATACCGAAATGATTTTGAATGACTGAAATGATTTAGCAGACTAGGTCGTTTATTGTCAGACGAGTGACCTTAAATCTTTTCTTTTTATCGACTTCAAAAAAGGAAGAAGTTCTATGTTCCTGTGTATTTTCTTTTTTATTAACAGAATTGTAGGAGGTATTAGCGGCCAACCCAAATGTTGGTGATTGCAGTACCACCCGAAGTCCGATCATATGGCTTAACGTTAGTTATGTAACGATAGCATCCAGCACCGACAACTTAACGTACCCTCCTGTGGAAACATTCTATAAATATTTGCCAGTCACGGTCACCCATCCAATTGCCGACCGCACCCTAAGATACCCAATTCGAACGACCTCTTGGCGTCGGGCTGTGAGTATTATCATTTTATCTCACCTTAACATAAATTGGCATTCATAAATACTATATCGATATACTTAATAGCCTAACCTATCGAAAATCAACAGCACTGTACACTATCAACCTAGCCGTGGGGACCGATTCGCTTTGTGATGCAGTGTGAATGTCGAACACCCCAATTTCCCCGTCTCTTTATAAATTACACCCGATATAAAGCAGTGGAGTGTCCGCACGGAATTACCGCCGCTTTATAACGTACCCCGTTATCACGAAATGAATAATCGCAAACATTATCATGTCCTGGTACTTTACAACCAAGACATATTATCATTTAGGATAATCGGCCGATTAGCCGGGACAAAAATGTGGTTTTCAGATGATTTGTAAGTGGAAATTCTTTCCGGGTGCAATCAAACAGTAAACAGTAATAACCTGAAATTAAGTGTAAATTCCCCGTTTTGAGGTGTAAGATGCTTCACTTTGCTACACTCTTCCGCGCAACCCAACCTTTTCTGATCGTGATGCACCCTGTTGAACAACGAATGATCCAATGGACCAGTTTCTTTCTATAGAAGGTTAAAAACGACGTACTTGAATTCTCGTCCAACATCCTCTGCCCAAAATCAAAGGTACAATTCTTTAACGTGGTTCAATTGTATGTTGGACAGTCAAAGCTTCTTTTTCTCAGCAATGCATCAGGTATGGTACCGCTGACATCAATATCCATGGGTCACAATGACTACTTACCCTCAAACGGGTCTTCTAATAAGAGCAGCGGAATAAAGAACGCTTTATACATACCCCGTTACCAGACAGCCAAAGAAGTTCGCAATTGTATTGTAGTTATGTAATCATGGTGTGGGTTGGTTGGTGAATAAAAAGATTTAAGATTTACTTAATTGATAAATAATAACGAAAGGGTGAAGGTTTGTTTGTTTGGTATTCCGACAAATTTTCCGATTGCGATAATATACATAGTCGTATGCTTTTCCCATCAGTGAGATCGTGTGATGGTTTGTGTGGTTGGGTATGGTCAAAATTCCTATATAAAGAACTGGAATGTCAAAATCATTTTTCAAAATTCATGTATGATTGCATTGTATTGATAAATAAAAGGAAATTGTGGAAATACTATTGTACAGAGAGCAATATATTTTGGATAAATATTTTATATACGAGTAGGCCTGGAATAGCTTACCTGCTTTGTTTTTTTACTTCATTACGCTTTTCCAACCAAGACAACAACATTATCAAACAGAATTTTAGTCAAGAATTAACTAAACATAAGAAAAATCAACAGTGAATGCGGATACTAAGCAAAATTATCAGAAGACGTTGAATAAATAAAAGGTCTCTATCGTGGATATAACCAGAACTCTTAAGTCTTCGAATTCCTTTCAGCGTCGACAGCATTTGAATGAATTATTTGAGTAATGATCAGAATTTGTGTATGCTTACAAAGGAGAAAATGGTAAGTAAATGTTCTTAACCTACGGGTTTTTATAATACTGTTTTAGATGTGAGCATTCATTTGCGGACTAGTAGACAGCACTTATATTTTTAAATAACAAAAACAGAAACCTACAGTATTACTCACTTGTCTGTCTGCGTGTGTGTTGGTATCTGTTAGATGGAAAATTTTGTAATTTGGTATTATCATACTTATGTGTTACCATATAGTAAGGGTAATGATAGAACCCCAATGATAGAACGTACACGTAAATGTTAAGTAACCCAAATGAAAATGAATTGTCAGTTTGGAGGTTGATTTGAAGAGTAAACTAGGAAGTACTTGGAGAGTAAAGATTCAAAAAACCTTTTGTTAAGCGGCGTGGAAACGTGACGTATGAATTTAAAAAGCTTAGTGTTAGATATACGAATTCATTTTTCAATTCAAAGTTTAATCGATAAGATTACTCATCCACTGTTTACAGGAAAACGTGCCACAAAATCTTGTTTTTACACTGGACCGGGAAACAGAAAATTCATTTATTTATTTATTTACAGTACCGAACCCGTGACCGAGCGAGGTCGTTTCACACTTGACCGATTTTTTGTGAAATTTTGTTATTAAGAAAAGTTTCGAACATAGTTTGAAGCGCACCCTTTGTTACATGTTTCGTTGGTGACTATGAAGATTGAATAAATAATTCAAAATCTTAGCTAAAGTTCGATTAGTAATTTAGAAACGCCGTAAAAAATTTTCAGCTATGCGTTTTTTCTTGCATCGCTATATTTATCAATCATCTAATTTGAAAACTTTAAGGAATGTCTAATACCCGAAATGGTTGCATTATATCTAACTTGTAATTATTGGAAAAATATCTTATATCTTATCTCAGTTCTATCTTAAAGCACTCGTGTGGTAGCCCTGGAGATTATTTTTGGATGAATGGATAGGCAAATACGTTTACGTCTAACCTCAAGGCAAATTAATTGTATCAATCTACAATACAGTGTATATCTCAGAAGATACTGTCTCAAGGTTTATTTTAGTATACCCTTGAGGACGTAAGGACATTCAATGTGAACTTTAGTGTCTACGATATTACAATTGTCACCGACATTGTTTGAACTTGCGTTTATAGTTGAAGCCATTTATCTATATTTAGACTAGTAGTAAAGTCGAATCTGCAATTTCTGATTATTTCCATAATATTTAATGTAGATAGGCTACGTTATTATCAATTTGTAGGTTTAAACATCGTTTCTTTTGTCATTGGAAATGTCTTTTCGTTCGCTCCGCGTAGGCACCGATTTCACGAAAAAGTACGATCCTCTTATATCTCAGAGAGTTGTGAAGATATGATGTTCAAAAAAGGCTCAAAAGACGCGTATTTACGAGATCTGTAAGGTGCAAAAAGAATTATTCGAGTAAGTCAAAAACGAAAAAAGGTAGGGCTGAAATAGTAAAAAAAAAAATTTGGCGCTCGATATTTTGGAAATGAAGAATGATATCAAAAATTTGAGAAAAATTCCTGTGCAAAATTTAGTCAGCTACAATTTGAGCCTAAAACAAAGACGATCGGCTTAAGGGTTTGCCCTGTAGCCTACCTAACCTTTTTGAAAAAAGTGAAAAAGTCAGCACGGCATTTTTTTAAATATATAAAAATATTTTTTCGGATTCCGTAGATTAATTTCCAATGTTCTCGATAGTCATGCGAGGCAGGAAATCTGTGATTTTTTTTCTTTGTCTGTATGTATATAACACTGAAACCAGTGCCGAATTTAGATGAATAGAGACCCTAGGCGTAGGCTTCACGTGTACTTGTATGAGTACTTGTTGTTAATGTAAAATATTTTTATCTTTTTAGACCCTTTAAGTTATAAAAAAAAATTGTAAGAAAAAGAAAAAACAAAGATTGTCATTAGATGTCAGGAAAGTAAAAGAAGGAAAAACAATATAATTTGAACCTAAAATTACATTAAATATGGTAATTACGAAAAACAGGTACTTTAGGATATAAAATTAGCTACTCAAAATAAAAAATGTGAGATTCCAGGAACAGGTGTTTAATCCGGCCCTGAATGAAACTACTGAGCACATTTAGATGACATTTGGCATTTCTAACTTATGTTTTGGATCATATATCTCGAAAGGTTATTGACCTAAGTAGGATTTACCTAAAAATAAGTTAATGCTTAACAACAATCTCACCAGATGGTAAGTGATGATGAAGTCTAAGATGTTAAACGCATTAACTTACAATAGATTAATCACTCTCTTATTGAAGACTCCCACATCATATGTTTGCGGAGCTCAAAACAAATGGCAACCCAAACCGAGCCGTCCGTACAGACGGAAGGAATGGCTATGGACGATATTTTTCATAAAATTCCTGCACACTCTTCAAATGTACCCTATACAAGACCGAAAGTTTGGCAACCCTAGGCCTGTGCTCAAGGCATTACAGATTAGTTTCGACCAGATCTGGATCACCAATGAGTCCTTTACATGCTTCTTCATCGGATCCAGGGCTTATAGGTGAGATTTTGCAGCACCATCTCAAATATGACATCAGTACTCTACACATGGTCGAACCTGAACCTTATATAGGAAAGTAGGCAGCTAAATTAAATCATATTTTCGTAATCCTACTTTTGCGACATTACATACATACACATTTTCACATCGATATTTTCTCAATCTATTATATAATGTCCTTTAATTTTTTTGTCCAAACAGCCGATTATTTCTCTAACAATATTCCCATTTAAAATTCCGTCCTGGCTGAACCACCTTCTCCAATATACCTGTAAAGTGTGGGATGAAGTAAATTGCTTTGCAAGCGAGACTGAGTACAGCGCTGGAGTCAGTACGACCTTGTCAGTGGACGATCTCCGGAGGTGAACGAACAGACGCCGCCGGTGTGGCAGCGCGCATGCGGACTGCGTGTTTTCAAAATACCTAACGAACACGTCACGTGCCAGTTCTCGTGGAGAAGATTCATATTCCATACCTTCACCTAGTTTTGAACCAAGAAAATTTTTCTGAAAAGGGTATGTTAAACATAGCTTAAAACTACTAGTAGCTGGTCTAAAACAGCGATAAAAACAGAAAATAACAACTGGAAGCCAACTTTTATGTAAAAAGCATGTTACGGTACATTAGAATTATTTATTTTCTGCTTAACAACATGACGACGTAATGGAATCATTTCTGCATTATTATTTTGCATAAAAAAGTCTTCATGCACATCCACATGCCCTGTTATTACTGTTCGCCGCAACACTCTATCATTAAGGATAACTACACATTTATGATAACGGGACAATCATGCGGAAAACATTAAAAAATAAGGCTATGTAATTAGGACTTCACGATCCCGTAGCTTAGTTGGTAGTGAACCTATCAGCAAGGAACCCTGGGGTCCATTATCGGCCGGGGCACACATTTACGCGAGGGTGAATATTTATTCTCGGGTCTATGACAGCCGCAACACGGAATTTTGGTGCGGGGGTGTAAGTGTGTGACCATTTATTCATTATTTATTATCATTGCGAAAACGTTCCTTACTATTATAAAAAACAGGGCAAACACCAATCTTTATGAATTTACCATAAAAATAACGTATTTCATGGCATATTTTTTTTTACATAAAATAAAGTTAATGCTTGACAACAATCCCACATGATGGTAAGTAGTGATGAACTCTAAGATGGTAAACGCACTAACTTATAAATAGCCTATTCACTCTCCTCTTGAAGTCTTGCTTCTCATAAGTTAAATTGGACGAAGTGAATAGGATGAGGAATGGCAGTTGAACGAGGCATTGCATCGTTGAGCCCACGATATAGTTAGTGTCGTTGCGTCATTAGGGCCTTAGCTTGGAGACTGCGGGGACGCCCGAACCCTCCCGGAGATCGCTATAAGGGCCCCTCTTCCGGTCGCCAACCGGCACGATGGGGCCACCCCGGGATTTTTCGCAATTGGCGGGGCAGCCTTTCGTGGGTGGCTGTCCCACTACTTGGGCCCCTTACTGGCTACGGTCGGCCAGCGGTGCACCGTGCTTCGGATCCCGCTACCCTCCAGAGCTAAGCTCCCGGCGCAACAAACAAACCAACTCATCACGACCGGTCTCAGTAACGCAACGCAACTGTTCAAACCCATTCCCCATTCGGCTTCACCAGACATCACGCCGGAACACGACGAATCGCTTGGCGGCATGGTTTCATCTTCTATTCGTATTTATGGAAGCTCCAAGATTCTTTTCTTAGTCTACGGTTCACGGTAGAAAATGTGTTTTCCTACCTTTCTGAATCATTGCTCTCTGGTTTAATTCTCCAGAGGTGAAGAAAAAACGTGAAGAAGGTATGTCATGTTTTTATTTCTGTATATTTCATGGAAGTGAACTAATATTTGACAAAATCTGCATGCAACCTTAATCCAATTTTTTTTAAAGTTCCAAATATTCACGAACATTTGTTTATTTACTTTACCACCAATCCACGACTACTACTACTGACCATCCATCGGCCAGTCTGCTGAATTGCTGGATATTTATATAAAAAATAAGATATAAAATGTTACTACTAAAGTACAAAGCGGATTTTGTATCTTTCTGATGTGCATAAATGTACCGAGATTGATATATTTTTATTTTTTTGATTTTTATTTAATAGCTGTTAATTTGAATCAAATATAAAATAAATGAATAAACATTCGTAGGGTTAGGTATCTATTTGGCAAATTTATTCCTCTCTCTCAAAACTGAAGGTACGGAGTAGTTTTGATAATATTTTATATCTTAGATAAATTAAAGGGGTTGAACGGAGAGGGTGCACCAATTTGTATTCCGCGCACCCTTTTTTGAACTTTCCTCCTCTTAATTTTAGGGATTTCGTTCAAATTTCATTCCTTTTAAACCTTACGCGTCTCCTACATGATTTCGGATGGAGGATTTATTTATATAATTATTTTTTACATACAATATAAACGAAGGAAACAAAATATGAATAAGGAAGTTGTACAAGGGCGTTACTTATTCCTAAACAATCACATATTTTTATTATAAAAGTATTATTTCTTGTTTTCGGCAACAATAAACAAATAAACTTAACCTTAACCTACTAGTTAAATTTAACCTACTTATAAAAATAAATCTAATAATAGAACATCAAATCACAAAATAATATAAATCATAAAGTACAAAATAAAACATATAATATTAAATATTATATTGCGTTCCCTCCAGATTAATACTTGTGTACGAGATAGTTGTTTACCATTATTTCATGATGTTTTTCCATCGGCCGTTCTGCGCGGACGCTCGCCGCCACAGAGATCAGAGCTGGCCCTCGTTTGGTTGTGAGCACTCGTCTGCAGTTTTTGTCAATACAAATATCATAAGCTCTTTAAGCAATAATCTAGGTCGTCTAGTCGACGTACTCGACTGCAGTACTCTTATTTAGATACAATATATACCTAGATTATTATATTGTACTTATTGGAACCCCGTACAGGGTGAGTTTTTAACAAGGTTTTACTTTATTAAGTAGGAAAAGAACATTTTTTAGTTTTATTAAATTGTGAAAATGTAATAAGTGTATGTGTTCACACGCTTTGTTTTTAATTTAATTACATCATAGTACAGATTTATTGCAGTGAACAGTGGTTGTCCTTGTACGACCTTTAGGTTGGGGCCTACTTCACCACGTTGCCACCTCCTTGTCCACAGCTTTAAATCTTTTTCTCCTCCCCATGGTGTTTCACTATCAGCGGCGGTGCGGTGCAAGCGTTGATTATAACTGTGGTTCTTATGAATTCCAGGGTCCAAGATTCGGGCTTTCAATTCGGGTTTGCAATTAACGGTTCCTAAGAATCTCATTTTTTTACAAACGAATATAAATAAAAAAAGAGTGATCCGGACGCAGCTAGAACCAGGGGCCATCAACTTCACCACCCTCGCATAAACCTGGGGAGTACGCTGTTACGCTGTAGGCTAGACCCGGCAATCGAACCTATGACCTATATATATTAATAAATTAATTGCTCGCTATAGGTAATAAAGGGTATTGTGTTTTTTAACCGTCCAAACGCCCGAAAGGCGACACAACCTTCCCGTAGGCCCAGTCCCTTTGGTAATTATAAAATTAAGATTTTCGTACGACTACGGATAGTATTTAGTTTTGGATCGATTTTTAAACCTATTAAGAATCAATGGATCGAATGTTTCGTAATTCCAACGTTCATCGATTTTTCTCAGATGTTCGAAATTCCAATTTATTATATGTAATTATTACATTTAAATTTTTCGACTTATAGGTTGACAGCATCAGCGATGAATTTTACTAAGTAGTAAATACGTTACGTTAAATACATGCTTGAAATTCAAAATTCACATCAAGCGATTCACGGCCAAGGTGGAAAATTTTCCGTGTCGTAGATATACTCGTAGGAACTACCCTCTAACTAAGATTTTTCCTTCAACAAACGAAGTAATTGAGACAAGTATGCCCCATTGTCAACCAATCTCGTGCCTTATAATAGTCATAGCTTATATTATACAGATTCACCGTAATTCTTGGCATGTGTCATCATCAGGAGTCGTTTTTGTCTTTGTTGAAGTACGTCATAACTCCGTTACTACCAAATTAACTTTATGATATGATTTTTAACTGATATTATCGTGGACATCATACATTATAACTGTAACGGATTTTCAAGATTTTTGTGTTTTCTTGTCGAGTGTATTTTTCTGTCAAGATCTTCTCCCCGCCACTGCAGTCTCGCTGCGACCATGATCCATGTAATTGATCGGTAAAAAACACAAATATTGCGAAGAACTTTATGTTTACGTAAAAAAAAATTAGCGAACATTGATTTAATATTGGTATTACACAAATAATGTATAAAGATTAAAGTCACGTGAGTCGTTAAGGGAAAAATTTAAAGAAATAGGTGCACTCACCATAGCCAGTCAATATATTTATAGTAATTTAGTATTTATTAAAAAAAATGTACAAGCAGTACAGTGATTCATACAATCGTGACACAAGAAATAGGCATAATTTAGTTACGTCTTCGTATTGCCTATTTTATGGGGCTTGGAGTTCGTTTTTACAGTAAGGTTCTAAAGTTGATACATAAGTATTGGAACCTACGTGTTAAAGCACAGCTTGTAGGTAAAGGATATTATGGTATAGATGATAGATTAATGACAAGGACCCCTGGAAATAATAGTGTCGAAACCGGTTCCGCGCAGGTTTAAACTTACATACTTTGTAATCGCCATTTGTTGTTTTAAAAGATGTGCTGAGGATTTTCTTTCACCGTTTCTTCTCCTTAATGTTAAAGCACCTTATCGAAATGGTAGTAGAAGCAAAAAATGACATGCATCAGTGTATTTACAGATTACCTAAATGATTAATTGATTTTGATTTTAATTCGTTGGATTCTAATTGGCAAAATTATTTAATTAATAGAATTATCAAAAAATAATAAAATATCTAAGTTATCAAATTTATTCTAATGTCCTTTGAGAACAGATTTGGAGAAAATCCATGAAGATATGCAGGATTTATATTTAAGCATAACATAATTTTATTATGCACATATTTTGGAATATTAGAGGTGAGTTAACAATTATCTGAGTTATCCGGGTCCGTGGAATAGATCAAACTTAAACTCCCTAAGCTATCATTAATTTTTATTATCTTTACAATTTTATTTATAATCTGAGTTCCAGCCCTGTGTAAATATAACCCATACGAAAAATGCCCCAGGGTGGAGGGTCAGCAAAGCCTGAAGCGGTAATTGTGATGCCGCTTGGATACGTCCATTATATTAAATGATAAATTAATTTTGGTGTGAAATGCGTTTTATACGAATACCCATCACATTATAAAATTGATCTTTATTCTATCTGCTTGACTGGCGGTGTTTTTTTATATATTTCGGTAGATATAACGTATATTTGAGTGAATACACAAGTACATTTTTGATTTAACCTATGTAAACAAGTCTTAACTGGCGCGTACACGATATTGCCTGCTACGCTCTGAATTGGCGTCAGGCTCCTCCTGATAGAGGTCGTTGGGCTATATACTGTTTAGCTTAATTCAAATTTTGAATTTTACACATGCCTGGTTGCTACCGTATTTGTCCTAAATTTAAACGTAATTTTTATATATTTTAAACAAATATTTATCTGTTATATACATCTCTATCCTGACCAGGAATCAAACTCGAAACTTATACAAGTTCGTTTAATTATTTGTTTGCCTTTGCGCTTAGAATGTCTTCGTACCAAAAAAGGAAAGTTATGCCATATTATAAGGCAGTGATCTCTTGTCTTCGACCGATATTTCTTTACGGATAAGTTCAGAGTTAAAAAAATATGAACAGCTTGAATATCCTAGGTAGTATTAAAATTACATAAATATCCAAAGAATCTATTAAATTCTCGTCGAGAACTCACGTAAGCGCCTGCATAATTAGACGCCGGCAGCGGTACACTGCCCGCAACCAAACCAATAATTTTCAAAATAGGAGATGAATAGAATTCTACACATAAGTATTGTATGTGTAGTAAGTAAGTAATAAGTAATAATACTTTTATTTGAGGAAATTTATATTGCAAGCAGGTTTTTTGTTATTCATGCTTTTGTAAATGCGGCAGTGTGAATCATCACCCTTTAAGCTAGTTAAAAAAATCGTTGAAGCAACTGGACTCGCGGCAGAACTGCTCGTAGCCTAGTACCTCTTATAAGTAAAAGGTACAAACTTTCAATTTGTTGTTATAATAACTATTTTTTGAAGTTAAAATCAAGAACATTGACTGGAAAAAACTGAATAAAAAGGTTTTATTTTTAGGACGCTAAGAATGTAACACATTGTGAATTTTTAAGGGTGTATGAGTTCCGAGGAAGTGATATGACTTGTACAGTAGTAAAAATTACTAATACATATTTTGCTCGTCTGTGGTCTTTTCTTATGAGAAGGCCGTAATGATTCACCAGCAGTTCACATCAGAGCATTCATATGCTTGATTTACGGCTATTGCCATAAATACTTATACTCCGAGAATAGTTTTTATATTCTTGAACCAAACAGTCCCAAATTTCGCTGTGCCTTAAATTTAGGTTCCTCAGAATAGACTTAGTTTAACTTACTTGAGATAGGCTAAAATTCTCACTCATTCATATTAGTATGTAAAGATATAATTTACAGTGAAAGTATTTAATAAATCAAATGAGTTTCAACTATTTTATCTATATATGGGAAAATTTACACATAGAATCATTTTACCCATGACTTTATGACTACAATAGGTTGTTGAAAAAATTCATCCCTAGTGCAAGGTAAGAGCAATGCACTTGTTAACATGCGCAGGCGCAGCACTGTGTTGATTGGCCCGCGACATGTGAGTACAGAAACCTTAAAGAGAACAACCTCCATAACAAAATTGACAAGTGCTGCACTAAATGATATATAAATAAAGCATTTATTAATACGTCGTTTAGCATAAATAAGTGTACATATATCATAGAGCAATTTAAATACAAAGTATCCACAACATCAAATGTTATTAATTTAAAATAGATAAGTAGTAATATATTTTGTAATTAGTTCTTATATTTCTAGACATGTAGCTTTATATGAATTATTTCCTATCGTTGTTGTTAGCGAGCGCTCTCTATTTGACTATCGATATTATAAGACCAAATATACCATTAGAACCTACCTAAAAATTCTATTTCGTCTATTTCGTCGGTCTCTGTACGATCTATGCTCTTGTGTCGGCTACACGGCGTGCATGATAATGACAAGGGGACGAAGTGCGGTGTGATAGAATGCCTTAGCATCCGTTTTAGGCGCGTTGGTGGTCGAAAGTCCATTCTGATTCCATTCTGATAATACGCTTATGTAGAATATTTATGGATGTCCTGACTTAAACGCATTCTAACATGGTCTCGTACTTCGCAGACTCGACTTTACAGTCATGCACAATACAGCAATATGGACTTCGTGTCTTCCCGTCCGTTTTTCGTGACATACTTCGTCCGGTGCCAGCTTTTGTTACCGACGAAGGATTGCACAAATTAGTGTCTGAATAATTGCGAAGGATTATGAGTTTAGAATTATAAAATCGATTTTTTGATTTTATGCGAGTTTAGTTCATACAAATCGATTACTATTTTTCTTTTATATTGCCGAGAAATACTTTTGCGCGTCCTACTTCCACTCGGAGGTGATATGTGGGATTCAACAAAATACCCACCAAAATCCTGCGGTATTCTACTCTTGTTCTCTTCATGGGACACAATGGGATCGCTGTCTGCCGCACTCCACTGTCTCGAGGGTAAGCCAAACGGTTTTTATAAGATCATGGGGAAGGAACGCTCGTAGTGCCTCTTCCTTTCCCCTTGGTCCCCTATGGCGCTCTTCGTCCACGAAGTCTACCAGCGCATGATGCTGATTGTTGAGTATTCCGTGCCCATTAAGCACCTGTACCAGTTGGAAAGTCAACTTCCCATACTGCCGTGACATCCAACGATTGAAGTGAGGCTGAATAGCCTTCACCGCTGCGGGAAACCTAGTTTCAGCGCACACCGTTGGATCAGGGTCTCATGAGTGAAAGCTCTAATCCTTAAAAGTTCCACCGGGCGCAGCCAACAACCCCTGTGCCTGAAGTCTCCAGGGTGGTTCGTCCGCTATAAGTGAACTTGCCTTCCATGACATTGTACGGTACCTTCTGCGATGTTCATAGCAGAACTTTGTTCGGTATAGTGGTATAATCTATCCAGATTGGTACGCCATAAAGTGCCACGCTTCGGATAGTCTCAGCATGCAGTCACCTGCTTGATAAACTAGGTCCTCCCATCTTTGGCAACAGTCTCCCGCATGCAGCAGCGGCGACGACAAGCTTAGGGGCCAATTTAGTAAATTACGCTCCCAAGCTCTAACGACTACCTACAACAGGGCGCAGATACTTTATTCAGGCTTTGACAACCACGGCCATGCCATGGACGGTAATAAATGCGCCTCGAGTAACTCTTCTGCGTGGCCCGTGGAAGACGAGAGCCGCAATCTTCTCCAAACGAGACTCTGAGACCTAACACGTGGATTCGTTCGAACACCAGCGACGTGGTGCGTGGTGCCGACGGGCCACCTCCTCATAGTTTTCGTTTACATCTCATATGTTCCATAGGATCGACCCCAACACCTGTGGTACACCGCAACTGTGACAATACGGTCCCGCAGGTATGGTTTTAATAGTCTTTAAGATATAACGGCACTTTTTAATGCCGAAGCGTCTCTTTTATAGTTTCAAAAGGTAGACTGTTGAAGGCGTTTGCCACGTCGAGTAAAGTTCTCATGGGGACCTCCCCTCTCTCTACTGCTTCAAAATCGATTGCTAACCTTCGTATCTCGTTAAGTTCATATATAATTTTCCAACATACTTTACAAAACCGATATGATGACTTTAATTGTGATTGAATGGCGGTCTACAAGTTAGTGTAACTGAAAAGGTTTGAGCGTTGCCCATGTTAATTGATCTCTTTTTATACGACTACCATTGACCGGGCGAAAAAAGAGGATTCATTTAAAGAAAGAATAAAATGGAAAATATTAAGTGAAAAGTGATACACACAATCATGAAACAAGAAATAGGTATAATTTGGTTACGTCTTCATATCGTCTTTGTAGGACTTAGAGTTCGTTTTTACAATAAGGTTCATAAGTTGATACGTGAGTTGCCCATTTGAACTTTTAAGCGACGCGTTAAAATACAGCTTATAGGCAAAGGATATTATCGTATAGATAAATATATTAATGACAAAGACTGATTGGCTAAGATTAAGAAAATAAATAGGATCTTCTATTATTGATTATCGGTAATTTTTACGTTAACATGTGTTAAGTCGCTTTTTCTTATATATTTTATTGCCATTTTGTTAATTTTTCGAACAACTCTGCAGTTGTATTTGACCTACAAAACGACGGTGGGTAATTTAAGAAACTGTAACAGACGGCTGATCATGGCAACCCATACTGTTCCAGTGCTGTGCTCGGGTCGCCACTTACGATAAGAGGCATAAAAGTCGCAACTCTCCACGCTGGCCACACGCAGCTTTTAAAAACTTCACACCCCTTGGAGTACTCGATGGACAACTCGCAGCTATGAAAATTTCCTCATAATATTTTTCTTCACTATAGCAAATGATAGCTAATATGTAATAGGCATTTAATAAAAATAATAGGGTTATCAACAAGGTTCCGAACACACCCCTTGCTACGACCGGCGATATTTACCCAAGCTGTTGCCGCCGTAGCAAAAGAATGCTAATAAGGTGTAAGTTAGAAATATCCTTATTGGGAATGAATATTTTGTAGTAATACTGAGCAATCTGTTTGACGCGCTTCATTAAATAAACTGCTTATTGCTCGTGTACTTAAATGTCTCATTTCTAAAATATAATCTCTAAAAGTATTATATGAGGTGTTTGTTATACCTTCTATAAAATTGAAAACTATGTATATTAGAACTGTAAGTTCCTCACATTATACGGAGGCTTGCGTGGTTCACTTAGGAGTTTGTGAAGATATAGCTATGTATGGATCTAATTTCTTTTTACTGCAATACAAATATGAAATTAATGTCAGGAACTTTAGCCCTTATTAAGATACCATAAGGCAAAAGTTTATGAAAGTAGGCAAAAGAAACTCTAATTTTTCTAATAACATAAACAGTCCGGCTAACTTATCTGCGAGGACCGATATATGAGCGCCCCGTCAAAATTTACATTCTGAGGTGACATCATAAACACCGTGGATTGTCCCATAGTCAGTGTTTCGTTATTCAATTTAATGATGTCTCCTGCTTTCTGCATATTTGGTAGCAGAAATTTTACACACCTAGTTTTTAGCATTTAAAAATAATTATTTACAAATAATTGAACATCAACAAAATTTCTGTTTTTTTAAATATACGTTATTATTATTTTTACGTTATAATACGATACCCATCGTACAATAACACTTGAACTTTTTTTCTGTTAATGAAAATTAATTTCTTGTGATTCATTTTGCTCAAGTTAAACAAAATGACACGATTGACAATGTCAATTTGAAATAATATTTCTTTGTCTGTAATAAATAGAATTTCATTGCCAAGAAGTCCGGAGCTCAAAGAGTAGTTTACTATTTTTCAATACGTTTTAATTGCATGATTTGGAGTGTAAATAACAATTACATGTATTGTCATGCTAATGTTGTTGAGTCGGGCATTTCCCGAGATATCCTTAAGGACCGGACTCCTCCAAAGCGGAGTCGAGACTAGACGAGAGATGTTTTTTAAACACCCATTAGAATTAGAAATAGAACTCACTCATACACATCACTTACCCCTAGCCCAGTAGGACCAGGGGTACTTAGTGGTAAACCGTGGTCCTACCAGTAGGTGGAATCGGTGGGACCACTTACCCTTAACCACAAAAAGTCACTCATTACAGTGTTTAGTGATGAATGTCTAAGTAGGATAAGGACGTTTGAGTCAAGTTACGTCTTGGGTACATACATAAATAGCTCCGTTATCATAGTTTGATTTAAATAGCGAGAAATTATTTGATAGAGATATTAAAAAGTCGTATCTGTGGAACCTTCATGATATAGATGTGGTATGTGGATTTTACAGAAACAATCAACTCTTAACAGGAAAAAGAAATATATAATATACATATATATTAATAAGCTCCAACATCGCCGACTTCTACTGCTCATGGACCGCCTACTGACACTAAAGAAATGGCTTCATATTCCTACTGTTTTATTTTGTTTTGTTTTACCGTGACGTAGTTTTTTTCTTCTCCAATATACAGTAAAAACATCTGAATAAAAAAATTCAAGCTCGAAATAACAAATACTGCATAATTTCAGTCGTTTCTCGCTACTTAAGTATTCTGAAATAAAAGGACTTTCGTACTGCAGTAAACGAAATCTCGCTTAACAAATATTTGTACGGACCGGACGCTTTTAGTGTAGCGGCTCACACTCCTGCGCCCAGAGCAATGTGCGTTTATGTTCTTGAACCAGAAAATTGTAGCCCGCTCTTGTAACGTACCTAGTTTGACAAAGAATTCAATAAAAAAATCTTGGATCTTTACATCGCGTTGGCACTAACAATGTGCTTCGCTGGTTGTTTTAAAACGCAATTCATTGTATAAAAGCGCTTTAAGTATTATTTATATATTATGGTATGCTTATCTTTCCGTGAAGCCTATCTGGCTAGTTACCACCCTCCTGCTTGAGTTAGCCGCCAAAAGACTCGTCGTGTTCCGGCTGGGGGCTTGAGAGCCAGTAGATTCTTTCTTACCTTATCATTTCCTGGTTGACAATGCATCAGTGATACCTTTGGTTTTGTCGATGTCCATGGGCGACGGTGAGCACTTACCATCAGGAAGCTCGTCTGCTCGTTTGTCGGCTTTTAACATTAAAAAAAAATGTTATAAGCAAAGGATATTGTAGTAGTACAGATGAATATATTAATGACAAGGACGCCTGGAAATAATAGTGCCGAATATAAATAATTGTGTCGAAACCAGTTCCGCACAGGTTTAAACTTTTGTAATTATCGTGTGTTGTCTAAAGGATAAGCTGAGGAGTTTTTACACTGTTTTTTCTCCTCAATGTTAAAGCACCTTTTGAAACGGTAGTAGAAGCAAAAAAAGAAGTGCATAAGTGTATTTACAAAATACCTATATGATTAAATGGCTTTGAATTTGAATTCAGTTTGGTAGCTCGTCGATGGTACCTTAGTGTCACTGATCTTTTTATCATCATGTGGCCTGTCTGCTCGGTTTTGGCTACTTACGTAAAACAGCTAAAATGTATCGATAATACCTTTTCCACAGGTAAAAAACACACTGCCAACCACCCCAATGTTGAATTATCATAAATTTTTAATAAAATACGGATGCCCCTCACGGAGGGCGCGCTAGTATCTATGGACACGCAATACGCAAAACATTTAAGATAGCAGACCCGCTGAACTGGAAAATTATTTTGATGAAATGCGACCAAGTCCGTTGAGGTAACATTTCTTATGCTTATTTATAGGGAAGCCTTCGGCATTTCGTGCATAGGTTCGTTCCGTACGAATTCTAGAAGTATGCTCAAGTGTCTTCTTTACAAGACTTTTCGCTAAACCACATGTTTGACACCCTAACGTCAAAAGTGTCTAGAAGTACCGTCACTTTATTTTCCTTGCGAAGCTTACGACAGTTATGTAATTTCTACCTCCTGACGTTAATTTTGTACAGATATTGTAGATCGTAGCCAAAAAAAAAACATGCAAAATTCATGATATCTAATAAAGTCATCACATAGTAAACTCATGTCTCATCAAGACCCAAACTCAGGCTTTTAGGTAAAATGTAGAAGTGTTTGAGCTCAAACACAATTAGGACTGGACGCGTGTCCCGGCATATCTCGCCGGCCACTTGTGTAAAGTTCAGCTACCCTATAAATGGAACGCACGGTCCGCAACAGAAGACCATTGTTTTTTATTACATACGTGTACACGTTGGCATTTTCAGGTAAACCATAAACCAAATTGTATTATGCAAATTTATAATTTTGTATGAATCAAGTTAATGCCCAAATAGAGATACAGGGTTAGTGTCACAGATCCATCAAATCGATAGATTCTCAGACTTTACAGTTACACTTATGGACTTTTACCCTTAGATGTGGTCTTCTCATGATGTTTTCCGACACTTTTCTATATACCAAAGTTTTTTTTAATTTAATTTTGTTTGCAGACCATACGTTGCACTTCTTTTTACGTTCTGTGGCCGCTGTCTTTATTTGAGCAATTGTTCTTTTCGTTTTCCTTTGCCAGTTGCGTGAGCGCGAACAGCTGGTTTCGAAAACACAATGGACTAGGAATACCGAGTGAGTTTGGCCATTATACGTAACTCACTTGTGTATCTACACTTATCTAGACCGAAGAAGTAAGAAAAAGTTTTATGTTTCAGTTTTTAGCATTAGACATTAAAGAGAAGTTGGCACAGCGAGATTGTATAACAAATATAAATAATAAGGCAAAATTCGTGAGTACCCATTACAGGTAAAATATAAAATTTCCGCGATGATATAAATTTAAAATAATATTTACTAGAAGTCCATCCATAAATTACGTAACATAAATTTAATGTTTTGGGAGATATCATTCAGAAAAATAGTAATTCCCACTCTGCTCTTAGTACTGTATGTATGAGATTACGATGTTACGCTACAGAAATGAGAGATCCCATGCGATTATTATGTAACGATATATTATATACATGATGCATATGCATAAAAATCTACGTTATGGTAAGAGAATTATTCAAATAGGTGATGTGCTTCCAAAGATTACCCTTCACACACACACGCATGCACACAAACTAAAAAAAATCGCAATCTCGTTTTATATTATTAGTAAAGATATAGTTTATCAGTCGATTGGTAGACTTTTAAATAGAGAAAAACGCATGATAATCGGTTCAATAATTTTTACGTCATGTTTAAACAAACACAACCCAACGGAGGCTTAAGAAATAATTTATGTGTATTTACTTACATCTTTTTAATCTACTTATTTATATAATTTACTCAAGCTACGGAATTGCGGGGCTTTTAGTTCAAGAATCTGCATTACTTAATGACATATGAATTATTTTTGTTTTGATGTATATAATCGTAAACATTTTCAAAGACCTTCATATATTACGTTCCTTAGACACAATTTTAACAATACAATAGCTTGCGAATAACTTTTACAATTTACTTACGTTTTTATAGTATATAAACCCAATACAATTGTTACTTGTGTTTATCAGGCGTTTTATATATAGCGCATATTCCTAAACCTTCCTGGTAAATCATTCTGCATTACATTTCTAATGGTAAACGCCATATAAAAATTGTAGAGTAGTATATTTGAGGTTATTGCGCTCAAACGCACAGATAGAGACTTATACCGAGTGATAGTCAGGCAGGACAACGTGATACTATAAATCGCGTGAAACGATCAGGATGTCGCCAGCGGACCTTAAATTCAAAGACATTATTGTTTTTAGGAACAGCATCGTCAAGAGAAACTAATCGCTTACTAAAATAAATAGCATACATGAACGAGTGTCGACCTGTCGTGTCACTGGTACGCAAACCGATCTACCTTTTTTTTTGACGAGAGGGAAACCTTTAAAAGGTACTCGGTGCCGTGGAAGCGACGCCGGGGTATGTGAGATTTTTACCTCACTAAAACCCCCCCCGGTGGCCTTCCTCGGCGCTATCATATGACTCCAGGATCTCCGACGGAACACAACCGGAGTCCTATGAGCGCGTGCCCCGCTGGGCTCTACTTGGGATGAGCAAACTTTCATCCCCCGCTTTCTAGTATTACGCCGGTATGCGGCCACGCATACCGACGTCCTTCCCGGGGACGTTGGCTAGACGGTTCAGGCTCCCACCCCAGCCGCCCACGAGCCCGGAAGCCCCCTTTTAGTCGCCTCTTACGACAGGCTGGGAATACGGTGGCCCTATTCTGGTCCCGGGCTACAGGGACAAACCTCCTACTGGAGTGGACAACACGTGACTGACGTAACATGACTTCCGTTATCCAACTTTACTAATTGTCAATTTATTGGTGAAAGACAATAAAGGGGCTAATTAATGTTCTAGGGTTTAATAGCCTTACACATCACCACAAGTATTGTAACTCATCCGTGCACATTTGTTACCTATAGCGTTGCTGGCAAAAAGAAAGCGGTATCAGCTTCTTACCTGGCCTAGACGACCCCATAGTACAGATGGTCACTGCCCTAGCTGCCGAGTGGGAGTCTCGGGTACGATTTCAGGCCGGAGCAGACATTTATGTGAGAGATAAGTGTATGTTCACGGGTCGTGCGTGTTTGTGATGTCATATTTGTGTACATACATGCCACTTGCAACACAAAATCCTAGTGCAGAGGTGTGAGTGTGTAAACGTTTATTTATTATTATTTATTTATTTTAGTACTGGGCCTGCGTCTATCTAAGAATGAAAATCTGTCAAGCCCTGAGAGTAGTAAATAAGGACAGGTATACAAGTTCTCTTATAATGTTTTCAACCCTAAAATAAGTGATAAGACAAAAATAATGGTACGTATTGTTTCAAAACCCAACTCTCGGTTATCACTAAAGATATTACAAGAGAGGTTATTGCGTTCTCGTGCGGGAGACCGGTGCTCAAGCCTCTAGGTTATCACTGGTTATCACTCTCTTGTAATATACCTGATAAATACGAGTAAAAGTTGTTTAAGGTGTAGCAACTATTTTGTGTACGTACGAATCAGGTATCCTGAAGCTTTAACTTAAGATGTCGCCTTACTGGACAATTTAACCAACATTGATTTCCGCTATGGATACTTTTTAACTATAATTTATTGTTTTGAATTCAACTAATAATTGTAGATCCATATGGCACAAAGACTGGTAAAGAGTGTAGTCTAAGCTAAATGTCGCAAATTCGCCGCTTGAAGGCTTCCTAAATAGTTTAAAGAGTGCTAAATATCAATTGCTGATGATTTAACATGGCTTTGAAGCAGGCAAAGTTACTTAAGAAAATTGCCAGTACCGTTCACGTATTTTCATTACCCAAACCTTATCTCGGCCAATCATTTGCAGTTGATTTGCCCGTTGTGATTGATTAATTGACTGATTTACCGAAAGCAATTTTTACCCAAGATTATGCGTCAAATATGAAATATACTCTCATATACGAAATATACTCTCAAAAATTACCCATATAAGTCCTACAGTGGACATGTATAAATTTCCAATTATATAGCAAAGTGAATTCTTTTTGTACAAACTGTTGAGATTTTTGTTTTGTTTCTCTAACGAAGTAAACAACTCATTATGTAATAAAACGTATTATTCTGAAGTAAACTGAATTCTTTCTGTACAAAGTTTTGCGTTAAGTTTACGTTTCTGAAGCAAATTTACATTTAACAGCTTACTCCGAGATCGCCATCAATTTTCTTCGATACGATTCGTTGAAATATGTTTATTGTCTGCATATTCGTGTTTCCCATCGCGGCGGGATCACGGCTGTCCCACGGGAACCCACGCCCATTGTTGGCCTTCCTTTACCTTTAGTGGAACCTATTATTTCATTGTTATGATGAGTAGATAGTCATAAAAACGGAAAGCGTATTCACTATCGAACGTGATTGCTTTGTTAAACGGCGAGGGATTAAAAATAGCGACAAATGCTTACCTAGTGAATTGAATTTGTAATTTGAATTAGCTCCAAGGTTCGAAACGATATGCATTAATGTAATATAATCGTTTATAGGATAGAAGAGTTATTTTTAACAAGAAAATATTCAAACATTTAATTTTATAAAAAATGAGTTAAATATGGATTTGCTTTATAGATGACATATTACATCTATGGATTAAAATGAGATACTATAATTTTTTAGCACCTAATTGACCTAGTGTACACTCCTGTTTCCAAAACCATTTTATAGATAAGAGGAATAGAAGTAAGGTAAATTGTACATTTAATAAACTAGTGTTTAGAACAATCTTTCATGCGTAGTTTGTTTCTTCGAATTCACGGTTGAAGAACCACAGTTGATACTTTAGCGAATATCATATTCATGCAATAACATGCAATATTCATGCAATGTTTTTGCTGATACTGAAGCATGTCTCAACTTCGACATCGGATATTTAGTGTCTGGTTTTGCTCACTAACATTTTTATCGTTGTTAATGTTTTTAATATTGTATTAAAAGTATTATAGTACAATTCAATATTGATAATCTCGTTATTTAACTGCTCTTCCCATTCTTACTTTCTTTTTTATTATTTTTCCTATCCTTCTGTCACTGGCTGTCTGTCACTGGTATATTTATCGTAACTGGTATGTCAGGTTCGTATAAAAGTTTTAATATTATCTTCTTTTCTACGTCTCCACAACAACACAAAAATAAAAGGTTTCTTTTTAATACTGTTATTATTTACATTATTTTTAAAGATTTCCATAAAAATTGTTACGTCGCACACAAACACACAGCCAGCACGCATTGACATTCGTAACATTAAAGGCATTGCGGACGTATTATTGATAAAAAACGGGGAAACCGATTGTAATATTTGGGTAATACTTTGTATTTCCTTTGTTCTATTTTCTCTCCGTATATGTTTCGTGACATGCAAACATTTAGTCCAGTGATTAAAAATATTAATGATAAAAAATTCAAAGTACATCTTAATTGACTTAATACAGATAAGGTTATAAATATACTGAGAAGTAAAATCAAAAGTATCAAATTCATTTGTGTGCACTGTAAGTAACTCGACGAAGCAAAGTTCTAATTGTGTACGTTACTTGTCGGCTCGGCTAAATATCCTTTGTACTGCGACTTTAGGAATTAACGCTAAAATACTTAGGTGACACAGGATGTGGCCTAATAATAAACCTGTCAAAATGTATATATTCACAGACAAACTATTGTAAATCTGTGAACTTGGTTTTGCAATATCGAGGTCCAAACCACCTTTAATAGGATGTTGTTTTGATCGTGAAGAGCCTTTACCTTTACGCAAATTTTTTAAGGTTGCAGTTTACACTGAACAACTAGTTGATTGGCATAACTAACAACAATCAATCTATGTTGTCAAGTCTCCATATTCCGTGTTAAATTGCACCCACGGGAACCGCCCTAACCACATCCGCGCCGGATTTCCACAGAACCGTTCGGCTCGCGTTCAATCAACTTGTCTATAAGCCTATTACGATCACTAATGAATTTACATCGAGATTTAGAAAATAATTAGATTCAATAAATAGTATGTTAATGAGGCGTGATCTCAATGGCTTGTGTGTAGTGGGCAATTTTGAACGTTTCCGTAGACAGTAAGTCATGTCAAGCCTTCTGTGGTGAACATGTCACAAACATTTATGTGACTATGTTTGAGGTGTTGAGTTTGTGCATCACTGCCACGTTTTTTATAAAGTCCAAATTTGGTGTTAGTAGTAATAAGTTTCCACTTAGTGATTTATAGTTGCAAGCCTTGAAAAGTGATTTCAGAGCTTTCACGAGACGCCCCTCGACCGAGGAACCTCTTGACTTAATTTCTCAGCGCGCCAGTGAAAGCTGTAATCTGGTCAAAGGTTATCGACACTGAATGTTGGAATTATGAATGTGTCAAAATACAGGTCAGATCGCTGAACTCAATAGAGCTTTTTTTTGTTAATTAATTAAATGTATCTTTTACGTTTTATACAGCTCTTGTAACAATAATAATTTCGGTAAAAAGGCTTTAACCCCAGTTAATGGTACTTACAGATCAGTCGTTGTTACACAGTTCGTTATTAATCTGTGGTGATTTTCCATTAAACTTATCAACATTATCGAAACAAAATTCATCTACGACTTAAGGGAACTAGGGAAATTAACAAATATTATATGTGTTAAAAATAAAATTGTTAAGTAAAATAAGAAGTGTACATAATATATGTAGGCCCTTGTTTCGCAGTCGGTAACCAAAATGCTGACCTTCCAATTCTTGGGCCGTATGTCTTAATAATATTACATTAGTTGCATAGTGCGTTTATACTATGCGTGACTATGGATTATTTTTGGGGAAACGGAACAAACGCAAATGACGCAAATTATTTTGAAAGGAATATATACGAACGATACTAAGTATAAGAATGCCGAAGACTGTCGTAGATACCGATCGCAATTTAAGAATTTAAAAATCCATTCCAAGCGTGTACATCTTAAGGCGTTTGCGCGTTTGTGCAGCACCATCTATTATTGATCACTGATAATAAACTCGTATGTAATTATTACCAAAGGAAAACTGATCTATTGTTTCAAATGTTTTAAATAAGTTACTAACAAAAGAAATAATAACGTTTACCATCATATTCAGTACCAAAATAAAATAACTTTTAAATATTATTTGACTGTAAAATATTATTTGACAAATTTGTAATAATTTATTGTTCCTTCTTTCTTCTTTTTCTTTATTTTATTAATTTATATGCCAAATATTGGCAGAGTAAGCGAACATATTATACTAAAACCACCTTATTTGTAACCTTACATCATAAATAAATAAATAAATCTTCTTCTTCCTCCTGCCCTCTATCCCACGTTACGTGGGGTCGGCACAACATGTTTTCTTCTTCCATTCTTCTCTGTCAGACGTCAGCTCCACATCCACACCTTTCTTATTCATATCCTCTTTCACACAGTCGATCCATCTTTTCTTCGGTCTGCCTCTACTCACATATCCATCCACATGCATACCCATCACTCTTTTCATAACAAGACTTTCGTCCCTTCTCATAACATGCCCATACCACGCTAATCGATTACTATTATTATTACGATTATTTATCGATTACATAAATAAATAAATAAACTTTTATTTCAAAAGTGCTATAATTACAACGAAATTAATGTATTATATTGTACCTTATATTGTACCAATACATATTGGGTCCTTCAATCTGCATTTTAGGTGCTTGATTGTTTTAATGAATGATGCACTCGACCTAAAAAAATGAACTATACAATGAGAGTTGGCGAAGTTGCTTAATGCTTACACATATACATGTTTCCAATATAAAATAATCAGAGTGTGACTGCTTCCCAGATATTACAAGTATAATGTCGATCGCTGTTCCTATGTTAAACATAAAGACTTAGGCATCAGACTTTACTGGTCCATTTTTGGGCATCGCACTTCAATGACCTACACTGACCGAGCCTGTCTTCTAAATCTAAATCTCTCTTAAGGTCATCAGTCTCCCTTTTCGAGGGGCACTCCACTGTTCGTTATACCGAGGTATAGTAGCCATTGTTCCTTCGAATTTTGTGTTTCAATGCCACTTCAGCCGGCTAAATCTGTAATCTACGTCAGTCCTTTCTTCGGTTATTATTCAATAGTCATTGAAATTATTTATATTGCATAATAGTTTGCCCGTTCCAATAAGCGGCAAAAGAATGTCTTTGTAATGTAAAATTCAAAATATAAAATGATTTATGTATGATGTAAAATTAGTCCATAAGTTGCAGGTCTATATACCCCATGATTCGCCATTAACAGATAAAATCTGTAACTTATTGGTCTTTTCAATTATAAAACAAAATATTCCGTCTACCGTCCGATAATACGAAATATAAATAACCTTCTTTTGACAGCTGCATACATTTAGCGTTGTACCGTGCATATCTACTGTCCACTCCACAATTGCGTCTATGCTCGCTAACCGTGTTACGTGAGCGGCTCTCCAATTAAAACAGAACTTTGGATAGTTAACAACAGGGCTCAATATGGCGTGTTAAGTGGAGATCCCGCATCCGTCCGTAGGGATATTGCGCCGCGGGGAATGGTTCGCGGAATGCGCGGTGATTAAGGCTCCTTTGTAACTGTAGGGACCGCATATTTGCTGTGTGTAGAATCTTGCATCGATTTTAATTTTATCCTTTCATATTTTATTAATAGTGACCGAGGTAATGATATGGTAAAAAAATTTAATGTACGTATTCGGAGTTTCGGGACGCGAATGAAGTTAATTAAATATGTATAATGTTGTCGGAAAATTACTTTGTTATTGAGAACAAACGGCTCAATAAACCCTACTATATATTTAGACGACGGTAGAGTTAGAATATTTAAAGGTACGGTTCGCCTTACCATCGTTACCACGACACGTGCTAATTCTGTCGTAAATTAAATTACTGCAAACAATTTTCAGGCCCAAAAATTGCCTCTGCAATATCTAATCTAAATCTTTCATCACTTTTGTATAAATTAGGCTTGTCGTATTTTGATATCTATCAAAATACAGCTGTAATTTATAATTTCATATCAATCATAAATTATAATCTCGTAAAGTTGAAATAAAATTTCAATTTCTTGTTACCCAATTTTATCAATCATTTAAACCTATGACAGTTCCACCACTGGTCTCACAGTAAATGGGGTTTGAGGCCATCAATCACCACGATGACGAAGTACAGATTGGTAAGCATAATATAGTTGTACCATTAAAAATATATTAAAGAACTGTCAATTATAACTTACAAGAATACTTTTACATACATAAATTTGAAAAAAATTCGTAGGGATGTGATTGGACACTTCTTGCAAATGATCTGAATAAAAGACAAACTACTCACTGGGGATAATTGTTTAATTTAATTGGATTGTAATATCGTTTTGCACTTCCGTTATGTATGTGTGTATGTATTTATGTACATATGTCCTGTTCACGTTAAACTTGAGCTAACCAGCCCTATGCTGATAAATATTGAGACTCGTCAAACAGTGCGTTTAATTTTTTTTCTCTTCGATAATTCTCGTTACAGATCATTCAAGTTGCCTACTGATTGCAGGGTTTGTTGTTCTGACGG
The DNA here is from genome assembly GCA_003671415.1 of Megathymus violae. Lineage (NCBI taxonomy): Eukaryota > Metazoa > Arthropoda > Insecta > Lepidoptera > Hesperiidae > Megathymus > Megathymus violae. The sequence continues at coordinate 1,258,692 of PDGT01000031.1, read as the reverse complement.
CTTCTCCATACTGTATCATTAGTCTATTTAATGGTGAATTGTTCGCTGTTTGTGGGTTTATCGTTGGTATGAAGGTAATTCATTTTAGTTAACGAGTTAGTTAAGCGAGGTACTCTTGCAATTTATTTTGAAAATGACGAGTCCAGTAACTGGTATGAACTACTAGTAATGTCGAATATTAAGTTATATCTAGCTAAACGTAGTATCAAAAACGTATAACTAATGTTATAAAAATATAAGATTTGTTTCTTAGTCATGGTGATATTATACACTCAACTTTTTCGTGACATGATTTTCATGTTTTGAAAAAGTAAACAGATATTTGATACTCGTTTCTTGGCAACTAACAAGTCTTTGATGTCCTTGATGCTATTGTCCATGGGTGACGCCCAACCAATCATCGCGTGATGCGTCTGCTAATTTGTCCGCCTGTAGACTGCTAACGCCAGACAGCTTTCCATAGTCTGTATTTCGAAATCTCGAAAATCTGTTTATTGTAATTCATCTTCTGTATATTTTGATGGGAATTATTATTTTAACGGCACAATAATTCAAAAACATATTTCCCGAAACATATTCCACATTGTGCTACACGACAACATCGCAATCCATAATGTCCTGAAAGCAACGCAAAGGGGATCACTTATGCCGCGGTGTACGTAATGCATCGCGTCGGTCTCTTCCGTCGAGGAGTTCATTCTACTAACAGGTTCACTGTTACCGCCGGTTACTTAGCAAATGCTATAGAGATGTTTTCGGATAGTTTACAAAGTCATCCATGTCTCAGCAGTTGATCATGTTTTTACTTCTGTATTTATTTGTTTTTTTACTTCTGTATTTGTTTGTTTTCTTACTTCTGTATTTGTTTGTTTTCCTCACGGCAATTGATAGAAAAAGAAAACTACTTTTACATTTATGATGCATAAGAAATTTAAAATCTATGGAAAGTTTTGCGTATGAATTTTGCTTCTATAGAGTTATATGATTGTTACTTAGCTACAATACACAGCAGTTAATATTTACACGTTAATGGATGGATGTTTCCAACTGTATTTTAAGTAATTAAATTTCTATTCGGAGCGGCTCACGTCTAAGCGCAGTGTGATTGGCGTCATTACGCGTAATACAATAGAATCTACGAGGTTTCCGTACCTCGAGTTTGTAAGGCTTCGTGTGAGGTCACCGGTGCACAGTGGACGGATACGACGCAATGTATATTGCATGCGATTTACGATATGCAGTTTTTTCCATTTTAGTGGAAAAATTGCACAAAAGGATTTTGGAACTATTGGAATTGTCTATTTGGAATTGTCTAGAGGAAATTGGAGTTCAGTTCTTGAAATTGTCCAGTTTAGTTGGTACTGATCGGTAAAGATTGTTGGATAGTAAATAGGATTTAAAGGGCCTCATCCCTCCTACAGTATAAGTCATGCAGCCAAGGACGATACAATGCCACTTCTGTACCGCTAAGTCAAAGTCGACGCGTAAGCTGATATCTTTTGGTGGGATCTTTACCGGCCTAACTGGTCATCCTGATTCTAGAATTAACAACGTGAAGAACAACGAGAAAGTCGAGAAACAAAAAGGATCAATGTACTTAATGCGTTTCGGTTTGTGTTTGCAATGTCGAATAGCTAGTTCCAACAGGTTTCCGCTTCAATTTCGGTCTGCGTGACATCATGGTCATTGGCAATACTGAGTTATCATAATGGGCCACATGATCAGCTTATTTATCAGCGTTTGATATAAAACTGTTATTAGCTTAGTTTTAGATCCGATTAAATCAATAAATATACATCATTTACATATAATAGTAATGGATTCTTTGAGGACCGAGTTGGAACGTAACTCGTTCCCTAATCAAAACACGAAGTTGTTTAAAGCATTTTGGTATGATAAGCAGCTGTGGTTGATTACCTTAAGACGATACAATACCACTGATGTGTACTCCTCCTCAGATACCGTCGCATGTCAACAATAATCTAAACTTCAACACTGTTTTATTACAACGCCTAAAAGTATCGTAATATCTCCTGATAATAAGGTCCTGAGCGAACCGACGCGGACGCCATTAGGGGTCATTGTTATCGTCCCATCACGTCCTAAAATAACTCCAACCATTATTATCCTATAACCGTGCATAGTAATAAAATTATTTTATGCAATGCCATGCCATGTAATAACTCGTTTACTAGACTGACGACTTACGACTTTATTGCACTTTGAATAAAACACAAATTCCATCGATAGACGCGCGACAATCGATGCGTTATGCGAATTATGCGTCGACATGTAAGTTGTAAAGGGACGTCGTGCCGTGAGCCATGTCTGTTTTTTTCTCATTTTTGTAGGATCGTGTAATGTCTTGGGACATGTCCCGTGCACTATGCAACCGCAGAGCAAACTTCCTCGAGTCAACCACATAAAACAGGACCGCTTTTGTCGCGTTGTAAATAACGCTTACTATTGTTCGTATTTCATATTCGCAACGCCCACAAGTATTTGTCGATAAGGCCACGAAGCCAGCTCCAAGATGCGTCTAGATTTTTTCCGTAATTGCCTTTATATTTCAGTAAGGTTGACACAAATTACTCTGAGGTATTTTTTCTCTAAATAACTACACAAGCTACGATGTATGTCGGATATTGAGGCGCATTCTGAATGATACTTTGACTTTAATATGACGCACTGTTGATCGAAGTACTAAAATAAATATAAGAAATGTCTGATTAGCAATAAGTAGTGCTCTTGTACAAACTATTCTCACATATTTTGTTGCATGTACTGTTATTGTGTGTACAAAATCAATAGGTTGAAAATTAAACAAGGAATAAATAATAATATTTCTTAGTATTTTTAAATATAGATATTGTGTTTTGTTTTTGCGACTTGCGTAATATAATAGTTTACATCGATAATTTTAGGCCGTATTCAAATTAATAATCGCACATAAAACTCTTCTAAACATAGAAACGCTTTTAATTGTTAGCTGTAACAGTTTGTCTGTTTGTATTGACCGTTACATAGGAATATGGTGGGCAGCTCTTGATAACTAGCAACCCAAAAAAGCGTTAGACACAGCGATATTTGTGGAATTATCTTCAGGTGAAAAAGGTAATTAAGATGAAATGTAATTTCATCTCAATGGACATTCATTCAATGAAACATTCTCAACGGTATGTCTCTATGTCCGTTTCAGTTTCCGAAGCTACCCTGTCATTGTAAGAGCAGACCCGGTGGTGGAACAATTGTAATAACGATTGAAGTCGTGAAAGGGACTCTACTCGCTATGAATCTGGAACGTAAACCACTAGTGCCTCGGAGCAGATTGATAGATGGGTTCATGGCCAACTGGAGTTTTAAAAGCTCATATATCTATCGCACTGCTTACGGTAAGGCTTAACGGCTTCCGTCCTAAAATGGCCGTCGGCTAAAGGAAACATGTTTTTAGTATCATTCATAATTAGGGTCATGAGTTGATGACATTATTGCAGATTTTTTTTTTCAACTATACTTGTAATAACATTTTTGCTAAGCGCTTACTGTACATGGAAGATATATGATAAAGACTATTATTAGGGGCCTTTTTTTGTCTGTTTGTTTATTCTATGTTATTGTGCGCCCTAATCTCGGAAACTACTCAACTGATTCGTTTTAGTTTTCACTATTGTATTGTAGTAAGCATCACTTAACATTTAAAGTTATTTTCAACGCAATCAGTCCATAAATAAAAAACTTATAATTTTTTTTGTTAATAGCCGACAAACGAGCAGACGAGCCACCTGATGGTAAGTGGTCACCGTCGCCCATGGACATCAGCCTTTGGTATCACTGATGCGTTGTCGGCCGTGGCCGCATACCGCCGTAAACATCAGAAAGTGGGAGATGAGCGGAGGCTCATCAGGAGCAGAGCCCGGCGGGGCACGCGCTCTGGACTCCGGTTGCGTTCCGTTAGTCCCGTGATCTCGGAGTCCTGTACATAGCGCTGAGGAAGGCCACCGGGGGAGGGTTTTAGTGCGGCAAAAATCCCACATAATCCGGTGTCGCTCCCTTAGCTGGTACCTTTTGAAGGTTTCCCCCCACGAAAACAAAAAAAAAGGGTAATAACTTCTTACACTTATATTTATACAAAATAAATTAAGGTCTAAGACGCTTTCGTTACTGGTCACTGATAATTATGGTCTGCACTGACCATTCTTCTCAGGATTGATAATACCAAATTATAAAATAATAATTCACCCACAGAAAACTTATAGCTTCGTCATTATTGCACTGCTCAGTAACCGGGTACCGCCGACAATAAATGGATTAATACCATTAAAGATTGCCTAATAATGACCACAAAACAATTATTTAGGTACAGTTGCATATTCACCAGGCGACTTGCCCTGTAATGTTGTCCGGAGCTTACTGATAACAGATTGCGCGAGATTTCGCCGGCTCTCGTACTTTATCTTCGGCTGGTCGGAATTTATTCGACCGTTGTTAAATGTCACGTCGAACAGTAAGTTGAATTTAATCGACTCAATTCGCTAGGATTGTTTCATTGAATTCCAATAAGCCTAGCGCCCTGTATGCTCGGTATATCGGGCTCTACAACAGGATGTTACTCACAGGTTAACCCAACATTTGTTTTGGGATTATCCTGATTCAAAATTGTTTTACGTTTAAATGTAATATTTTTATCAATTCATCATGAATCAAATTTTTCATTTCCAAAATTATTAAAAAAGCAAGACAAAAAAAAAATTAGTAATTATTAGTAAATGTATGTATTTCTCGATTAACGATCACTCGGTGATTACTAACCGCAGTATTAAGTTGCGGTTTGTGTCAAACTGCATGCCTTATATAACTTCAATCATTGTAAAAACCGTCATCCATCCATCCATCAATACATCAGCCTTTGGAGGTCCACTGCTGGACATAGGCCATAGGTAAAAACCGTATGTAACTGCAATTTTATGCATTTAATTGAAGTATCTGTAAATATATACATTTTTATTTGAAACGTTGAAGGAAATCTCTTATTAAGCATAATATTTAATTTAAAAGTATTTTAATAATTTGTAGCATTAATTCGTTGTATATTTTTAAATATACTTTTAAATAAAAAATACACTAAAATGTCATTACATTTGGGGATTCCCTTTTTCAAATGCATAATTGTTTAACCATTTAGGTATTTTGTAAATATATTTATGCACGTTATTTTTTGTTTCTAAGACCGTTTCGTAAATGTGCTTTAATAATGAGGAGAAGAAACGGCATAAGAAACTTCTCAGAATATTGTTTAAAACAACACATGCCAATTACAAAGTAAGTTGTAACCTGCGCGGTTTTTTCTAGGCGCCCTTGTCGTTAATATATTACTGACATAAAACAATCTTGGAATTCGTGAATGTCTTTTTGTTACATTATTAAAAATACCAGGCTGGCATAAACAATTGCCTATATGTAGAAGTGTTCATAAGAGACACCGGTCGCTGGTTGCTCCCACGGGGTCGCTCGATAACTAATGAGTTAATACGTCGCTATTGTTAAGATACGAGTATCATTCAAAGATAATTCTGTTATTCTTATGCTTCCGGGACTGATTGACCTGTCAACAACCACAAGCTCCAGACTAGGTAGAATCTATCAAGTTGCAAATAATTCTAAGTACTGTAACTACATATGTAACAACAGCAGCCGGTACTGATGGGTCTATATGACCTCTGAGAACTTTTAAATAAAGAAGATATTTTGTCACGAACACTCGCGTGTTATGGCACTGTCTACACATTCGAAGCTTCTTAATTAATTTGATAACTTTTATTGATAAAATCTATTAGGTTGTCAACACTGAGCTGACTGTAGCTTAAACTCTAAGCAAAGCTTCGAGCCTTCAATGGTGATGTCGTTTTTATACAAAGCGAAAGGTTTATTTTTTGTTGCGAAAAATATACATACAAAATTCACTATTCAACCCGAAAATCCTGCCTGTTGTTCTATTGTTTTTTTTTTGCCATTAGCTTTAACAATGACTATAATTTAGTTTCAATTTGTAGACGATAATAATTAACAAATGTTCCGGTTCGTTCCGATTTCACAGCGTTTAAATATTAATTACACTGTATTAAGTTTCTTCAAATCGAAACGGGAAAAAAAAGCGAAAATACCGGATTTCACCATATTACAATAACACCGCAACAATATTCAAAGAACAATACGCTTCAAACATTCATATTGTAATGAATATAAGAGCAGGAATAATTGCTGACATTATACACTCCCAGGACGGGAAATGGCAGATGATAGCTTGAAACTGCCTCCAAATTATGGGGTATTAGTTATGTTATTTGGTAACTAATAGCTCCCAAGGGACCCATTCACGTTTTGCTCGTGGTAATCGGCAGTGAACCGCGGTTATCATTTAGACGTAGAATCTTTCATTTTTATAGATGTCAAGGGATAAACTTCTTGGTGTTAAATGGCCGATACAGCCCATATTAATCTGTAACCTCTGCCAAAATGAACTACATCCTTATATAAAGTAGGCGAGGAAAGTATTCCTTCTTTAGAGAAATGTGATTGCCGACCTCACATGAAGGTATCATTGGATATCATATTCTAATGTCCAGACGGCTAGTTCCAACAGATGTAGAAAGTGTGGAAAAGCATTGCATGAAACAAAACATCCAAAAATTTAACTAATAATCGACCTGCATCAACATTTTCTAATGCGCTCTATCTATCTCTACATTGCTACATAAAGGTCACCGACTGATTACAAAAGTATGTTTACCCAAACTCTTTAGTAATAAGTAGTTAAACAACAGCGACTTATTAAAAAATTACATTTGTTTTCTCTTATCCATGGGATACGTTACTAACGCTAGAAGATTGAAAGAGTTTTTCCAGACACTAACCCTACTTGTCCAACACTGAACAGTCCTGGACCTTCCGAATCCAGTGGAAACCTGCTGTCACCTTCAAGCTGCCACTCAAATAACAGGAGACGAACAAGAATTACTGTTATAACTCGTAGAATTATCTGGCAAAAGTAGCAATGGGTGGACCACATACTTCGAAGGACCAGTAACCGTGAGGCAAGAAACACTCTCGAATAACGATGATGTCTTATAAACGAAGCACAGGACGCACCCCCACCATACGGAGTGATGACCTGAAGGATGTGTTACACTACATTTCTTAATTTCAACCACACATTTTTTTGTTTTTGTGTTACTGAGTCACATTTGTCTATACCAGGGATTCCTAAAATATTTTGGGCAAGAGACAGCTTTTCCAAAATCAAATGATACCGCAGACCCCAATAGCCAAATTACTTCAAAAATCCAATATTATCCACTAGATTATAAAAGCCTACCGGCGATTTTTATAGTTTGTCGACCCCCAAAATAAGTTTTCGTTTATGTCGACCTCAAAAGTCTAAAAGAAATAAAACACGTAACACAACTTCTACACTATCTTGAAAGTTTAAAATAAGAACCTGTGTTAGTGGGAACCGATTTCGACCCCCAGGAGTCGATATCGGCCACTTTGGGAATCCCCGGTCTATACTGCCTACATTAAGCAGTAGATACGTTTGTGTGCAATATCAGGGCCCTGAAGTTTAATCACACGAGTGAGTGCACATGAACTAATGTTAGCGTATTTAATTGTTCCAGACTCCGGATTTACTATAGCAGCAAGGAGTTAGCTGTTAATGTATGTATAAACTAGGTTTTTTAGAGATATGATTGTAATGTACATATTTCCTGTATCTTTATAACTTCTATGTATGATATAAATCTAGTTACCGTAACTAAACTCAATATAGAAAGTTTTTATAGCTTAAATTTATACAGTAAAATTATATTTAGAATAAGAAGAAACTAAATTTAAGATATAATAATATAATACAATAACTTTAAAATAATCTTATCGTGTCTTCAGGCCGTGATAATTCGCCGAAGATATTGGTTATACGCAATACAATACACCAGCCACCGATTCCAACATATTTATCATTTCCGCTATCATCACGGTTTTTCATTATTTTTCCTTACCTTACATTTACCTTTTACACAGGTAGGTATGTAGAGTATTTCATACGAGTCCCGAAGAGGCATAATTAAAGAATACTACACAACAATTGAGAAACCATCCCCTTACGGCCTAAGGATCTTATTACCTACATAATAGTTGTACTTACGACCAATCGTGTAAGGTTGAGAGCACACGACCGATGCAACACATACAAGATTGTATATTTAGCGCCCTATATGAACAATGATATATTAAGTAAATAATCTGTGGTAATAATAAAACAATAATGATGTAAATTAAATATTTGATATTGAAAATTTAGATAAACATTTTTTTTATTATTGTCTGCCTTGCTGTCTGTCTGGGTTATGGTATCACACGGAAATCACAGAACAAATTAAATTATACAGGATACTAGTTAACCCAGAAAATATAACTATTACTGTTTAGCAGGGAGATATAATTTTATTAAATTATATTTTTGAAAACTTTTTGAAAATATTAAATTGAATTAAAGGTATTGAAGACAATGACCGTACATGTCCCTAATTAATTGCTCCAGAAATTAAAGCCTTAAATGTTGACATTGGATACACATTATGTTTGTTAAGATGGGAGAAACATGAAATGGGAGAAACGCCTGTTAAAAAATAGTAATAAATCTTTATGGGATCCGTATTTGTGAATATTAACAATTGTGGAAGGAAAACTGTTAATTGAAAGAATTTTGATTGAAAGCTTATAGATATGGAGGGAGGAGGGTTACTATTTTTTTTTAATATATCTAATATACCAAGGATTTTATGGAACAAAAGAATAGAATATAGAAAAGCAGAATAAGCTGGACGGTTCAGAACTGATCAACCCTTAAAAAATCCAAGCGTCTTGTTCATACACCTGCATCGCAAAGCAGCCCCTTACACTACGAATATATGCGTTCATCTTGACCCACAGTACAGTACTTACGAGTATATTTATACCTGCACGTTTACACATTCACACCCCGCACTCGGATTCCCTGTGGTGCAGGTGGCATGGTCATACACAAATATGACATAACAAACACCCGTGACCCAAGAACTAATGTTTATCTATCACATAAATGTCTTTCCCAGCCGGGAATTAAACTCGGGAGCCCTAGCTCGGCAGGCAGCGTCACTACTAACTGAACTATGGGATCATTATATTTATACTTAAAAATATCTGTAACTAATATTATAGATTGTATAATCTAAACTATCTTTATTAAAGTTGTACATAATAAAAAAATCCCTAAAAAATCCTCGTAAAGACGATAGAATACAAAGTATTTCGACGACAGCTTTCGAAACCTATAGCTTACCGAACTCCATTGTAATGTTTTGCTTACGTCTGACGTGATTACGTAAAACTAGCAGAACTGAAGCTAATATTACTAATCTATGGTAAAATTGAAATTGTATTTTTTTTGTTCATTTATTGTTACTTTTTATTAAAGACAGCAATAGTACAAATTGCACTAAATTTCTATTTGAACTATAGATAAACTATTTCCAAACATATCAACTACTGCTGTATCGAAATATCGGTATAAAATACAAAATCGTGAGTAGCCGTTACAATTAAAATCATGCGTCTGGTTTTAGGAAAGATACAACCACCTTTTCAATCTCCATTTGTCTTGGCCACTAGTCTCTTGGAAGCAATGTGGTGGAGTACCCTCTAGAGTACGAGACGTTCGAATGTTTTCTGAAATCGGATGTAAGATCTGCGATAAATTGGTTAAGATAGGAAAGTTTATACACGGTTTGAGACTCTAGATTTTAGTATCTAAAATTATTCATAATGTATTAATTTTTTGAAGCGTTTTTGTAATAATAGATACACTCTTTTATTTTATACACACTATTTGTAACTTCCTAATTTATTGAAAATTATCGCAGTTGCCGATAGCTTGGACTAATTTTAGCGATCAGATTCTGTAACGCTTTCTTTTAAATAGCTTGTTATATTAAATCGATTTCAGTACACTAAAACTAGAACTCGTATCTTACAATCTTGTGTACGCGGCCTTAACGAAACGATTCTGCAACTTCAACAGGGCCATACAGATCGTTATCGCAACCTAGGCCCTTTGCGGCGCCGTACAAGGTCCGGTATGTCTCTCTCAATACGAATAACTCTCCCCAAATCAAATATTATAATGCATTTGCTACTATAACCTTATTCTATTTTAAGCCCTATTACTAAAACGAAAAAGTTGAAACTGACAAGCGTAATGATAAAACCGACTCGCGCTAGACTAGCCTTCGATTTAGCAAGCGAGTTTTTTCAACCGAATGCCCGATTAATAGGTTCTCAAAACGACTTTCGTTCGATTAATTGGATAATGTTGAGAATAATTGCGTGAATAAAAGGTGCCCGAGAATAAATTAAAGGAGTAAAGCGGACCCGATGTTGTTTTTACGTAATTTATTTTGTTTTGTTCTTATGTTTTAGTTTTTATTGAGTTTCTCTGTATCTACACATTTTAGCCCCTTAAAGTCATATTACTGTAACTGTACTGTACTGTATTGTAATATAGGCATTGCTTAAAAACGACTAAGATTAAGCTTAACATTAAATATCAACTTAATGGTTGTATTCTGTAGGTACGTATATCAGGCGTACTTCACCATGATGTACGTTTAAGATGCCCTGAAAGTCGCTTTGATTAATGACATGTCTAAGGTTGCTAAAAAAACACCTAAAACTTAAAGCTTGGGCGGCCTGTTAATGATAAAGCATTTGGTGATACATTTATTTTGATATCTCAAAACAAAATTTCTCCCCGCCCAGTGAACTAAGCTAAATACATACTGACGTTAGACGTAAATGTTCAGTGGCATTAAATAGATTACGTCATTGTGACCTTTTAGAACCGTCAGAAACCGATAACTAGCCAATTCTGAGATGATCTCACCTAATATAAAATAAACTTTGTGAAAAACCTACTCTTTTAAAATATATTATATCATTCACGATCGAACGATGACGTGGCCCAAATTAGCATGATATTAATTATCACTACCATCGACACCAGACGAAATTATCGTTGATACATGACAGGCGGGACTAGAGTTTATCCTGTTGTTTTTATTTTCCACCAGTAGCAGGAGTCACAGATTATCCGCAGTGGGCCTGATTGAACAGGTTGTAGCAAGTGGCACCGCGGCGCCGACGCGTCGTGCGCATCAGAACCTGTCACGTACTAGCTGTGGACAAACGATAATCCATAAAACGAACTTCAAGAATCCTGTGTCGACAGCCTGAAGAACCCTTATTGGCACTAAACTGGAATGATAGGTTTTTACATATAAGTATTTAGAAACAGTATTACTTAAATATTTGTAAATAGCTGCTTGGTTTGAATTTTCTGAATTGGGAGCTTGGGATACGAATCCTGCATGCCATAGTAATTTTTCAAACTGACGTGCGTATCAGAAATTGAGTTTGAAAGTTTTTGTTCGGAGTAAGTTTTTACAAACATTTTAAAAACCAAATTACGCCATCGCTTTAGCATGGCTTATTGTGAACAGACTCAGTAAAAGAGACGGCAAAAAGCGCTCAAGGATAATATTTTCTACTCACAGTCAGGTATAAACTACTTAAATAAAAATTTAAAACTTTAGAAAGTTCTTATTACTTTCTTAACCATTTCAGCTGAAATAACATACTTCGCCCGGAACAATACGGCTTTACTAAAACTGATGCAGGGGCTTCAAAACACATTTTTGGTCCTGGGTTGTATCACAGAACGCTATAAATGTATTTTGTGATCTGTCTAAAGCATTTGATTGTGTTGAGCACGATAAGCTTTTCTCTAACTTAGTCACTACGGTGTAAAGTACAATAAACCCTATTTGATTAAATGTTGCTAAATCATCGGGATAATTAGTTGTTATGAGTTTACCGCAGGGCTCAAGTCTAGGTCCTTCCTTTTTTTTGTATTTATATTAACGATTTGCCGGTTTTATTAACAACTATGCGGACATCGTACTGTTTGCTTATGAGACATCTTTTATATTTAAAATTAAAAGACATAAATGACATAAAAAGACTTAAATTTTGATGATTTAATATATACTTCATCCCACATATCATACTAATTTACTATAAATAATTTAATTGTAAATGCTAAAAAAAGGTGTGTAAAATTTGTGCTACCAAATATGCAAAAAGCAGGAGACATTCTTAAACTAAATAACGAAACACTGACTATGGAACAATTCACGATGTTTTAGATGTCACCTTAGATTGTAAAGTTTAATATGACACCCATATATAATTTCTTGCAGGTAAACTATGTACATCTTTTTTTGACACGAGTTAATTTACGGACGTAGAGACAGCTATACTTGTTTATTTTGCCTATTTTCATAGTTTTATATGTTATAGTATATTAATTTAGAGTAAAACAGCTGACATTTATTCAATATATATATAATATGATGATTATAATAAATATTAAGATAACGAAAAAGGATCATTTCGGTGTATAAACTGTTTAAGTATCTTTCGAGTATATCGCAACGATTAGGTTTAAAGGATAACTCTGAATTAGTTAAAGATCAACTCTAACCAACGTTGCACAAGATATTCTCTGTATATGGTCAAATACAACATAAAACTCTCTGAGATTCTCTAGGCCTCATAGTCTATTTACATAATACAGGTTCTAATCTGACCTGTTTCTTATTAGTTCCATATTCTATATACAATCATGTTATCAAGACTTTATTATCATGTTAGTCCCTGGAGGGAAGCGTCATCGCGTGTCTACGTCGACGCTGGAATAAATTCGTGTCCCTTGAGGGCTATAACTGAATCGAGGTCGCCATAGTCTACATTAGACGATACAAATACGTTAATTTTAGACGTTTAATGAGCGGACTAGTTACGTGATAATTAGGAAGTACGACGACGACGATCCCGTAGCCCAGTCCGTGGTGACCGTGCTCGACTGACCGGTCCACTCCCGGCCGCGGCCGGGGTAGTAATTTTTATGTGAGAAACTTACGGAAGCCTAGTGGAGGAAAGTGAGTGTATGAAGGTTTTAAAAAAATTACCGGCTCTCCATAATTACAATCGAAACATCAAAAATATTTCACTGTTGATTTTAGAAGAGCAGTAGTTGCGTTGTCTGAAGAATCAGTTAAAAGTGGCTTCCAAACATTTTCCTTGGCCGGCATCTCATCAGTGACACCCTGACGTTATTGATATCCAACAGTAATCGATTATCGAAGTGCGACGCGACAGCTTGTTTGGTAATCTTCTATATATATAAAAATTAATGTTTGTCTGTATGTCCTTTATAGAATCGTAAACTATGTATTTGATCATGTGATGATCTTTAGCAAAGTTATTGTGCACGAGCCCACGAAGGTTTTGGAGTTGGTACGACCAATTTTCGGTATATGGCGCCACTGTTTATTTTAGTTGGTGGCGTAGTAACCCGCGCAGGGTATAGCTAGTCTACCATAAAACAATCCTTCCGATACTATAACAAGTGTTGCTCTAATAGATGTGAAGGATAAAAATAATGAAATAATCAGGTGGGTCGTAAACTGGTGTGTTGTTTACGACAGTAATGACGTAAAACGATTAAAATCAAATACAGTAAGTGTAGTAGTCTTCACGAATGGACAAATGACAATGATATATATGCGTGATTGTAGTTTCGACATTTTATCAGTTCGCATGTAGCGAACGCGGAAGGTAACACAAATTGGCCCCACAATTTGCACTCCTAGCAACGTGATGCCTGCTAGAGTGGCCACGCTGACGGGGTTTGATCGTTTACCAAGTTTTTTTTTATATATAACAATTATTTCTTAATCTGAATAATGTCGTTTTAGTACTTTATTGATCTAACTTTTATTTACGACTACTTCGTTGTCGTACGAATTCAATATTCGATATTTGTTGATTGTATTTATTATATTCTTATAATGACAGATTATTATTAACACGTTCAGCTGATCTGTATGTAATGTAATGAAATTTTTCAACCCCCCAACAAGTTTCATACTTAGTAAAACTGATACATGAATAATTCCATATATAATTCTGCCATTTTGTAAATTTTAAGCGATTAAGCATTTATTAAAAGCTTTCTTATGGTGAAAGTTTACTACAAATATGATTATTTTTAAAACAATACGGTTTTGTCATGAGTTTTATATACAGTATGGTAGTTTCTTGTCGCGTCTTCCTCCCAGACTTGTTGAAGCGATAGCGCCGTTTGATATTCTTAATGTGTTAATAAAAACCTAATTCAAATAATAATTTTAATTTTCATTCAGTTCGGGTCATCTATTAAGAACGGATGACCATTATTTTCACCACTACTAGCACGTACTAGTACAACATGCTCACAAAGAAATATTTTCTTCAAATCCAAATCAATTTTATTTGTCAACGATATTGCTCTTTTAAGGCTGTCGAAAAATTTGGACCAACTTAAAAACCAACTTCGCACTTTATTACATACAGTTCGGGAAAATAATATCTACCGTAATTAAAATCTGTGTGTATAAAGTTAACACGTATGATTACTATTTTCTTTTAGTGTTGATCCTGTGCGCGGTATATGGAACATATTGCAAATGTTGACATATTGCCGGTCACTAAAGGACTGTCTTGAACAAAGCCCGACGCGTGGTTTCTGGAGTCTCGCGGTGAGGTCGCTTATTACAATACTGGCAATTCGAATACGGAAACCTATTGAATTGTGTAAGGGTGAAACTGATGAGGTGTCGTTACACGCCGCTGTGGTGTTATAAAGAAACGTATGGAGTTGACGCTTCATTCAGTCTGTATCAATAAATAAAATTTAGGTGTTTATCTATTACATTAAAATTATTCGAATAAAATAACATAATAATAAACGTTCACACACCCACAACAGGAATCAAATCTGAAATGCAGGCAGGGTTACTACCAATTTGTCTATTGGGTTGGGATAGATAATTTGACTATGAGACAGACTGATATAGATTTTTCAATTTATTAATATTAATTACCATCGAAAACCTTTTTTAGATCTTGTCAGCGACCCGCTGAACACTTGTTATTCATTTAAAAATTTTAAATACTTAGTCTAGTGTTAATGAATTAGAATTCTTTGTGCAGTAAAGTACGTTAAAGAGAAATAACTTGTTTACACTAAGAGTGTATTTGTTCTACTGGGTGGAAAAATTCATTTAACAATGGCATTTAATTTTCATGAATTTCAAAAGGAAATCTCAAGATTAAAGTTATAAATAGGTCAATTTAAAATTAATTTGTATGTATAAGAATCTACCCGGATGAAATCTATGAGGCGGTTCGTGGAAATATCACACAGGCTGGATAATGTACATTTGGTTAAGAATGCACGGATTTTTAAATGTCAAAAGTCAAAATTAAAGTGACATCATTCACCTATTGGTCAGTAACACATTCTAATACATTTTCTTACATAGAGTAAGTCAATGCTTGACAACAATCCCACCTGATAGAAAGTGGTGATGAAGTCTAAGATGTTCAACGCACTAACTTATAAAAGCCTATTCACTCTCCTCTTGAAGACTCAATGAAGGCAAGTTATTCTAGTCCTTTGCACTGGAGTGTAATTTCCAATATCATCATCAATACCAAAATGTAGAAGCCCCGTAAGGTATAATCAAGATACATGTATTAATTTGAACGGGCCAAGGTTTCAATAGATAAAATCTTATTACCAAAGAAATAGCAAACGGAAATCTATCATCTCGACGATCAATTTCTATTTCTTAGCTAGGTTCGGATCTCGTCTCATAAAGTAGGGTAAGGCCATTCCACTGTGGTGCCAAATGCGAATAGGCAGACTTTATACACCATTTAAAGTATTAAGGAGAACTTTAAGGACACTATTTTCCATCATCAATGTAAGGGACAGTTAATTGGGAGATGTCTAACTATACGTACTTGACTTGGACGTAAGTTAGCCCGACGTTCAAACCACTAACCTGTCGGTTGTCTCTGTTTAACGGAAAGTTCATCTTCAGTCCAGACAGACAACTGCAACTTGTTGACGTCTGTAACTAACTTTAATTCCGACTTATTCCAATTTATTGCTCTTCTGGGAACTGAGATGAATTGCGTCGTTTATTACCGTTGTTGGTCTCAGCGTCCTTTTTAACTTTATTAACAAACGGCTTCATCGCTTCGTTCTTGACCGACAAGGACTTTGAGACCCCGGGGGATCAGTTCATGGCCCGTCGGCTCGTTAAATTTTAGCAAAAAAAATAAAAATGACAACTATTGACATGACAACTAACAAATTGACACTAATGTATATTTTTGAATTTGGCTACACATACGAAACGAAACCTCAATTTAAACATTCAAACTCAAATTAAAAATTATTTAAGGTACTAAATAACAGAGGGCACCCCATTGCAAATTTTTGTATTCATATCCTCATTTCGCTACCCACCCAATCGAGAGCAACAATAGTGTCGCATTATCGGCAGTCAATCAATATGAACTTTTTTATGTAAGCCTCCTTAAATCCTAAAATTGATGTACACAATCCGATTTGGGGGAAGATTACATTACTTCAAATCCAAAAGAATCCAAGATATGCAACATATCAATTTTAAAAATACAAGTGACATTTATCACAACGCCGTGTCTCGCTTACTGAATTTGTGTTCACTTTCACTGTTTACTTTATGACTGCAACTAATAAATAAATCAACTAAATTTTTAACCTACGCGGTGCAGGTTGCGGCATTGTTATTTCCAGGCGTCCTTCTCATTTATATATTCACCTCTACCATAATGTTAGTAACATATAAGCTGTGCTTGAAGTTGCACACACCCGTCGTCAAATTCCGTCTGTAAAAAATAAAATAATTTAAAGTGCTTCATTTATAAGTTACTAGCGGCCTGCTCCGGCTTCCCACGGGTGTACTTTTATTTTTAAACATTTTGAGATATATTTATAATTTTATCTTTATAAAAGACATAGGTGTATATTTTTTTTCTTTATAACATATGCATATGCTGTGAAAATAGTCAAAATATTCAATGCTGCATATATCCACTGCGTAAGGAGCCGACCGCGCGACGCGCGACTACCTATTTCATAGATGTGCCCGCCCCGCAATTCGTAGCCCCTCACTCGTCGCCTTGTCCGCGGGCCTATGAGGCTATGCCACGGCTGCTTTGCGTGTGGCCACACTGGTTACGCGGCGCCGGCGGCGGTGTTTATTTTCCTAAATTTGTAAAATCTTCTGAACGGAATGTCTTATTTGAGTTATTCAAAAAGTTATCTGTAGG
Organism: Megathymus violae; assembly: GCA_003671415.1. Classification (NCBI taxonomy): domain Eukaryota; kingdom Metazoa; phylum Arthropoda; class Insecta; order Lepidoptera; family Hesperiidae; genus Megathymus; species Megathymus violae. The sequence continues at coordinate 1,241,331 of PDGT01000031.1, read as the reverse complement.
TATTGAAACAATTTTGAATATGAAATGGTTTATTTGGATAAGGAATAATACGAAGGTATGGTTGGTTATCATGGTCTGATTTTGGTCAGCTTTTAAAATGTAAAAAGTGGTTATAGTGATATAACTACTATAGTTGGACATATAGTATCGCGAAGTTATTTGTAGACATTGATATGTTCTGTGACATTGTAGAAAATTTTTTTGTTCTATCATCAATAGTTTCCGCAGCGTATGCCTAAATATTCCGCAGCGTATACCTAATACTTAATTTCAGAGCTGCAGTCTAGCAAAAACTGTAAATGCATTCCGCAATTTAAATACATATCTGATACCATTCATTCTCGTCTCCAAGCCAATCTCCTCTAACATGATGGTGCCAGGTCCCTTTTGGATATTGCCGAGTATTGTCCATCAATTTTAACCCCAGTGATAGAAGCCCAGTGATAGACTTGGTTGTTTACCTGGTTTTCTACCCCCATCTAAAATTAGTTGTAAAAAAAGTTTTTAATGTTTACTATAATCAGTTATAAAAATATTTAACGTGATTCGGCAGCAGTGTTGGAGAACCAGTCAATTAGTAGATTCACCACTTCCTTCGCAGTCTCAGTCATAAAAATACTCAACGAACGAGCAATCTGATGGTAAGTGGTTGCTGCCTATGGACCTCCGTAACATTAACAGTATAACCGTCACATAGCCGGTCAAGAAGAAGTTGAGAATACGCTTTAATACGCCAGTGACTCTTCCACTTAAGAAAAAATTTTGATTGATTAATATTACGAAAATAATTTATTTCGTTCAAAGTGCTCAACATACAGACTTCGTTAAGAGGTCTGCAGGTCCAACATTAATACAACGTTACGAAGTGTCAGGACGACAATAAAATTCGTCTTATAGCAGTGTTATAACACGGTAAGAAGAAAATAAAATGAAAACGCTTCACTAGTAAAAAAGCAGGTTGCCTTCGTCTCCACATTTTCTATTCAAACAAGATGACAAAAGATCTTGTCTCGTGAGTGTCATGTATTGTACTTGCGGTAAAGTTTATCTCTCCTGAAACCGAGGAAAAAACTTTTGTTAAGTTAAACTTAGGCGCCATTAAAAGGTCCGTGGCCTTTGTTTTTTGTTTTGGGTATATATATTTAAAATGAAATGAATATATATAAACGGTAATACTAACATCTCTACATAAAGATTATCTATATCGCGAATGACATTCAGTTAAGACATCACAAGAAAACACTTGAGAACAAATTTGTGTTACAGAAATGAGTGCACAGCTGGGAATCGTACCCATGACTCTCCGCTCAGTAGTCACGATTACTATCAATTGAACTGCCAAATATTTGAAAATAAATTCGATGTTACGAGGTAATTACGTATTTGAAATTACTTTTCAATTGCTACATCGATTATCACGAGGAAACTAGAAGACTTAAAAGTTCTCCAGAATATTTTCAAAGGTGTGTAAAGTATACCATTACGTACACAGTCAGCGTGATGGAGTATGATTGTAGTCCCTCCCGTTTTGAGGTCAGACAACCGCTTGCATCTGTTTTTATGTAAATAGCAAACGAGCAGAAAGGCCTCCCGATGACAAGTAGTCATCGCGAAACATGGACATCCGCACTAGAGGTATCACCGACATGTTGCCCGCCGTGAAATAAAGAGGAACATTAACCATTACTGGCTCGCCGACTCTGTGACCTAAACACGTAAACACATTTCAAAATAAACGCAACTGGGAGGTTATATCCGTTTAAAATTTTACGATTTCAAGATTAGGCCGTATCTATCCTCATTTACGCTCAGAGTTCACAAATCTTTAAGAACAGAAGATGATTAATAGTGGAAAATTAACAGGTAAAACCTACTATGTACTCTTCCTCAAGCTAACTTCACAGAAATGTCGCCATTGAGAAATAAATTTAACACCACCATCAAATGTAAAAAGTTTTTACCATCCAGATAACTTCTAAAGATTATACATTTCAATTAGGAAGATATCATTTAAGGTCACACACCTTAATTTCTGACCGAAACCTTTACATATCTATTCATTCAGAATTTATGAGTTCCTCGATAGTAAAAGGAAACAAAACAAACTAGAAAGTGCGGAGAACATTATCGTTGTTTACAGTGCGGCGAATCGGGTAAGACACGAGCGGGTTGAGGAAGTTTTGGTTTAGTTATGTCAAAATTACCGCGATGGGTATATTATGACCTCTTTAAGTGTGTGACGAGTTTCTATCCCTATATAAGTTTGTTTCATCATCATGATCATATCAGCCTGGTATCACCCACTGCTGGATATAGGCCTCCTTTCCTGCCTGCCTCCTCGATCTTGTGCTTTTCGCATCCAAGTGTGCCCAGCTACTTCGACGATGTCATCGATCCAAGGTGCTCTTGGACGTCCTCGACTCTTTGATTTGATGTTGGCTATCACTCGTTTAACTTGTGATAAAATGGTGGAAATATATGCAGGTGTAAAGTACGTAATTTCAAGACGCATTTCTTTAACATTTTACATAGTGAATATTAATACAAATCACAAAGTATATAGTTTGATAGTAGATTCCAATTTCATCTTATAATTAAGTGACAAATAAAATTTGAATGATATTAGGTGCCGTTGTTCAAAACCAGATCATTAACTGAGAAAATTTGCATTATATTTATTTATGCTCTTGTTGTAGACGTCTCCTACTTAAAGGATTTATAAACCCATGGCTTGTCTCTTTCGTAAGCTATAAATCAAGTGTAGCAATTTCGGACACAATAAATAGGTTGATAAGTGACAGCTAACGATATAGTTTCTCATTAAACAACGTTACCAACTGTTAATCGCTGATAAAAGACTATAAATAATATCCATTGCATACGGGACTCAAGTTCTGATTTTTATAGCTTGGTTTTCTCTAGAACTCTTCAGTTACTTTTATTCGTTAGAAGCGGTCACCTATGTATTATACTAGTATTCCTGGCTGAGCCTGTGTTTGCTTGCGTAGCTCGATAGCTCACGGTTCCGCGGCAGAGCTAGAGCTATGAATTCTTCAATACCTTAACCCTCAAAACCCGGGCACGTTAGAAACTATCATCGCAATTGAAAGATGTGTTTAACAAATGCACTGGGAAATTTCCTTCGCCGTTACTTCTACCCAATATTTGAGCAGATTTAAACATTCCTAATCGATTAAATTTTTAACCTTATCTAGTGAATTTGAATATAAATTTGTATTTTTAGCATAGTGAAAACTAATGAAGGAGTCAATGGCAAATTGAAATATCAACAGTTCTTATGGAGTTTTAAGGCCTCCAAAATTGCTTTACTATTGCTGTTAATTAACTGCTGTTAATATCTGATACTTAACTACTTATGATGCTGCTTAGTTGTAAGATATCTGCAAAACTACCCAAATAATAAATTTAAATATCTTGTAAATAACCAAAGTTCATTGATTTAGTAGAAATTTAAAAAGCAAGAATTTGGCCTTAGAGATAATATGTGTTATCCGGGATTTCAAGTTATTACTATCGGTAATAAATAATTCAATTAATTGATATATGTACACAAACTGTGGTCAATTAAAATCGATTATTAAATAAGTATTTAATCATCCGAAAAGCCACATCAATGGTAAAAAGTATAAAACTCATAATTGATTGCTCCTTATGTAGTTAAATACATTTAGTTTATCCCCTCGTAAGTAGCTATTACAGATATTCAGCATTAATTACCGCCAAAGATAATTTACAACCTGTCCGTCCGTCCGTGTGCGCGCATTTATCATACCTATTGAATGCGAGTAGATTCATATACAATAAATAAATAACTGATATTGTTTTGCTAAGCTATAATGTCTGTTGGCTTGTCTAGTTGTCAGTGTTTATGCTCTGTCAGGTGTCTGGATGGGTTAAAAATAACATAGACTTTTCAGCTTACAGTGGCTTTGCCTGTCGAAGGATAACGGATTGAATTTTCTATCGAGTTGGATATTTTTGCCACAAAAAAATTATTATTTTCGGGTCTTGGAATGTACTGGCTTAATTCTGTACACACTAAAATAATTCTGCTACAGCATTGCATTCTTACAAATAATCACACAGCATCGATATGAAAAGTTATATTTAAAGTAGACAGTAAAAATTAGCAGCAAGAAACTCGCAATGAGAATATTTTCCTACTTCTTATTACAGCTACAGGTGTAGGCAAATATGATAGTCGATAATATATAATGTAACCATACACAGTTATATCTCTAATGTATACTAATGTAAATGTGTGTCAATTACGAATGTTACGAATTAGATGTGTCGTTATACATTAACGGTGTTATATTTTATCCTGTAGGGTACAGCGACCGGCGACTGCGCCACTTCCATGAAAACAAGGTTTGAGCGTCGAATGTCATATAATATTAGAGACATTGTTACGAAGATTCGTAGTATTCTGCAAAACAGTACCTGCATTAACTGTTAATTGCGTCCTGTTAGTGTTTTATATAGCGTCGTAATGAAAATACTTCACGATTATATCAAACCGGTTTCGCGCGGAATAAAGATGGACACATAATTTGGATGTACATACACTGTATTAAACTAGCTTTAAAATAAAATTAATCAAATAAATAAATAAAATTAATTCTCACTTAACCCTCGCCCTATGAGTCATTATTACGCGTAGATAAAGAAACGCAGATAAGAACACACAGACAGTGCCGGATTTAAATGAAAAGAGGCCCTAGGCTACTCGACTTATGAGGCCCTTTTAATCGTCGGAATATGAATAGGCTGTTTTTAGGTCAATATTTCCCATAGCAATCAGTGAACGTTTGATATGGTATACCTAATATATTTTACTGCAATCTAGTATATACAAACGAACAGACTACCCTGCTCACAAACAAACAAAACATAGGAATAAATATGCGTTTATAATCCAATGCGAACACGTTTTAAACCCTAAAGTTAACAATCGATAAAGTAGAAAGTACATTTACATCATCAACGGTTTTTATGATACAACATTTCCAACATACCTAACTGCAGTTACTAATTACACGATCGAAGATGTTACTTCGAATTACTTATCATTAAATATCTGTCTTTTTTAACAACGTAACGGGCTTCGTCTGCGCAAGGTTTTTGCACTCTAATTGCGGTGTATCTACAGTCAGATAAGTATGCAGCGAACCTCGTATGGAGCAGGGTTCTGTTATCAGTATAATTTCAACTTAATTGAGGAGTTTCATCTGACAAAATGTGCTACACAATTAATACACAATTTGGTGCCAATAAAACTGTCTGTATATTCAATATTTCTCGAAAGTTGCATTCAGGTAAATATTACTATTATCAATGTAGACGGCATGATTGCAATTTTTTTTGGTCTGTTCGTAAAAGTTTACCTATTCAGTACACGTACGTATACAGAAATCATTTGAACGAACAAGACCACTACACGTCTGCACGAGCTAAAATATTTTAAAGATTTAATAATAACATTGATCCTTTTGTGTAAAAATTACACTTTCCAACTTCTTAAGTACTGAAAACTTAGGTTATGAGATGAAAGCATGAATGTCAGATTAAATAATTACTCATAATTACTTTCTGCCTTAACATAGTTTACACACAACAAAGTTTTTGTTTGTCTACGTGATTATCGAAACAGTAATAGACAGATTTTCTTGTCATTTTTATCAATGTAAATAGTTGCAAAGTAAATTAATAGTAATTTAATAAATAGTGATTCACCAGGAAGATTAGGTGTACAGAGTAAAAATTAAAACTTACAAAAACTTTTTGTGGTACGAGAGTGGGTAGTGATTATCAAATATTGAATAAAACAAGTAAAAGAAAGAATTAAAGAAATTAAATACAAAAAATACCCTGTGTTGCGAATAGCATGGACGTACACAGGTAAGTCATCACGCACGCCTGTGACTCGTGAACAATCATTTATTTTTTCACATAAAAGTCTGCACTGGCCGGGAATTGAACCCGGGACCCCTCGCTCAACACGCAGCCTTACCACCAATTGGGCGACGGGGTTGCCGAAATATACATCTCCTAATGCTTTTTCAACTTCAACTATGTAACTCTTCAACTCGTAAATTGCAATCGAATGTGCCTGTATAACTTTTTACGATTGACGAAACTCCGAAATTGTTACGAACTATCACAATCAGTTCCAACTCAACAAGTATGACGAGCTTGAGAACACCTCGATAACTACTGGCTCGTCGTGGCACAGTCGGTAACATGACATGTCACACGTCACATGTCACGTTATATTGAGACCGAATCACTACGACAGACAGGTGACACTGACAACCATTGAGATTTTCTTTTTGTTGTCTTCTTAAAATATTGAATTTTTGATTGTAAACGCTGTTTCTAATGTCTTTAAGTGTTGTCTTTAGGTTTTGTGTTTTAAGTCAATACAAATTTGGAAAGTCGAAATGTTCCTATCTCGAAAAACAAGAAAACTTTTATCGATAGTAAGCAACCTCCGTCGCCTTAGAATTGATATAACACCAAAGGCGTGATTGAAAAGATGCAGGTGGGAAAAAAAAACTGAAATACAGCTTTTTCAATTCATCATGATGAAAACTTTTAAGTTTTTCTGGCGCTAATCAACTTTGAACCAAAAACAAATGTAACATTTCGTTATTAAACGCACTTGATCTTGATATTAAAGTTGTTTGTGATACAACTTTGAAAATCGTATTAACCAAAATTTTAAACCAAATAATAGCGCCATTTCAAAAAAAAATCATTCTTTGGATTCATATTCAAATTGAAATAAACTTTTCTCGCTGTTTTCCCATCTGTCGCCCTTCTCCTCTTATTTCAAGATTAGGTGCGTTTGAAGTACGCACTTAGACACAATACGCACATCCAACACATATCTTGATACTCGTGCTCAAGTTACCACAATCCAAAGTGTGATTCATCTCCTGTATTTCTGGCCAAAAAACGACGCCGCACTTCAGGAGGGAAATAATAATTATTCTTGAAAGACGTACTCGCACGTTCCCTCGTACGAGCGCACTCTAAGACCCTCTAAAAATAGTTTATTCAAGCATCAGGGGCGATAAGCTTTTCGTCATACACAGCGAATTTAGATAGGGTTGTCAACTATGCAAAATTTGATTGTTAATTAAAAGGGTTGCAGAAAACCGTCAATATAACATAATAAGTCGCAGACAATAATGAGCCTATGTTTAAGTTCACTGCATTTTAACACTCGATTTACCATGAAATGGGTTCATATTTAAGCATTAATTTATTTCTTAAAAATACTTAGGTACTGTAAACATTTGTTTCTTAATACTGTGTATTTCGTGTGTACGTAGAAGAAAACATTAGAATATGTTTAAATAAACAACAACTTAATTAGTCCTACATAGTCTAGTATAAGGTTCATCAAAGATAATAAAAATAGTACTTGGAATGATATAAAACTTAAAAACTAAATATTATTTTTATATATTTTTGGTATATCTGTTTGATTCAAGCGTCGCAAAAATCGAATGAATCTCTATTCACTTTGCCAAAGCATAGGAATTTCCTGACATATAATTGGCAACTGGAAATCAACTGACATGAACTGGCAATCAAGTTCATAGCTTAAATAATATAAAACACGGAATAATCTCATGATGAAAACCCGTTGAACCCCGCTGCAGTTACCCGGAACAAAATGTCACTTTCATCTGTATACTACTGATTGCTTCCCAGAAATCATTCACGCAATAGGTAGCGCCGGTGGGGTAACCAGGGACCGCGGCGTCTTGCTGAGGGCGAATCAAAACGTGCGATTTGTATAGCACTTTCATTGGCTACTAGGATGTCCATCTTCACATTTTTCTTTTTTTTTCCTCATACTATAATACCTTACAAGCTAGGTCTACTAAGGGGAGACTAAGGGTATCTAAATAGTAGCAGAATTTTCTTCTGCTTTGCTCATGTTCTCGCACTTAGCACTGGTAAGGTACTGGTATGATAAGTTATTAATCTTCATATTTGAAGTCTGGAGCATACCCATTTTGCTGCTTCTGTGCAATTTGATCGAGGGAGTAGCTCGTCGAAGCGGTCGCAGCCTACATGACAATAATAATAACCTAAACTATATTAAAAACAAAAAAAGGAATATTGACATAACTACATAGATTAAAAATAAAAATTAATACGGAAAGTATGCGAAGAGACTATTAAACAAAGTTTTGACTTGACCTGACTTTGCAGCTATGGCAATAAATGAAAATGTTTTTCATTCATAGAAAGAGAAAAACTGATAACTAAGACAACAAAATGTGCCAAACATGAATTTATAAAATGCCTATTAACAATAAATAATAGTGGTTCAGAGAGCCTATGTTACTTATAAACCTAAGAGGAAGTTTTGTGAAGTAAAGTGAGGGCAGGTTACTTGTTTATAATATATTGCGATTCCCGTGCGACTCCAATTAAAACGAAACAATACAAGCAGTGATGGGCTATTTACGGAATGATGACGCGCTACACGAGTGTTGTGAAAATAAATATTTCAATTACTTGTATCGGATACAATAGTATATTGTCCTCACAAGGCGGAGACACCCTCGCGAGAGACAAGTACGGGGAGGTAGGGGAATGTGGCTTTGTCTGCGCGGCGTCATTACTTTGTCAAAGGTCCTTCACAAGGCGCGATACTAAGTAACGTATGTATGTACGAAGTACGCGTGTAAGAGGCGCGAGGAGGCTCATGGTTACGTAGTTGGAGTATTTTTACGACAAGGAATTTCTAACAATAATTCCTTTAAAGTATTAGAAAGATTTCTTTATTTGTTTATCGTTTATGTATTTCTAGTATCATAAAAGTCTGGTATGGGGTTATTGGGAGCTATTTATTTCATTAGTTGCATAATTACGCGCAAAATTTATTCCGACCATTTCAATATGAATTTTTAGTATAAAACATAAAATTAGCTGGGACACATGCATATGGACAACGATTATAAAGTGCACCAGGAACATCATTAACGTGATACGAATCAACGTGTTCGGTTTCAAACTTAAATGGAACTGATCAAATTTGGAACTTGTTTATGGAATTGAATTGGACGAATTAGAAAATTAATCGATTTTAGTTCGAAGACATGCGAGAGTATTATGCTGAGTTATTCAAAGCTTCAATGTCAGGTCAATTCCATTGCCTCGTTCGTTGATAAGGAGAATAAGGAAGATGTATGACGGGTAATACAGGACAGCTTCGACTAAAGGAATCCTTTACCACCAAAATACCTACTTGGTTATGTGAATCACAAGATTAACGTGCCCCAACTATGTAGTTGATCTCGCATTATGACCCTAAATTTCTGCTATTTTCCGACCCTGACAATTTACAACATTCATAATATAATGTAGATTTCAACTCGATCACGGTACCAAACTAAAGACTTAACAGGACTTGAAATGTTTAGAATAGCCAGGATATCTTGGAGCGAATCATGCTCATGGTGACGTTGCAATGCGGGCCGCGATAGCAGATAGCATTAACCCCGCGGCGTTCGGGGCTAGCGACCGAGACAAGCGACCGAGTCGCGTGACAGACGGCCGACCGTGACAGTGGCTCGGTCGCGTGTCCGTTGGGGAGCAGGTCTCCATAGAAAACGGTCTCAACCATTCATGGTCTTGCAAGTCGCGCGACACTCGCAAATGAGGAGTCCGAAAAGATAATACTACTCTCATGGGTAGTTTTAACTCATAGTTGTGTAGATTGATAAATAACTAAGCATTAAGCACTTGTAGGTAAATGATATTATGGTATACATTAATATATACCTAAATGACAACAGTGGCTGGAAACCGTTTTTGCGCACTTGTATTACTTGCTTTGTTTTTCTCATTGTATCAGAAGACGTGCTGAGGAGTTTCTTTCACCATTTCTTCTCCTTATTATTAGAACACTTTTTAGTAACGATAGTAGAAGCAAAAAATTCAGTTCATTTGTTATTACAACCCATAATTATCCCACTGCTGGGACTCCTATCACAATGAAAGGGTTTAAGGTCATAGTCCGCCACGCTGGCCAAGTGCAGGGTGGCAGTCTGAACATACCTTTATTATTAACATTTATGAGAACATTATGGGGACCTCTCACTGTATAAGTTTTCTTGCGATGTTTTCTTCATCGAAGCAAATGATCGTTAATTTGAAATATGCACGTAATTTGGAAAATTGGAGATGTGGCCGAATTGGAACTCCAGCCGAAAAATTATGTGCATAAGTGTATTCACAAAATACCTAACTAAAAAAAAAGTTTACCCACTCACACCCCCGCACTAGGATTCCTTGTGTTGCGGGTGGTATGGACGTACATCCATCACAGACACCCATGACCCGAGAATAAACATTTATCTGTCATATAAATGTCTGCCCCGGCCTGGGCCTGCTGGGCTATGGGGTCATCAAACTGATTAAAAGATTGTGAATTTGAATTTGACTTTCGAACGTTTCCTTAGTTTTTAACATTTTGAGTGCTATGAAAGTAAGGAGTAGACCAAAATATTGATAAAAACAATAATCTGCCCGCGAATAAAAACCAATTTTTATTCACGGTGGATGAACAATGAAGAAATCCGTATGCGGCTCTGGTTTGTAGAAAAAGATCTTTGCATCTGGATACTGTTTCATGACGAGTGTTGAAAAACTTATACGACGAACTATATACACAACTGTATATAGATAGATATCGCTATTCAGCCCGTTACTAAACAAGTAAGTAAGTAACTGAGTAAGATGAAGTTTGTAAATGAGTAAATTGATGTAATCCATTCATACGTCCGTACAATTTGTGCTAGTGACCGATCCCTGCCTCGATCAATGGAACTTCTAACAGATTGCGCGGAGTGGGTTTCTATAAAAAGTTGCAGCGTAATGACGTTGGCTTAATTTATGAACGCAATCGATTTAAAGTATTTACGCACCACCATTTTAATATCAATCTCAGTGTATTTGATCAATGCCGTTCTAAGGAACGACGAGAAAATGTTTTTTTTTGTGCCCAGACAAGGAGAAAAGGGCTACCCTCCGGAGATGCGCGGGAATGGTGCGTGAGGAGTGGAGAACGCTCATACATACCAGCGCAGCAGGCTGCGCTGGTTATGTGGGACTCCCGATAAAGCTAGGGGCCTACCCACTAAACAACACCCGAGGTTTGTTTTGGCCATACGGCCTCTAAACCTTCATTGGTCGCGGCCCCCTTAGGAAAGAGGGGCGCTAATGGATCGCGAGAAAATGATTATAATATTTTTGTATTTCATAATTCACCGCTGTTTAAATAACTCAAATACATTTAAAATTTATTTAAATAAAATGTATTTACACTTATCAAAAGATGTGTAAAAATTGGAAAGAAGTAACTTTCTCAAAGAATAATATTAAATGATAGGTAGTGAACACCGATGCCGAACTGAGATCAGTCTTATTTTACATAGGATAAGTTTGAGGGGAAAAAATCACGTGAGGTGTATTTCAAATTGTAATAATATACGCAATTACGTTGCAATGTTATGTCACTTATGATTTGTACCGTAGCACGAACCACTAGAGTGTCGGTCAACGGGTCAGGGGACAGTTACACCTATCTAAACCTTCCATTACTTTCTTAAGGTTGTGTTACATATTATTTGCTAGCACTTACGTTAAACGCTAAGAAAACATGATAAGATGATGGTTATTTGTGTTAGCGCCATTACAATTACGTGATTAAAGCATGTAGTAAAGTTAAAGGGAGCATAAACCAATGTTAACGATTCCTGTAAGATTTTATAACACAATTAATCCCATAGCCCAGTTGGTAGTGACCCTGCCTGCCAAGCGTGGGGTCCCCGGTTCGATTCCCGACCGGGGCAGACATTTATGTGACAGAAAATGTTCGTTCTCGGGTCATGGGTGTTTCTCATGTCATATTTGTGTTTGTCCACGCCACCCGCAACAGAGAATCCTAGTGCGGGGGTGTGAGTGTATAAACGTTTATTATTATTATTTATTATTTTATAATCAAGTTGATATCATCAAATGTTGAATAAATACAACGTATCAAAAGTAAAAATTGTATACGCTGGTAAGTAAATAAAATGAATCAAGCTGAAAATGTATGATGTTAATGCCAGTATAACTGAGAAGAACAAGTTTTCAGTTTTCTACATCGGATTTGACATGATTGTGAGATTCAAGTAACATGTTACATTACGTCTAAATAATGATATCTTATAATAAGTAATGTCAAATCAAAAAACAATAATATAAATTTAGCCTTACTTATTTTATACGTAATAAATTAAATTAAACACACGGTCACCTAAGGAGTTTTTAACTGTCTACTTTGCACCTTAAAATTACTTACATTTTGGAACAAACGACTCTATACATGTATGTAATGACCCTGAAATAGAGAAGATATTAGTCCCGGGTTCGACTGCCTCCGGAGCAGATATTTCTAACGGATAAATAATTGTTTTGTTTATGTCTATGTCACTCATAGGAGAAGTGTGTGTTTGTGTTTGAATGTTTAGTCGTTAGACTAAAATTTTAGCATAAGATGTATCCTCGAGTTATAACATGTGGAAACCACAAAAAGCCTTCACCCATCACAGTGAACCGGTTGCATAGTGTTACTTTCATTAACTTTAGGTCGGGAACGTAACTATTGAACCGGAGTTATGTACGATTGTACAGATTCAAGTTGAACTGACGTTTTATCTGAACTGTCTTGACAGTGTCATCTTGGATCAACTGTCAAAACTGTACACGTTTTTTCGTGCTGTTCACGTGATGTAAAGTCGTTAGCGACGGGTATCCGGTCAAATCGATAGTAGGGAATACATCTTGTTTTCTGGCTCTCCGATACTCCAATCGAAATGTAAAATACATTCATCTCTGGAAGGAGGGTGGTAACTAGCAACGAGTTCTACCGCCGTGTGCAAGTATCGTCATGATTAATCTGCGTAACCCCAGCATCTAGTATCAGAAATTTAGCGTCAAAACCACTGCCGTTGTTTGGCATGGTGCAACATAAGTAGAGAAAATTAACCTGGACTCAGAGTGGATTAAACCGCTTGCACCCCGAACAACTTTAAATTGAGCTAGAATTATATTACGTCTTCAGAATTGGCTAACCAGAATTTCCATCTTCAGCACTGTGCTCAAGCAACTTGGTACAACGGGATTTGGGATACATGTTTTTCGGATCTTTGGTGTTTCACTTTGACCTTACTTATTTTAAACATTAATTAAGTAAAATTAAATACGTAAATGACCAAACTGATGTGAACCATTCATATAATTTTAAGAAAGTTAATGAAATAATTAATCAATTAATTTTCTTTTTGCGTTCTCATGTTGCCCCCTAAATTTACTTGAATTTTTATAAAAAAAAGTTAGAATTTCGTAGCAGTGGTCGCCTCACGATGTAAGAAGTACCCAACCACGTACAATTGTGCCAGCTGAGTGAATCTCGTTTCATAATGATACCTTAATTAACTTTTTGCGTAGAATGTAACTATTACACCGTAATGGTTCAAGATCGAGTTGCATTTGCAGAAAAATAAAACAGAATGCTCTAATTGTTACTCAGTGAATGTATAAAAACATGGAATGTTTTTAGTGCAACAATGTAACCCTCAGAAAATGTTTTAAACGGATAAGTTATGGCTTAACTAAACTCATCAAAATCGAAACTATGTATCGTAAATAAAGTCATATTTTTAAGTTACTAAATGTATGTATTTTATATGAATATATTATTATTTTTTTATGTTAAAAGCCGACAAACGAGCAGACGAGCCACCTGATAGTATGTGGTCATCGTCGCCCATGGACATCAATAAAACCAATGGTATCACTGATGCGTTGTCGGCAGGAAATGAGAAGGTAAAAAAGAATGTACTGGCTCTCAAGCCCCCAGCCGGAACACGACGAGTCGTTTGACGGCTGACTCAAGCAGGAGGGTGGTAGCTAGCCAGGCAGGCTTCACGGAAAGATAATAATACCAGTAATAATATTAATGACTTAATAATTTTACTAATAATATAATCCTTACGCGAAGCCCTACCATCAAGCAGGCTGGCTTTTGTCGCCTCTTACGATACCCTTTTCTACCAGCATGGGATTGGGGTGAGTATTCTAGACCGCCCCAATACGGCCAAAAATATATGTTATGTTCGTGGCACAATTAGTTTATTTTCCCCATCAATAAATAAAATGTGCAATTTATCTGTACTACCTATTAAAAAAAGTGAAATATATTTTTACAACGCACCAACTAAAAAGGAAATTTTTGATTTATTGTATTACCAGAAACCAACCAATTCACAAATAGCAAAATTATTAATTTTTTTCTTTACAAGGGTGATTCGAATTCAATTTATCAGATTTTTATAATCTTATTATTTGGAGTTAAATTACAAATCAACTGCATTGAAAAACTGCAGCTGTTTTATGCTATCATTAGAGACTATTTAAACTTTTTTAAACGGTGGTAGAAGCAAATAATTACGTGCATAATTGTATTTACGGGATACCTAAATTTTAAATTAATTTGATCTTGAATTTGATTAAAAAAAAATGTCACCAAGATCTTTTGGCTATGTTGGTAGTGACGTTGCCTGTCGAACGAGCGATCTCGGGTTCGATTTCCTCGTCTGGTATTTATCAAATAACCCTCTCTGGTCTTTTGTGTTCAGGATTTAGGTGTATGTGATTTGATTCATTTGCATAAACCTCTCATGAGGTCGAAAGGACCTGCACCTGCAATACAATGACCTACGATCGGGATGTGAATAAATTAAATTTTATCACTGGAAGTCAGGCTCCTGCTACCCTCATATGAAACAATTCACTCATATGCTTTAGTTACCTTCAAAATGAAACTTAATCCTACTATAATCCTATGATTTAAAAACCTCCTACATAAAACTTTACATAAGCCTACAGTGAAGTGACAAGAAAATTTTTCATTGAATAACTTAAGCGACAGACAAATGTAAGGAACTTTACACGGGAACTTAGAACACATAGTTTAAGATTAATCAAAATACAGAATTTTGCAAGATCAACTAAAATAACTTTTAAATTTACTAAGAATACGATAACCGCACAAAGTATGAACGTTCAATTTGATTAACCGTGAGGTGTATAGTAAAATCAGGTGGTCTAAATAATCCAGGACTAATCGATTAGTCAAATAACACCAACCTTATCATCCACGTTGCCCCGTGTTTGGAAGCGTTGCACACAGGAATCTGGTCGGGGTAACTGCATCAGCAAAGCTAATAGCAAGATGCTTGATGGCTACGAGAAGGCCACACCCAGAATGTCTGCTGTACTATAGTTTAGCTTCGAACGTCTATCTCATATGGCGCTTGCATCGTAACTGGTCCATAGTAACTTCGTTTGCAACATCAACAACATCTACCCACCAAGAAATTATATAAAGATTGAATATTAAACTTACAAATTTAAATAATAATAAACACTAATGTAAGTTCGATTGAAGTTAAAATGTTAGTAAAATTAAATTTACCTAAAGAAGTACATGTACATTCAATCATGTGTATTGAATTGCAATGAAATTGATAATGAAGGGACCCACTCAAAATGTTAATTGACCGTTCTTACATGGTCTGCAAATTTATAGATTATTTAAGTTAATAATGATTTTCGATATTTGAAGTGATGTATTTCAGTCAGCAAATCGGGTTCTTTTTTTACTAGTTTCGTGGCTGACCGAACATACTACAAGTATCAAGGGCTGCTGGCGGCTTAGCGGGATCCATATTTCACACGCCACCGTGATATTAGCCTCGTGAATAATTTGCACACGAAACTGATTACAATTGATCAACGCAGTGAACGCACACATGCAGAATACAAACAGCAACAGGTATAAATTTCTTAATAACCAACAATATTCAGACCTGCAATCGAGCAAGTCAAGACTTGTCTGACGGATATTTACATTTGTTTACTAGTGTTGATTTGGTGGTTAAAATTTGAAATATCGTTATGATATATGAAATACCGTTCTAATTTTTCATTGATAACATTGAAAGTCATCAATAGATACCAAAGAAAAAGAAAATTGGTGAATAAACAGAGAAGAAAACGATATCTACTGAACTGATTTGTCTTTTGCTTATATTGCATATATATACAGTTCTATTGAATCACAGTCGGATACGATCGGAATAATAAGACCGGATGAACTCTGCGTATGTCCAAAGAGGTCACGTACGGTGCCTTTTTTTGCGGTAGTCGCCTTTTCCAGAGAAAATGACTCAGTTAGCGGAGTGGACTAAGAGGCATTAATTACGTTTTTTCTGCGTACTCGTAAGTTGGGGCCGAAAGGTGTTAAGCGGTAGGTAGTTAGTACAATAAGGACTTTGAGATTAATCTTAAGCTTGTTAAATTAATTTAACATGACGCATAGTCATGGATAACTACAAGGACAAACGTTACCGAACAAGAACGTTTCGGAGGACACTGTTTTAACTAACTTGTCAATTACGATCAAAACACGTTTAAAGCACTCCACGGTTGATTCTATTACGCTAGTAACTAACCGGTAACACCGTTCGGATTATATTCGATAGTGCGGCGGGCAGGGTTCAGGAAAGTGAATGGGTAGAACCGCAGTACAAGAATCACGAGCTGAGGAGATTGACTAGGATATAAAGAGCTGGGATTAACCAGGGAATGCTGATAACCCAACGGCTTCTGTTCAAAATATCAAGAGCGTGACGATGGGCATGTTATGCAAACAGACTTAACGATATCAACAAATTGTTGTCGTCAAGTAGCAGTCATGAAGACTGACTGAAAAAATTAACAACTCAATGTTGTTCAGCTTATCCTATTTTATTTCCTTTCTTGTCTCCCTTTTTTCCCTCCCTCTCCCTTTTTTAGCGCCTATTCTCCGTTTTATCGTCTCTCTTATCCTATCAGTGCCGCCTTCCATCTATTTATTATATGCTGTCGGCAAATTATTCGATGACTGACAACACTAAATAACTTTTTTATGGTTATAACCATAAATGGAAAAAAACAAACCAACATAGAGGACATATTACAGTAATAAAAAAAATACTAGGTCTGATTAATAGTTTCATAATTAAAATATGATAAATATTATAATTTAACTTATTCGTTAGTCGAATTATTTAGTCATTAAAATTTATTTAAAGTTATATACAAACCATAAATTTTGGTTTATCTAAGTCAAGAAATTGGTTTTTCAGCTTTCCAAGTCCCTTATGTCCAATTAAGATAATGTAAACGGAAACAACTCCTGTGTTAGCTTTTTATCTAATTCCTTTGTTCCCCATTACAAAGCAATCTGGCTAAACTATTTTAGCGGCAAGCCGTTGTGGTTCGGCTAATGTGTCTAACAGTGGCTTAGCACACAGTAATAGAGAAGCGAGCGTTTGATTTAGTGGACGAGATGCAGGAAAGAGGGTAAGCCGTTGGCCGCGTTGTTACGCTTTTATGCGCTTCATACACGAGAACTGTCTACGTCGTTAAGGATTGCGGTAAATAATAATAATAATAATAAATTTATAGTATACAAAAAACATAATTAATTATTTTATTACAACAATAATAACCTCGTAATTTGTATCTTTTGTAAATATTTATTTTATATTCATAAAATTATAAGTATATATCATTACAATTTTTTTTGCAATATTCTTCAACGTTTAGACAATTTCTAGGCACAGAGAAACAAAGAAATGATTGCTGCGATATTATTATTCATTTTTGAGATTTATTAATAATCGTCACATCATGTAATATCGGCTTAAATTGCTCGTTATTTCTTTTGCAATGCCTGTGAGCCTTATATAGGCATTTTAAAAACAAATAAATAAATAGTCTAACAATAAGGCTTATTATTTAAAATAAAAAGTTCGCCGGTTGTAGGTACTATAACATTAATTTTCCCGAAATCTCGCTTATGTTAATCTCGAGCGCTAAAAAGATTATAGTAATTTTGTCGCGCTCTGCCGTGGACGAGGCCCCTTGATTGTGAGACCGAGGTGCTAAACATCTCACAATACGTGTTTCGTATAAACTGGTAAAATTATATTCGCGATTCCGTTCGAATCATCATGTCTGCTTGGAGCTAAAAGCTGATGGCCACGATGCGTTATTGCCTAGTAATACAAAAAAGCAATTTTATATGTATTTAACTAATTTAGTTTCTTTTTAAAACTACGGACCATTTGCGAGAAAATATGTTTTAGCAAGGGTTTTAAATTGTAGTATTCATAATGTTTGGTTTTGTAAAATTTAATTTAACAAATGAAAGTATTACAACTTGATGATGCAATATAACAAACTACAAAGAAAGTCGGTATGATTGTTTAAACGCGTTAATACCAAAAAATACTGCACGGATTTTGATACGATTTTTTCAATAAATTTAGTGACTTCCAGAAAGGGTTTCGATTTACACATCATGAAGCTTTTGTGTACTCTTGAAAAGTTTTTAGTATTCGTGATAACAATGAAATAATCACACAAACCCGTGACATTTGCCATATCAATGAGATAATCCAGTAACAAATTATTCTTGTCGAGCTGTACTAATCACACCCAATTAATATAGTTTTGAACGTAAATCGCATACGATTTACAGCTTTTCTATGACATCTATATTAAAATCGGCTAAGTAGTTTTTTATGTTGCTTGGATAAAAAACAAGCAGGCATCAGATAAACCGACAAAACATTAAATAGACTGACCGACAAATAAACCAGTTTGAAAAACAGTTAAAGCTTATATATATTTTAAGTGATATTTATTTTTTGTCATTTATCTATCATCATCAATGTCATCACAACCATCTTCGTTTCTATATTAGTTTTAAAATAATATAGTACCTAAATACAAGTAATAGTAATATTATATAACCTGTAGCTCGCGTGGATTTGAAGGGAGTCGGCTAAACACTGTTCAGTCATGTCGCATACAGCATTTAATATGGTTACTGTAATTCGCGCTTGACACACGACATCGTACTGGTTAACGTATGTATTCTTAGTTAACTCATTAATTCTAAGCACTGCCTTTACAGTCCAAATGTGAACTCTAATGTTAATTAATAGTATCGAGAAAGGATTGGTGCTTCTCTGCAGTGATAGGAAGAAAATAACAATAAAAATAAATTATGTGCATAATTTAAAGTACCTTAATGTTAATAAGTAAATAAAATTATTTGATGTTTCAGTAAAATTCCGAAAAGGATAGAACTCGCAAGTCATGTACTGATCGGTATTTTATTTAATTGGACCTCTACAAGTAACTTTAAGAGTTGGAACACGGGCGATCTCCGTGACAATTAATATATCCAGTTTCATAAATTCATAGTCATTAGATATATAAACAAATGTATCTATGCCTGCTTGCAATATTCTTACACATTCATATAACTGTAACGCTCCTAGTGATAAAATCTCGCGTGAGACATCCCCTATAAACCCTCATAGTAGGTAGTTCTGTTGAGACTACTTGACTTGGAGCCTATTCCATCTTGTTTCAGTATTAGTGAAGAGTTTTGCTGTCAACTTAAGCGTTAAAAGTTCTTATGCAGAACACTGCGACATGGCCCGTGTACTGCTATCGAACGATATCAACCGGGATAACAATCTAACAGCATCACGTGCTGTCCTCTGCTCTACGCACTACACGAGACCACCATTCCTGAAGTTGCTTAACTCGATCAATCGCTCCGGTATGAGCGATTCAATTTTCATATGTATGTATTTTATAAACCAAATGATATTGCAAATAGCAGACCTGAAATTCAAATTGTAGCATGTGTATAACAACTCCCGTGTTCTCATGTAGCGGTCAGCAGAATTATTAACACGAGATAGCCGCTGACATGCACAGCTGGGTCTAATTCATGCAATATTGTTACAGTAGCGGCTTCCGGGAGAGCGTCGCGGCCTGAGATGTAAGTGACTGCACACGACACGATCGGCGATCTTCAGAGAGGTCGAAACGAATCGAAAATGAATATTAATATTATCGTTTAGATTTAATGAGCATCACAACAAATCTCATGCGATCCTGAATTATACTTGTCTGTGCGAGTCATCGAACGTGTATAATTTGTTACGATAGGTTGGTTGGTTAACGATATGGTTTAACGATAGGTGCTTATGTATGCACTGATAGAGTATAATGATAAGTTTATATTTCCATTTTTAATTATATTTAAGGTTAATTATATTAAGGTTTCATATATTAAATGAATAAATTACTACCATAAAATTAATTTAGCTAAACTCCGTCTATTACTCCAGTAAATAACGAATTTAATCCAGTCATCCATTGTAATTTTTAGGTACCTAATTGTTTTAACTTACAAAATATGTAAATTAATTACGTATTTTGAATACTTTCGAGTACAAATCACACAATAATAAATACCTGCATACTTCGTAGGTGACATTATTTAACTAATTTAAATTTCTTGAATTTGGTGTACACGTAATTTTTAACTTGGACCTGGTAACTTGTGCTTGAAATTCTGGTGGCCTAACAAATTGATTACCTATATACATATATCGTGAACCACGACTTATAGCAATTGTCTGTAACGAACTCATGATACACCTACAGTCTACATCCACAAATCTAGCGCAAAGGAGAATACTCTGGTGAGAGATTGAATACCGCAGTTCATGGTGTTACGACCAACCAAGACCGACCAATCAAAAGAAAGCGACGAAGAGAGAAGAACTGTATCGATCCGCCGCGACGTATTACATTCCATAACCCACCAATGACCTGCAGTGGGCCGAACATGTATTAGATATGTCAGACAAATAAAAGCTAACCAGCGACGACTAATCGAATCGGCTGCCGAATCGTTCCACTGATATTCTGATGCCGATGAGAATTAACTATTCACAGTAGCTCCACTGGATGTGTTATGAGATATCAGTGTTTATTTTCTTATTGTTCGTGCGATGGTTTATTAGCCGATTGTAGTGGATTTTAATATTGAGCTTTAAGCATCTCGTTTTGATGTGTGTATTATATAATGGTTTCATATACATATGAATTGGAAGTGTTTGTAAAAACCAACTTTGAATAAATTTTATTATCAACTTTAACAATTTATTTGTTGGTTTATTGTAGTGTACTTTATAACCATTCATTGTTGTTATTTAGACTGTTTTATCAGTGACTTAAAACATTGCAAAATAAGAAGAAAACTCCAAAAACACAAAATAAGCTAACGGAGGATTTGTGGTAATACTCTTTGAATGATGACTCTATGAGAATAAATGTTCAAATATTTGATATTTGACTAATTTTATAGACTAATTTGAGATTAATATATGGTACCCTCTAATACAATAACTTTCAGTTAGAACATATTGCTCGCTTCACTGTTTGGGACCGAATACAACATATAGTCAAAAATCAAAGATAAAAAATAATAATGTTTAGATCACTTGATTTTTCATTAAATATGATTTGGCCGTATTGGGGCGGCCTGGAATACTCCCCCCAATCCCATGCTGGCAGAACAGGGTGTCGTAAGAGGCGACAGAAGCCAACCTGCTTGGTGGTAGGGCTTAGCGAAAGGATTATATTATCAGTATTATTATGAAATCATTAATATTATTAGTGGTATTATTATCTTTCCGTGGAGCCTGCCTGGCTAGCTATCACCCTCATGCTTGAGTCAGCCGCCAAACGACTCGTCGTGTTCCGGCGGGGGGTTGAGAGCCAGTACTTTCTGTCTTATCTTCTTATTTCCTGGCCGACAACGCATCAATGTCGCCTTTGATCTTACTCATGTCCATAGGCGACAATGACCACCTACCATCAGGTGGCTCGCTTGTCGGTTATTAACATAAAAATTTTTTATTATGAAATTTATTTATGTAATACGACTAACGATTATATGTTTGTGCCCCGATTTTGTTCGTTATGAGGCCTTTCTCGTTTCTAAAATCTTCTTTGGGTATTATAATGATACAGGAAAACCTAGTACGAATACGAGGGTGTGAGGGTGTGACCTTTTCTTATCTTTTTTTTATTTTTTACACGTTTTATATCTGTAAATGAATCCCAATGAGTAACACAGATAAATTATAGGATATATAAAATTTATAGTTAATTGAGTAAAAGGTACACCTCATGAAGAGTACTTTGTCACCAAGCTTGACACTCGTAATTACTAAGTTACAAGATATACTTAATAAAACTGAAAAACTGATTTAACTTTTAATTAAATTTTTATTAGATCTCTAGATAGGAATAAAACAGTTTAGTTTTTATACGAACGTAGCTTACGTAGCGCGGTTTGATATTGATATATGATAAAGATATATTGGTATACGATAAAGAGTAATCCGTTTGTTCTCGCTAAGGATATTAAATTGCTGAGGTTTCATTCAGGCAACCACAAAAATATAATGCAATAAAAATTAATCCAATTCTTATATTCTTTAAATGGGACTAAACTTTGTTATGTAAATTGTAATAACATGTCCATTCTTTACAGTACTCAGTTTTGTTAATTTTCCTGTGAAATTATTTTTTTTTAGATTCTAAACCATTTTTGCTCTTCTAATTTCTTTGTCTTTGTCTAAACATAGAATGAACCGGTTTCACATTAATAACATATAATTAATTATAAATAAATATTTTCGAGATTAATCCATTGTACAGGACTTTCCACATACATAACATGCTAACAAATAGATTTAGATAATTATATCTTGGCACTAAAGGGAATATCACACTTGGACATTTTGGTGATATTACTTGTGCAGGGAACACTTGGGTTTTACATATTATATTGATCATTCGTTGTGAGGAAACCTGCTTATCTGAAATACATTCCATTCCAACTTCATAATATTCTCAAATGGTCAAATGAACAGCATATTTATCCGTGTCTTATCCCTTAATTTTGAAAGGAAACCTCAGAATGTTCATAGATTGCCATAAACTTTAAACCCTAAATACATCACAAAAACATTACCAATCTGACGTATTGTACGAGTGTGGTGACAGTAACACACGTCATGTAACTCACGACACCGGCTCGCGTGCGACCGGGTACTTATTCGTGAGGATGTGTCATGTAACCAATGTTATTGGAACCATCGTTGCATGCTGGTATTGGCCGGCGTCGGCGTAGGTGGCGCTGATAGTGTTACGTGTAACGAGAATATACAGTGTCCTGTTACAGTGTTCAACAGAACTGATATGTTATAGTACTCTGAGTGGGGGTTAGTTTGTTCGTATTATGAATTTAATTTATACTACATCCACAATTCCAGGTCAAGATACACGTTTATTTGATAGATAAATGTTTCTTCATTTGCTGTAGGTGTTGGTGATGTCACATTTGTGTGTGACCGTGACTTGAGTGGGGTCATATTATTTATTAATGTATATAGTAACATAAGTCGAATAAATCAGATTTAACTGGACAAAAACTTTGCCAATATTACGTGTACGATTTTGGAGTGGGATGGAGTGGAGTGGGACACCAACGTCCCCTCTCTCTAGTAATTAATTAGTAGTAATTGACGGCAAAATTACAATCAAATAATTTAATCGCAGTCAAATTATCATAACAATAAATCAGCATTACTCTGTGCTGGAACCCTTATACACTATGAAGACACCCGAGAGGCGTCCAATCGTTTTCCTGGATAAGGCAATTTAAACATGCCCCCGGGAACACATCCAAATTAAGAAAGTTCACGGTACATTTGCATTACAAACTAATCTCTTATCTCGCCATGTTATCCTTATTGAAATCTAAATTAAAAGGATTTATAATTCTGGTTTTAAACTTATATCACAGTGCGTGAAGATGTCGTGAGTGGTGTGCGGTTATATGATACCTAAGAACGAAAAACGAACTAGACGAAAATTTACAGGCTCATTTGTCATCAATGACTGTCAAGTGTCAACTGTTAATAGTAAGTCCTCTGATATTTCTAACAGAAGCGTGGAAGCGGAGAAATACCAGCTCTGCATCCAGATCCACTCAGGTTTAAATTTATATGTAATCAAAATGTATTACTTTTAAAATATTTGCAGAGGAGTTTCTTTCATTTCTTCTTCTCCATGAAAAAGCATATTCCTGAAAAATATCATTTCAGAAGTTAAGAAATTACTTGCATAACTGAATCACTAATAACTATATGCATGAAATTACTGGGCAGGCAATCATAACTATTTTATTTTATGTTTTTAGGACACCTTACAGCTAGGTGAAGAATAATATAAGGAACACAACATTTAAAGGCCAATTAAAAGTTTTTACAAATAGAAATGTGTCAGTATTATACACACACACACACACACACACACACATATATATATATATATATATATATATATATATATATATATATAGCACAGAAAATGCATATTGTAAACAATACTTATTTGTACGCAACAATAACCAGTTATTAAAGGATTTACAAAAGGTATTGTTGAAGCATCTTTTAGCTGCTTAGGCGATGTGTTAAATAAATCAATATCGAAGTGCATCGATATGTCGTCTATGAAGAAGATATATTTATTTTACTCCCAAAGATGATACGTATTTCAACTTATATTCAATTACGAGTAGTTATGAATATTTATGTTATATATAGTCACTATAGTGTCTATTGGTACTTGACATCTTCATCGGAATTTTGCTGTCGATTGACGGAAGATATGAATAAAATAAAATCACTATATATTTTACGATGACCCCATAGCCCGGTTGGTGACCCTGTCTGTCGAGCGAAGGTTCACGGGTGCGCAATAGACTCGAGTGATGGGTGTTTCTAATGTCATATTTGTGTACATCAATGCTATCAATAAAACAGGAATCCTAGTATAGAGGTGTGAGTGAAAGAATGTTTTATTCTATTTGTCTATCCGCTACCTGGTTTTTTGAAACGTAATTTGACTACCGTGAAGCGGTTATATAGGAACATCACAGCGTATATAGATTGTCTTTAGCTAAATATATCATAGAAACAGCTTAAAGAACAAAAAACACCTCCTTCTTTATGTCTGAACGCGATAACCTCAAAAACGACTTGACGAATTTAAGCAATAATTAAGTGATTCCTCGGGAAGGTTTAAGAGTTCAACGGATAAATATGAAGAGTTTATAAAACGTCTGATAAAAACTAGTATATATATGTATTTTCGAATGCACTTAATGTTTGCGAACTTAAGGCTCAAGTTTCAAGCAATGAAGGGAGCGCGCGTTGCTTGTACACACATGGACAATTAGCTAAGGACTAATTAGTAATGTATACAAAATAGGCACTTAGCCCAACCTGTAGCCGCTTTATTAAGTGTGTAATCAAACATATTACACATAATACATCGATATACGATTTTCTGTGAGCGTGTATACATTACTACCAACGTCATGTTCTTATTAGGGAATTCTAATTAGAAAGGAAATTACACGCCTCAGCTGTACATGATAATACTATTTTTGAATCATCACAGGCCATGTCAGATTTCCGACGTCAGTTTTAAGACCATAACAACACATTGGCCGAATACAAATTTGCAGACATCAAACACCTCCAAATCTATTAAGGAGACTCTCCTTTACAGAAGCGGGTGATAATATGTAGATTATTAATTTTGATACCCGACCAGTGTGGATATTCATGTGATAGATGGGCCACATCATTTGTATTTTAATTGGCTACCTAACTTTGCAAGTAAAACGCATTAAAATTATTATACGGTTGACTTTACATGGAGAGTGGCAGGTAACCAGAATAATGAAGAATGGTTAAATCATGCGCGACTACCTTTAGGATTAAGCTGGGTGATTCGATTATATTTATTAGTAAGACATATGTCTTACCTATGTACGTACACTGTAATGCAAGTCCATTGCATGTCCATTGCTTGCATGTTGTACATTGTTTGGTTAAAAAAAAATTCAAGAAGAGCTACGGCCCAACGTGTCCAGACAGATTTGCAGTTAATTTGATCAAGATACAGTTCAAACTGCATGACGTCGGTTATTGTATTAATTCGCGTCGTTACCGCTGACCCACAAGCCAAGTTATAAAGACGTAATGGCATTACATCGACTCGTAATACTACACTCGATCACCCCACTCGTCCGTCTCTATTACGTACAGCGTGTACGCGACCTTTTTTTTTTTTTTTTTGC
>PDGT01000031.1:1204394-1214935 GCA_003671415.1 Megathymus violae | reverse complement strand
GGAAAGGGTGCTAGCGGCACTCCCGAGGGAGCATACGCTTGTTGTTAACACTGAAGGTGTTGTCGAATGGTGAGACTATGTGGCATCTTAAGGACGCTACTAACTGATACTATTTGATTTCTTGAGAAATCCATCCGCCAGACGGCGGTCCAAGTCAGAAGATATCTTGTCGGGGGGATCTGTGAGAACGTTTCTTGGCCTCCGGATTTGGTGGCCTGTAAGACTAGGGGCGGTGTAGTCCGCTGCCTGTCTGATAAGTGGATTGGTATGTTCCTCTGAGGATTTAAAGAATGTTGTACAATAGTCTTTAAAAGATTTTTGGATGGTCGGAAGTTGAAGATCGATACGCGACCTATATTCTCTCCCTTAATATTTTTTTAGATGCAGTAACTTTTGGTAAATTTTAATAATCAACATTTTTTAAATCAAATGTTTATCACATATTTTTATTATTTATTTTTACTCGCGAAGTTTTCGTGCATGTAGTAAAAGATCGAACCCTTTTGAAACTACCCTCATATCTGTCAACCGTTTTCACCGAATCTATTGAAAAGAAGAGTTAAAATTAGAATACATATAGAGTTACAATGTGTACCGTAAATAAATAAATTCTGATTTTGAGTTATTTTACAAAAAATAATGTAGAAATATGCTTGATACATTTATAATATGGCAACTGACAAAATGCAAATACGATTCGATATTGAGCGGTTTTGTTTATGAAGATGCAAGGCTTACGTTATGTTTTCATGGTGTTGAACTGAGGATGCTAGCTTACAATATTGATTGATAGGTTACATGTCAGTCAGCTTGTTACATAATAATAATGTTTGGTCACGCAAGTCACCAATGCAGTTTGCACGCGATGTTTGACCCTGTAATGGGATACCATTTAAGTTTTTATCCACTGCATTAACTCTAGGATTTCTCATAATATAAACAATTTGCTTAATAATCGATCTTATCACAAAAAGTATTTCCAACATGCAATATTCGAGTGATATAAGTCGATATGAATATCAATTATAATAAGCGATAAGACTGTTTTTTCGTGAATGAAGCCTGTTGTCTTATCATGTTAAGCCATAGATCCCGTTTGAGGTCCCGTGGTCTTTATGTTATCTCTGAAGATAACGAGTGATAAAAACTTCTAACGCTGGCTCGTCGATAACCTCACTAGGTTTAGAACCTGGTGGTGTTCACTTTGAGCCACTTCAATGGCATAAAGAGGCCGTGCCAAGTACTACGCCTGTGTTGAAACCACATGAACAATAAGGAGTTTTTATCGTATTACTATATGCTCTTCTATATGCATAATTTTAGACAAAAAGGTTCGCTTACCAAGGGAAGACTGCCCTTAGATCCAGTTGAACTATGAACTCTGAGCACGATAAACAATACTTTTACGCCCTATTGTGGAGCTTCATAGCACAGATCCTGTAATTTATTCCACTGAAAAGACTATTCTATATCCAGTTGGAAATATATGAAAACGTTCAGGCAGCGATTTCTATGTAATTTTTGTCACAAGTAAAGAGACGAAAGTGTAGCTCGATTCTTGAGAAAGATTTTGTAAAATCGTTATTTTACACTGATTTAGAGATAATATATTTATCCCTTAAATAACTGTCACTATTGATTAGTATTGTTTCGTTCATAACTTCTTTTCATTTCCTGGCCGACAACGCATCAGTATCGTGATGGTCTTGCTGATGTCCATGGACGACAGTGACCACTTACCATCAGGTGGCTTGTCTGCTCGTTTATTAGCTATTAACATAAAAAAGTGAGATTCAATGCCGCAAGTAATCATTTTAAATGTTAATTTTTAGTACATATATTGTTACGTGTCAGGATCCGCAGGTTCGTGAAATGCCACAATAGTTCCGCAGACACTTTATTTCACTTTCACGGTCACAGTCACACTCGTAGATCGCAGGTCAATCAAATCAAATCGCAACCCTGCCCGCTATTTATATTGATTTCCGGGCCTTTCAGACTTTTCTACGCCTTTCGTAAAAAGTCAATAATAATACCCGGAAATCGACATCACTATAGCGGGTCAGGGTCAGGTCATATTTACCCATGCATACCATATTCCCCCTTTTCGACTAAGGTATAAGAGCGAGAGTGGCTTGAAGAATCCCAGGTAGTTTTTATTAGTACCTGGGTTTTTTCTCGTGGCCTCTATTATTTCCGGCCGACCCTTCTAGAAACTTCGTTAGACGTTAAGACTTCGCCCTCCTCTTTTCGGCCAACCTTTCGGGAAGCTTCGTAACAATATTTTAATTTAAAATATATTGTGGCAGCGATGTTTAAAACGAGGCGTTCCATGTTAGTCTTCAATAGCAGCAATACATGAATGCAAGTCTCTTCTTATAATTTAAGGAGTAAAGGGGTCCACAACGCTGGGCTAGTGCAGAAACTTCGCATATCTTTAAGGTTACAAACACATGGCTTAAAATACTATAAATTATAAGTGAAAATACTAAACGAAGCCCGAGATGTTGGGGTTCAAATGTGTGTGTCCATAAATGTGTCTAAAATAACACAGTAAGTAAGTTTTCCGTATCCTCATAATTTAGGTATATAACAGACTTGCATCTAGTCAACGGATATTTATTTAGCTCCTTATTGATAATGTATAACCCTAGAAACACAAAACTTATTTAGAATTTATAGTTGAATCTTGGCGTGGTACAAACATTGTGCTTTCGCCTTTTGTTCTTTATTTTATTAACATTATATTCCATGTCTCCGTGTTTCTTTATAATTGTGGACATAATAAACAGTTGTCTGATAGTGTAGACATTACAAAATTTCTAAAGTTCATGAGTTAGGTAGATATAAGGAAGTAGAGAGCTTACGTTAAGTAAAGATCTCTGGGCCCACTCAAGTAGCAGCAGCACTCTTTTTGGAGCTCCGTCCCAAGAAGTGATGCAGTAGGTTAGGAGTGGTTGACTCAGAGCATTGTACACCATTTCTACAATGATTTTATCAGCATTATGATGTAAGTTTTTAAAGATACGCATTAATTTGCCAGTTCTGGTGGAGAGGGTATCTCTCTGAGGCTTAAAACTATCGATGATAATACCCAAATGTTTGATAAAACAATCGCTCTCAAGACCAGAACAGAAGCAAGGGCTCATTTGTGACTTAGAGCACGTATGTATTTTTATGTTAAAGGGGGTCCAGAATCGTAGTTGTGTCATTTCTAATCTAAAAGGAAATGTATTTCGTTTTTCCAACGTAAAGTGATAACTTATTTGGGTGCAGCCAAAACAATAACTTATCAAAGGCAATTTGAGTATTTTGGAACACTTCACTGTCAGTGCTTTCAGGAAACACCAAAGCTGTGTCATCTGTAAACGTTATAATCCTACCATTATCAAGTTAGAATTTGCTAAGATCATTAATAAATACCAGAAATAGGGTAGGACCAAGGATCGAATCTTGAGGAACACCACAGTATATACTTGCTTGTAGTCACTATAGATATCACCAAGTTTTACTCTTTGAGTTCTGTTAGATAGATAATCAACAAAAAGCTGGAGTTGCATGTCCCAGACAACAAGATTCAAGCAAGATTCAATATTTTCAAGCAAGATTAAACACTGTGTTTGTGAACACAAAGCAGTAATAGCCTAGTGGTTTGAATGTCGGTCTTCAGTACATAAGACGCGAGTTCGAATCCTACACGCACCTCAAATTTTTCAAATTATGAGTCTGTTAATTGTCACTTGTTTCCGGGGAAGAAAACATCACGAGGAAGCACCTGCACCTCCTACTAAAAGTTCTCCATAATGTTTTCAAAGGTGTGTGAAGTCTGCCAACGTCCGCACGTGGCCAACGTGGCAGACTATGGCCTCAACCGTTCTCATTGCAAAACGAGACATAAGCCCAGCAGTGGGACGCTATGGGCAGTTATGATGATTATGAACTTCCCTTTATATCAATAAACATTTTATTATCGCGACTCGACACGAAGCTTTGCTTTAAGTCAGTATAAATAAAAAAATCATCATACGACTCAACGAAATGGTTTATGGGACTCCCAGAGTCCTCAACCCACTTTCAGCCCCAGATCAAAGCTGACTCAGCTCAGACCAAACGAGATTGCCATTGAGGAATTTTCTACTCGTGATTCATTTCAGGCCGACGTCTTAACGAACTTGGGCCCGTCTGTTGACTTCTCTTGGTGAATAAATTTTATCTTTAAATACGAAATGAAGCACTAAGGACTAGGTATATTGGGCTCAGGAATTCCAACTGCTGGTTGCTATTTATCTATAGTAATAATAAAATTCTAATTAATCGCTGTCTGTACATGAAGGATATATGAGAAAATATAATATTAGGGGCCTTTACTAACGCAAATACAACCCAAAAAAATAGTTGTTAGAATTTTTGTCTGATTGTCTGTGCGTTTGTTCGCGCTAATTTCAGAAATGGCTTAACCGATTTCATTTTGGCATCATCAATTTTGGCATCATCAGCATCAATTAATACTTAAAGTTTTATTCATAGGATTTCGTCCATAAATAAAAAGTTATAAATTAATTTAAAACAATGTAGGAACAATTACTTAGCGTAAGATGTAGTTTTTCCGAAGCGTAGCGAGGGCAGTTTGCTAGTGTTATATGATATTTAAGACCTAAATGCTATTTATGAAGATATTACTCGTGTACCGACAAAAAAAACTGGATTGATCTATACTAATATTATACCTAATGGGAGAGTACGAATTTTGGAAGTTTGTATATGTGCGGAGGTTAATATATCTGGAACCACGGCACCTATATGAAAAAATATTTTGTCATTTGAAAGATACGTTACATAGGCATACATAAATAATTGTTCAATCCGAACGAAATTGGGCGCGAGTAGTAAATAAAAGTATACACCAAAATACATCCCGACATCAACACGTGTTTTTCTCCAAAACGGACTACAAACGAAGTAACTTACATTGACTCTACGATGATTGGAAGTAAAATAAAATCTTCCCACATCGCCTAATACTATTTTCTGTTTCAAAAATAGTACAAAAAATGTACACCTCGTTAAATGTTTGCTTCTAATCTAAAAAACAAAATGTTTTCCTGTTATGTTGCATCAGTAGTCTAATAATCATGAACGGAACGGAATGATGGTGCATCGGTGCGTCGTAACGGAATGCAACCACAAAATGAGACGATTGAGACCCTCTCATTATTTGTGTGTTTACCATCTTATTGATAGTTTCGAAGTCTAGTTACAATATAGAGGTCAATAACATTAATTGCATTTTAACTACATCGTGATGGTATTATATAAATCTTATTAAGTACGCAGTCTTGTCTCTATCCGTTTCTCTCTCTTTTCTCTCGTCTCATGTCTTGTACTCTGCTACGTACTGTAAGCAAAAGAACTATAATTTTGTGGGTCAAATTTTGGGGATATTTCAGAAAATTAAAAAAAAAATTAAATGCAATGGGTTTCTTTTTTAATCTTAAATGCACAACTTAAAAGCTATTCAACAAAATACACGAAAATTCAAAATTGACCCGTGTCCATTTGTTTATATAAGAAATTACTGAGCATGAAATTTTGAAAAAACAATATAAAACACTCAGTTTACGAACCTATCTCTATAAAATCCTTAAATCTCTGCAGGACTTTCTAACGAAAAATATTTTTGGATTCATTTATAAGCAGTAGTTTGAACGACGGTCTCCGACGAACGAAAAGCTCGAGTTCGAATCCTGTACGCACCCCTAACTTTTTAAATTATCTACGTATCACACATTAATTAGCACTTGCTTCGATAAAGGAAAACACAATGACAAAACTGCATAATTAACGGATCTCAATAATGTGCAGTCTGCCAATCCACACTTGGCCAGCAGGGCGGACGATGGCAATAACCTCTCTCGTTGTGAGAGTAGATTCAAACCCGCCAATGGGATATTTATGGGTTGTAATTAATATTTATAATTCGCATCCTTATGCGAATCTGTCATACTTGACTTTCTTCAGGTAACAATAAAAACTCATTTAAAATTAATTTATAAATAAATTAAATAATAATAATTTAAATAATAATAATAATATGTAATTGATTACATGATTTGCATTTTATTATCGGCCGTGTTAGTTCTCTATTCTTATCCGCACTCCTCGTTACTGACCTTGCACGAAGTCTTATTCGATAATCTACCAATCGCACCATTGCGGTTCGGAGATCGGACTTAACGGGAAAGTCAGACTTGCATAGATCAATGAGCCAGACACTACTTTGTAAAGGTTAATGCCTACGTTCCACGCACCGTCGACACATCATAAGAACAAACTAATCCATTTTTACATTATTCTGAAAAGTAATCAATAAACGATTTTACAATAACTTATCATCAATAATTAATTATATATTTTTATATAAGTAAATTATTCTGCAAATTCCACGAGTTTATTCCACGACTACTATAGAACCTTAAATTGAAATTAATAAAAGTTCCTTAAATAGTATTAAATCCACGTTGAACATACGTGAAATTACAATTTTGTAACTTGGTTGATAATTACAATTCATAATTTTCCTAATGCTCGGGTTTCCTGTTACAATAAGAGAGCTTAAGACTAGAGTCCACCACGGTGGCCAAGTGCAGATTGACAAACTTCACACACCTTTGTGTATATTATATAGAACTCTCTGATTTCCTCACGATATTTTCCTAGACCGAAACGAGTCATTATTCATTTGTAATAGGTACATACACTTAAAAATAAGGTTGCGTGCAGGATTCGAACGCGACTCTCCCGTGCGGGAGACCAATGTTGAAACTATTACGCTGTACCAACTAATACTACCACCGTTTTTGTGACTTGGCATACTTCAAGCGCTGCTCTTTACCACTCGGCATGAGAAATACCACCTGTAAAGCTTGTTTAATCTATGGCATAGTCAAAGTATCTGTCAGCACAACTGTACAGTTACCAGCGGCGCGATGTCGGCGTGACCGGCGCGATGTATATCCCGTGCGGGCGATTAATGAGCACTCCGATAACAGCGCGCCGATAGCTCTGGATGTAACAGCAACGGACTAGATGTTTCACGGGAAACCGCCGTGTTTACCGCGATATAAGTCAATTCGATTAATATTGCCGTAGGTAAAACGGACACTTATCGCATGGCGATCTCGGCGTAAATAGATTTATATCCTGTGAAGGCGTTTAATAATTAGTAGACTTAATGAAACATCCAAAAAACGGATTACAGCCAGTCCATTTGTCGTTCGGGAATTTCATAGCCAGAATCGTTCTAAGGCGTCATAATTGACACCCCTTTTTGTAAACGACGATTCTGAATAACACAGCCATGTTAATGCTAAACGCATCCTCTTATGGCTTCAATCCATTAGTCCAGTAGTTTGCAAAACACGGATACTTATAGGATAGATCCTCGTAATTGAAGAGGTTTAGAGCATTATCCAGAACCTGCTGCAGTGTGGATTGGTGGTTAACCCAAATGCTGGACAAGAACTTGCCACCTGAGGCCTCTGATATGGCTTTAGAACTGGTATGAAATTATAACAACCGGTACCGAAATCTTAGCATTTTCTCCTAATCTAACATACTTGAAGATATTAAACAACTCCATTTGAATAAAGATTTGTCAGGAAGATTATGAGTGCATAAACTAACATATTATAATTGAAAATACTTCATTAGTTAATTTTATTATCACACCCAAAAATCTTTAGAATTTTGAAATAGAAATAAAACACAAACATTACAAGTTTTACGTGAACAGTCTTGAACATTGTCAATCTTTAAATATATTTAGAGTGATACTATATTAAAATATAATAAATATATAAATATTCAGTGTTTAATTAGGTTGATTTTAATTAACGAAATAGACGAGCTATTGAAGTATCACAGGCAGATGTTTGAAATTAGATGTTCCTTCATGAAGTTTTATATTATTTTGTACAAAAGTAAATGCAATAACAATAGCAGGTTCAAATGAGGAGATTCTCAATTCACAACTTAGCAAATATAAATGGGGCATATAAATTGTTTACTCTTGTGTCTTGTCTGTTCGCAACGTGTGTTATGAACACACATACGTAATTGTAGAGGGGACGTATAGGTTAGTATGTTTTTAATATTCCCATTAAATAATACACAGACAAGTCAAAGGGAATGCCTGAAGCTAAAAGCCTTGTTAGTCGAAAGGCCTCAAAAGTTCAACCTTTTAGCATTTTGTTATAATAATGGGAATATGAAAACGTTGTATTATAAGTAAATTAACATTGATTTATTTTCTTTACAAAACTATGAGACTTCAGTAATACATTTTGGGTCCAAAAATTAATTGATTAGGGTACCTAATCGCTATTTTTTAATTAAACGCCAATACTGTTTCCGGATAAACCTCGTATCAATGATAAAACCTGCAAAATTCATCATCATAACTCCTTCATCATTACCCGATATTTTCCTATTGATAAAAATACACTACTGATAATCCTGTTTTTTTAATCGTAGAACGTTTCTACCGTTCGTCTTGGAAGACCGTAGCTCAACGCACCAGTCGGTATGTGTACAATTTACGACAAAGCAAGTTTGCAATGAAAACTTTAAAGACCATTACAAAAATTGTATTAGAATAGTTATATACTACTACTACTACTACTACTACTAATGTCCTATGGCCCCCAGGTGGGGCAGAGGGCTTCCACAGTACTCCGCCATCGCGTTCTATCTTGGGCTACGCGCTTCGCCTCGGACCATGTCAGCCCGATCATCTTCAGTTCCGATGCCACTGAACGCCTCCAGGTATGCTTGGGACGGCCACGCTTCCTCATCCCTTGTGGATTCCATTGCAGAGCTTGGCTAGGAATGTGGCTGGGAGCTCGTCTGAGGGTGTGCCCAATCCATGTCCACTTACGGCGCCTAATCTGTTGACCGATCGGCGTTTCATGACAAAGATCCCACAGGTCTTCATTGGAGATCTTTTGGGGCCAAAAAATTCTCAGAATTTGTCGTAGACATCGGTTTATGAACACTTGAATCCGCTGCGTGATGTCTTTTGTCACCCTCCACGTTTCGCACCCATAAAGCAGGACGGTTTTAACGTTTGAGCGAAATATTTTCAATTTCACTCTCCGCGTCAGCTTCCTAGATTGCCATAT
Organism: Megathymus violae; assembly: GCA_003671415.1. NCBI lineage: Eukaryota > Metazoa > Arthropoda > Insecta > Lepidoptera > Hesperiidae > Megathymus > Megathymus violae. Next base: position 1,205,756 of record PDGT01000031.1, on the reverse strand, counting down.
AGGTCGCAATTGCGCAAAGGTCGCCCGTGCTTTGGCTATCCTAGTAGCGATATCTTCTTCAGTCCCTCCAGTTTCCGACACGACACTGACAAGGTAAATAAACTTATGTACACGCTCTATACTCGTATGTACCGAGTCTAGTGACAGTGGGAGCGAGTTACTTCCTTCAGTGCGCATTTCCTGGGTCTTCCGTATGTTGATTTTGAGGCCATCGAGAGACGCCTCGCGCTGTAGGTCGTCTAATTCGGCTTGCATGTCGACGTGATTGTGGCTGAACAAGCACAGGTCATCAGCGTAGTCTAGGCCATTCAGATGTTCAGTTGACCCCCACTCTATACCGCGCGTGGTATAGAATAGTTTTGTAGCAAACTATAATGAAGTTGTGGCTGGACACTAAAGTAATCAAGTCATCATATTTAAACCCATACCAAAAGTGAAGCCAAGTCAATATTTCAGCACCAAAAGCTTCTCTTATCTCTCTGAGCCAAGTTCCGGTATGTAATTATGATACGACACGTCTTACGAATGAATATTTATAGCATAGCGCTGCCGTTACGGACGACTGACCTAATAGAACACGGCTCGATCCAGTCACAACATGGTAAACACTGTGTGTTGTTACGAAAAACAAATTTAATCGACTGAGAAAGTTGTCAAAATGTATTCGATCAACAATTTAATTGATGTATAGAATGATAAGTTCAAGAGTGAAAAGGAAATTAAATTTAAAGAGTTAAAGAGGGAGAAACAGAACGCGGGAAGAAAGCGGGTAATCGCTTAAGGCGCCTCATTACAAACAAGGCAACTGCAAGGCTTTGGGTTTCAATAAACATCTTCGATCTTCTCTGACAATTGAATTCCTATCAAAATAATATTTTGGATAATGCAGTTTTTTGAGTTTGGTAATTTTTTCTTATAGCTTATCTCATTTTAACGATTCCACACAGAATGGAACTCTAATATTTAGCTTACCTATCAATGCGTCTTTTAAATTACAGACAGTGCTTTAAAAAGCTCCGTCTTTCAAAATTAATACAAAGTACAGTTTCACGGAATGTGAATAATATAATATTAATATTATGATATATTAATCGTAAAACATTATACAGTACAGATAATTAACAAATAACTAAAACAAAAATAATTGGAATCTTCCTTTAGCTTCCATACAAGAAAGTTATTGAAAAAATATTAAAATACTAGTAAACCGCCCTGGCTTCGCTTCTGAAAAACTACGGCTTACGCTAAGAAAAGTACCTGCACTGTTGTAGATTAATTTATATCTTTTTTATTTATGGACGAATTGAAATGAAATAAACTTTAAATATTAAGTGATGCTTACTGCAATATATAAGTGAAAAC
>PDGT01000031.1:1109619-1203961 GCA_003671415.1 Megathymus violae | reverse complement strand
CAGTTTCATAATTAAGAGTATCTATATCTATATGACTTAAGATTATCAAGTAATATTATGTCTCTATACGACTAAGTCGAATCTGAGCATTAAATATTTTTTTAAATATCTCTGGATTTTTTTGTCTATATGACCGTGAGTCTAAATCAGGTTTAGTCACAGAAATATAAAATTGATTTATCTTGTAACATCTTTGGCTTTAATGTTGTTAAGAGGGCGTGGATAGAAAGGTTTGGTTATTTTCTAATTGATAGGACTAGGGAGATTAATTTCTAAAACTAGTAAACATTAAAAACAATTGTTTTGGTCACCTAACTGACATAGTAGCAGTAGCCTTGATATCATCGTTGAAATTCCAGTACGGTCCAAGTAAATCACGATTGATTTATTCATTATAAATCATTTACAGGTCCATTTTCTATGTAAATTAAATTAGTTTCTACTGTCTTAAATAGATATGGCATTGACATTGTCTTTCCATGTTACAGCGATAAAGCGATTATCGACCCTAATTTTTACTATATAAGAATCATTTGATATGCTTTAATGAAGTGTAAATTTATCGCACGCAATGTAAACGCATGAACGCCCAATTCAAGTTAAAAAAGTAATACAAACGTAAAAAAACATACGCACGAGAGATGTGTAACGGAAATATGACCATCGTAGACTGAAGTATAATCAACAACAAATGTTATTACAATATCATGGAATTTTAAACCTTATTATTAGTAACCACAGAACTAATGAACTTTTAAACGATTTCACAATACGACTTCGGTGGCTAATGTTTGCCTTTCTCGTGGTATCGTTAATCAGTACTACAAACAATGTGTGGGGCAGCTACGAGTAGATACTGGTCCAGGTATCGCAAAAGAAAGTGGGTGACTCGCTTCTATACATAATAAAGCCTGTTTCATGTATTCATACTCGAAATAATTACCAAAAAAAATGATATATTGTAATTTACCTAATGGTTACTTAGACAAATAAACTCAATAATTTACAAATTTTTATAGTTAAAATAAATTGTAGAAAGTATAAAAATATATCGAATAGTTTCCATATAATCAAGTTTCCTTTACATAGTAAGAGACTGTATATCAGTAAGTTTATAAAGCACTTAAATCAGTGACCGTCTGGCCACTTCTTGAAGGTATAATAATATGATGCGGACATCTCTAGCTTGATCATTCGTTCGCGTCTTTGGTCAACGCAGCGCCATTCGATCAACTCGCTCTCCGTCCCCCAGTCAGTCACTCATTCCCTCACTCAGTTGCGGGTGATAAGTGATCGACGTCGGTACTGTGCGATTTGTTTCGACAAATTCCCGCGTAAAAACCGTTTCGAACACGATAATTAGATAAAACGTGATTAAATACGTTCCTAGATTGCTCTGTGTATAGTTGAGTGGATTTGTTGTGTGTACAAACACGGCCGTATAATTGTGTGTGTGTAACTAGTTTTTATTTTAATTTTTGTGAGCCCCATTTGGATTTTCTCTATAGACGTTTTTGCGGTGAGTTAAAGATCAAAGATTATTCTTATTGAACATACGGATACAATTTTCTCCATTTCGATTAACGAAGTATAGATGTAGGTTATAGACATCATCTTACCTACGCACTTTGAAGGTACTTAACTACTTATCTTAGTGTAATGGGTTGATTTTTTTTTTGCAAAGCTATTTAAATGTATTTCATAATAAAAAAGAGAAACGTTTGATTATGTAGAGTTATTATTATTAAGAGTTTTATTACAATTATCGTTGTCAAGATTCAACTTATTATTTTATATTATAAAAAAGAGTTCATAACTATCATGGCATAGATTATTACTAACTCCAGTGAATAAATCCACGTGCTTTCCTATAACACTGACATCGTAGCGTGACATAACAACGTAGGTAGTAAAAAAACAAGGTAGTACCTATATAAAATATTTATAGATACATAGTTTTGACGTTCGAAAAGTGTTTGTAGAAACCATCTTCGAATAGAAATATTATTTCATTTCATATACATACACAGAAAAAGGTCCACTACGAATATTGCGACATAATCACTTCTCTGCACTCATTTCTTAATATTTGATATGAATATTTGAACGTGTGAACTTTTATTTATTTTTTCATATTCGGAACTCCAAATATGTAAAAAAAAAGCTGAATAATATACAATATTTTAAGAGTACCATTGACGGAAAGTCTCATGGGCAGCGTTAATAACAACCGCTTAGTTATTCATTCTAATAACATAGCTTACTAGTTTTAGATAGATACATACCTATGTATATTCAAAGGACAATGTAGTATCGTAAATAGGAACGTGACTTTAGAATGGACATTTTTATCGTATACCTAACTATAAACGTTTCATAATTTAATAACGCAGTAACAAGTTAACACTTGACCCGATTTAATGTAGGTGAACTGTAGTTGAATGTCTTTCCCTATGACTATTATTTTGTATAATTAATTATCGGGTGGGTCCATGTCACCCGCAACAGGGAATCCTAGTGCGGGATGTGTGTTTCAGTGTTTATTATTTAATAACTTTCTTGTATATCTAATACACTGGGAATTCTAAATATGTGTATATATTTGTGTCCCACATAACGAACCCTTTCATTTGATACTTTGTAAAGTACAGTAGACAAATGTGTTTTTATGGTTTCTTATTAACCTCCAAAGTTAATACTTGAAATGAGTATTTCTTTAGTTACACCTTCGTCGTAATTTAGCGACAAACGGTTTCTGACTTTTAAACATTTTTTTTGACAATACGCGAGGGGAACCGGGTTCTTAAATGTCTACTCGTGTATCGAGGTTCCTGAGGTCAGTAGATGGAGAGTCCTATTAATAAGTATCCATACTTTTTGTACAGAAACTTAAACTTTGGCGCTGATAGCAATTTTCTTAGTCTCCCCATACAAGCTGACATGCAGGTGACTCAAATGAAATAAAATATATCTACGGCATTACAGACAATAACTCATTGACACAGCAACATATTGTTTTACTATTTCACTGCAGAATTTAGCATATGATTGGGTTCGTATCAGTTAAATAGTAAAAAGGTTCAGTAACTACCGAGTCAAAAAGTTATGTTTTACTTCAAATTTTAATTTTTAATGGATAAGAACATTGTAGAAGCATAAACCTTTCCTCTCGATTTTATCTATCATTGTTGCACCCGATAATTAATTTCTGTAATATAGACTACAAAAATATTTCAGTTCAGATTCGGATTTATGAAAATAATTACTCTTTTATGTGTCAACAGCGATATATTGATTTCGAGCCTTTGTCTCGCCCGGGAGATATAAACCTTAAAATTTACCACCTTACCTGGGTCAACAAGTCATCACATATTAAACACATTATTGGTATACACTAACTTAAGACGGTATATAAATTTACGGCTCTGTTGGAAACAAACTTGAATTTTAAAATCGATCTGTCTTTCGATTCTCAAATAGGGAAGATATTTAACAATAAAATATTTGTTCTTTTATCACAGATATATTTTTACATTCTAGTCTACTGCCACAACGTAGCCACTTCAGTGGTATATAATAAAGATTCGATACGATTATTCGAAGCGATAAAATTTAAAAATTGCTTCTCTTGTAGGAATTTCGGACGGATAAGCGCATAACAGTAGAATTACCTTGTTATCAGTGATTACGCAAGAACGTGCATGAAGTATCCGCTCGCCCTTAGAGCTTATCAATATTGTTATCCAACTCACTTAAGTAGGTTATACACGATTTTGAGTTTTATACCGAATTGTTTTTTATTATGTTAATAGCCGACAAACGAGCAGACGAGCCACCTGTGGTATGTGGCCATCGTCGCCCATGGACATCAGCAATACTAAAGGTATCACTGATGCGTTGTCGGCTAGAAAATGTTATTTGTCATGTAAACGGACATTGGACGACATCCGTACTATTTTATAAAACATTCGTTTTTTTCTCAAATACATTTCTTGGTCCTCACTTAATATTTTTATTCATTTTAAGTGCACACCAACAAATGTATGTACGAAGAAACACCTATGTAGAATTTAATGCATGTGTTTTCAGAGCAGTATTAAGAAATTTCGAGTTAATAATTTTTCTAACCAGGTATCTGCATCATGGTCACGACAAGAAGATGGTGATGTGCTTTACAGACAGACTTTTCACAGATGAACCGATTTTACCGACGTCTTATCCTCTCCTAGGTTCATAACTCTTAACTGACGCAACTCCTGAGACTTAAGTTTGCCCCTTTAAGTATGACACCTAGACGTGTAGGTTAGACTAAATTCCTCCTCCAGTTACGTTAATGCGATTGGTATATTAAGGCTATGTTAACACACTGACTGACCTTACTTTTGATACAGTCCACATAATAAAACTCGGATATTTACCGTCTTACCAAGCAACAATAAGTTTATTTTCAAGTAAATATGCCCGAGAATCTTCAGTCCTAGCCTACAACGAAATTGGATATTATTTATTAATGTAAATACGAGGACGTCAACAAGGAGCCGATGTTGCGACGTGGCGTTATTAATGAATTAACCCCATCGCTAGCGTAAACGAAATACCTAGTTCCCTGTTAGTTTATTAATACCGTAAGAGGTGACTAAAGGGAACCTACGCTTTAGTATCACTTATAGCTGGCAATAAATTCTCTAGTACACCGTTAAGGAGATATTGAGTAGGGAATTTTGCTACATCGTATAATTTGTATGGCCGCCATAAAGTAATATATCGTTTCATGAGGACGTGGAGTTAGTTTACTTGGGTGGTTAGAAATATGGGATAACTTTCTGTGGTGACCCTAATGCTGGGCAAGGGGTCCCAAGTTTGATTCTCGAGTTGCGGATTTATGTGACATATAAATGTTTGTTTTCGGGTCGGGCTGCTCGTGATGCATTGCGTGTGTGGACGCCCGTGATACTGGGAATGTAGTTATTTTATTAGGTAATTAATAATTTTATTAACTTATTATTTTCTATATGATCGCGGAAATGTATATTGTCTCTTTCAATAAGCGCTCACTTAAATTGGATATTGAACCGATTCTTCTCCAAGCGACTTCCTAAATTATAACATTAAACATTAAACAAAGTAAATAAACATGGTTGTTTTGAATAACATATACGTTCTGCCGAATTAGGCATATGGTGAGAGTGGTGAGATGACGGCGACTTTATTACCTTGTTATTTGATTCCGTTAATTGAAATACATCATTACATACATTGAAAACGAGTTACTGTTATGAACTACATAGTTGCTTTTAATACTAATTTTAATTTACTGTCCAGTTATTGTAATTGAAGTGTTCTTTAATGTCAAGAATGTAGGAAAACAGAAGCGGGTCTATCATTTTCTTCGAGGCCGGCAACGCATTGGTGACGCCCCTGGTGTTGCTAGTGTCCATGGGCGGCGGTGAACACTTACCATCAGGTGACCCGTCTGCTCGTTTGCATGGAAGGCATAAAAAAAAAGCAATACAACTGAAGTGTAAATTGCCTCTTTATCCATCAAGAGATAGCGCCACTAAATTTATCTGATTCACGCTATCGGTAGCCCAGTTGGTAGTGACCTTGCCTGCCGAGTGTGGGGTCCCGGGTTCGATTTCAGACCGGGGCAGATATTTATGTGACAGATAAATGTTTGTTCTCGGGTCATAGGTATTTGTGATGTGATAATTGTGTATGTCCATGCCACCCGCAACACAGGGAATCCTAGTGCGGGGATGTGAATGTGTAAACGTTTATTTTTTTTTTACCGGTAGTATATGGGTCTTGAAGTGCCTTGTTCAACCCTCGCTCAACAACGGAATTTGTTTGAGGAACTGCCCGGGCGCTGGATTTCCTTGTGATCCGAATTCCCCACGCATAGGCCCGCGCCCTCAGAAGTCGTATGCCGCGTAGGAAGACAGGCATAGCCATCGTGTCTTCAGCATTGACTAGAATATGTATTCGCTCTGTGTACTGATGTGATCTCTTCCGATAGTCGTTTCTTCAAGCAGAACAGTGCTATTATAGAGTTGGGGATTAGTTTAAATAAGTTAAAGACAGTTGTTGTATAGGAGGCGCAATTTAAAGGTATGGTTTAACTGACAACGGTCTAAAATTAGGAAAAATTGAAATGAACCAAAATTTTCAAATATTGGTTTTATATTATTAAATATATAAATATCTGATTCCAACTTCTTCACTCGAAACTTTTAGTAAGTATTCTTAAAAAATTAGTTCAAAATATTTATTAATAATTGAACTTCATAGACCGACAAATTATTTGCTCGAAAAATTACGTTTACCTAAATTAAAACTTGGTCTCGAAACATTTACAAACATTTGGTTGAAAGAAAAATTAATCTCATTACAAATACTGTTATTAAACATTGGAGTATTAAAACCGGTGCGGGTAGATTTGGAAAATACGCTATGGTCCAAGTAACATGAGTTCTGCCGTTAATATTTAGGGGGGGGAATATTATTATAATTTTTATTATTTATTTTTAAATCGTTTCATGTACACCTTTCGGAATTCTATTATATATTCGAGCTTCCATATTGGATAAAGTCGTTTTTACGTAGTTAATTTACATACAATGTAATATGAGATTTTGTGATAATTTTATTCGTAGTATATATAATATTTGAATGAGTGAATTTACGTATTATTTTTATTAGTATGCTTGTGTTGTGGGAATGTAACAATTACTTGGGTATATTTATATATGCTTTGGATCGTGTTAAATTATAATTGTGGTGTAATATTTTAATTTACAACTCATATTTACAAATAATGACCACGCACGGAACAATTTTTAATAAATTTTATGCTTGCATCATTTTCATTAATTTAGGGATAAGTTTTACTATTTCTATGAATGAGAAAATTTTTTTTATTGTAAAAGCTACAGAAAATCTGAAAAATCTTTATTGCTGTATTTTATCCATAATACAAGTTATAAATATTCAATTAAAATCTAATTCAGTTTAATGGTTTCCGCGTGATACGTGCACAGATAGACAGACAGATAGATAGCCAAAAAAATATGTTTTGTCCACAGTATGTTTATATCTACATAAAAATAATAACATTTTTCGAAAAATATTTGGTGATTTAGTGACGTAACCCCGCTGCACTGAGTATAAATTTTGTAATACTACTTGGATTGGTTTTTAATTTGTGCTAGATGCGCATTTCAATATTGCAATAACACACAGCAATAACTTGCTTGTGAAACACACTCACAGTCACAATCTATCACTTAGTTGCTGGCACTTACATACCAAAAAGCATACCCGCCCGACTGTTAACACTTATAATACACGCCCCACATAATTCAGATCGACATTAGATCCAAAAGGCCGCCGTCTAATTAGTCCGCGCACAAGCCTCCGATCCCAGTTCCGTGTCACTTTAAGATTAACGACTCCTCAACTACTGTTCAACAACGAAATACGTGTTTTAATATACCAAGCCGTATACGGCAGTGTTCCACTTCTGTCCGGCGTGAGCTGCGCACTCTCGTTCAAGCAATTGTAATTGCAACGACGACGTGCGACATTGAGTGTTTAATTGTACCTTTTTGCTTTGCTTCTGTTGCATGAGAAGGTAAAAATAGAACCTTCATATGCAGTAATAAGACATTGTAACGAGTCATTCATAGCGAAATAAACAGCCTAGGAACTTCACTTCAACGTTAGCAGACGTTAATAAGTGCACTGAGATACTTCACAATACATGTACATAATTATTTCAAATTGTATGGCGATTCCTATGTACGATTTAATACTTAGTTCAATCCAAATAAATGGACACAAAACGCTCGTTAGAAGAAATAAAATATTATAAGCATTTTACATACAAGTATTTTAAATAATCGCTGGTTTTATGCTCATATAAGCGAGACATTATTCCTATTACCCTCCTTACTGCAGTTACGTGCTCGATTTTAAAATTATATCTCATAATTGGAAAATTACGCAATACGCTTTGAACATTATATACATATTTTAAATATATGCATATAAAAAATTATTTTTGCCGATTGCACCAAGAGTGTATCGCAATCATTACTTCTATCGGTCGCATAGAACATGTACCGCGGAGCCGCGTAGTCGCCTAGCGCCTCGCCGGCGTCCATTAGCATCACATTAGCGTGACAAACGGATCGACTTGCAGTGTGTCGCGCTGAACACGCAGACACGCGATGTTTCGCCTGTAGCTCTCACGACGGAACTTGAACTAAACGATATTCAATCTTAAGTTCTAGAACATAAAATCTACGCAACAGGCGAAGGTATGAAGGGCCGCAGAACGACCGGGCGACCGCTATCAAGGAACTTCAAACCTTATCAATTGTACACGTAAAACAATTTACTTGACGTTACTCAGGTGATTTCATTTGTTTTTTCCAGTTCGTTTGATTTATCGATTAAACACTTTTTGGAATAACTTTTTTGTTACAAAGTGTACTTTGTATTTAAATGAGCTAAAGCAGCTTGTTTATGATGATTGTTAAAACGCTTGATGGTTGACTGTGTTGCTTCCACCCATTTATGCCTTGAAATAGATGCATTTCGTATTGTAATAGAATTTTCAATTGTGATGATTTATTTATGTATCATGTACAGAATATCGACACTAATAATAAATGTATGTGTTGTTCTGCCTTCATTTATATTTTAACCGAGAGCCATTAGTACGAAACCAAAAATATATTACGACACACAGACATTGGCTAGTTGTCGCTACTTCGGGTCCATATTAAGTACCGATGTAATAATAATTGTGTTTTATCTTATGAACCTCAATTCAGTAATTAGCTAACTAAATGTAAATAGGTAAATACAGATTGCATTAGTCCGCGGAGCTGGTTTAGTTATAGGAATGAATGAATGGTAATACATTGCACATCTTGTCTGTATGAGAATATTATCACTAGAACGAGCTAGAAGGCAACGCGGCCACGAGTATCTCTCACGATATCGAAGATGGGATTAAGTACTCAAAGGCACACGTAGGAATGGACAATTGATTGAATAGATCAAGGATATTTCTTAATTTAGTAGTATTATTTCCGAATTACGGATTAGACGATTTATGGAACGGGTCCAAGACACGGGTCCAAATTACTATTCACTCCATCGCAAGCTTCAGTGTCGAGCTGGTGAAGTTCCAATAAACGGGACAAATCGTTCGAACTCCTCGAATGGCGTTTCAGAAAACAGTTGGGAACCAGTTTAAGCAATATACATTGCATTGAATCACCATAAATTTACATCATCCTTACATCAGTAATCATATATTAATACATTATATTCCACTATTTTTTAAATATAAAAACGTGCTAAAATTTTCCGACTATTAACAACGCACCTTTCCAAATAGTTTAAAAATAAATAGACTACTAGTATTACCTGCCGCAGAATGTTACGTTAGAATCTGCCACGACCGGGCACTAAATATTTGCCCAGGCCTGCCATCCAGTGAGCCAGTCAGTACTGGTCTGAGGTCGTCAACCAACTGTACTAAGAAGTAGTCGTTATGTTATGTCATACTAAGAGTATAAATATATTTGAAACCAGCAAACTGCCCTCGCTTCGCTTCGGAAAAACTACGCCTTACGCTAAGAAATATTACCCGCATTATTTTAAATTAATAAAAAAAAAATATTTGTGGACAGATTGCAATGAAACAAACTTTAAGTATTAAGTGACGCTTACTGAATACATTAGTGAAAACCAGAACGAAATCTGTTAAGCCGTTTCTGAGATTAGCGGGAACAACCGCACACACAAACAGACAAAAATTTTAACAACTATTGTTTTGGGTTCTATGGCGTTAATAAAGCCCCGTAATGATGTTTTTTCTCATATATCGTACATGTACAGAAAGCGACCAGTTATAATTTTATTATTAGCATAAATTTATAGCCAACGTGAATAAATTCCTTGTTGTATAACTTGAATTTAATATCAATTATCCTAAAATTTAAATTTACTTTTGAACGACTCTTTGGCCATGTTGTTAGCAGTACTAACTGCCAAACGAAGAGGTGCGGATTCGAATCTCGCGTGGGTCAGACATTAAGTGTATAACAATCCAATCTTTATTAAAACCACATACTTGAGTACTAGTCTACATAGCTGAGTTTAATATTATTTTTTTGCTGTAAAGTTGCTTCAGTACAAAGATCTTGTGACGTTATTTTTGTTTCATCGTTAATTACGATATTTTAAACCTTTTTGTTAACCTTATTGCGCAGGACCGATCGTTGTGGAGATCCTTGGGGGAGGCCTATGCCCAGCAGTGGACGTTGTCCGGCTGAGATGATGATGATGAAACCTTATTGTAGAATTTGAATGCGTAAAAATCTGTTTCTTTATGCATTATACCTTCAGAATCGATATGTACAAGCGTAGAACTTTGTAAGTAGCATTGCGAACCCGTAACGGATACAAATCATGCTATACGGTATCAAATAACATGAAGCTTGGTCTTATAACTAGAAAGTGACCTACTGCCTCTAACTGGAACCGAGAGCTGTCAACAGCTGATACCGAACCACTCACGAGTACTCGAGTATCCGATAACTAGTACACATTTATTGACTCATTATCAAATTGTCACCTTTGCTGTTGTTTGCTTCCTATTGCATTTCACTTTCAATGTTATCATATTTGTTACTAATTTAGGTAAATGTATCTGAGTAAACAAACGAGCACACGAACTAATGGTAAGTGGTCACCGTCGCCCATGGACATTAGTAACATTAAAAGCATCAATGATGCGATGTCGGCCAAGAAGAAAGAAACGTACTGGCCCTCAAGCTTAAAGTAAACCCTAGTAAATGTAATATCATATGAAGGTTTATGTGTTAGGTACTTCAGGAATCTGTTGGTAATGGAAGCATGGTGACCGATTTCAAATCGAATTTGTGGATATATCTAGATGGGTAATTAATTATCTATTTGCATGAATTAAACTCTCATGAAGTAGGCGAATTAATCGATATTGCTGTATTAGTCGAATCACAGGACTTAATTGTTTTGTGTGCGAATCAACAACTGTGTAAATTATTCGCTTCAATATTTATTATTTGGTCAGATTGTTTATATATTACAATGGTCACTGAAAATAGTTGCGTGTTTTAGATACTATATGAAATCAAACATATCTACTTAAACTATGATTGTCATTTTACAAAGGAGATATATGTATATGAAATCAGGTGTTCTCAATCGATAGCAAACGAATATCTACTCATTTAAAGAGCAAAGTCAATAACCTTTCGAACCTGTCGAATCATTAATAGTTCCAGGTACTAAATTACAAAAAATACAATGCAAAAACTAAAGTATATTATACCTCCTGTCTAACTATAATGCTGGCAAAAAAAACAATAAATAGAATAGGAAAATACCGAGGAGGCCATTATGAAGCGCTGTTTCTGATCACATCAGCAGGCCGTATAATTATCTACCTGCACTGCACTAGCCCTCAACCTATCTCTTTCTGCAACCCTTGGCCTCAGTATTTCATCAATCGAGAAGCTATCTGGGTTAGTTATTTTTATATTACGTTCCCGATAATTATTAATTAATGTGATATTTATAAGCCTTCCTCGTCCGTGACCCGTTTATAATTCGAATAAATTTATTCAACATTATGAATCTGTTCGAAACCCACGCGTCTTCAAAAACGGAATAAGTGTGATCAGTCGTGCCAATCGTTTTATAGTAGTACCTAATCTCGACAAAAACTCAAAGTTAGCCTTGTGGGAACCGGTACGTGCGTAATCACGCAGGTAGAAGAACGAAAATTAGAGTTCATTTGGCGGGTCCGATTCGCCGTTGTGTTGTCCGGAGACAAGGTGACGTAGACAAGCTATCGTTCAGCATAAGCTAACCTCCCCTGCTTGCATTGCATCTTGCTTGACCATGAACGACGCTACTGCACTGGATTTTTCCTGTTGAGTTCGTTTGGCTTAGTTGGAACAAAGCCTGGAAAGAAACTGCGCGGTCCCTGATGGTACTTGTGTGTAGAAGAAATTTCAACGTTTGCTTCCAGAATCACCCATGAAATATTACTACGTGTTTCGGATGCAGTATCAGAGAGCCAGTACAGACGCAAAACCAGTCACAACTTTCAACACGTCGGTGACTTTTTTGACGTTATAGATATCTGATTAATATTTTACTGTTTTATTATTTTAACGCTCTCATAACAAAGAAAACAATTATTTTATATCTCTATTATTTTATACATCTATATATAGATTATTTTAAAGCGCTAAGAACACTTTTATTACCTTTACAACTAGATATTAATATGATTTCGGTAAAAATTGCCCTCTTCATTGTGTTACACGCTCACAACACAGCCATCTATACCGTACATTTAATATGAAAGGACACAGCTTGTTATTGACTTATTAGAAGTATGAAACCAGTCCGATACAGCACAATGATACATTAACAAGACCCCACACAATATTTTAGGGCGACACTCCGGCGCTTATCTCAAAGAAACAATTTCGCGTTTCGTAATAAGCCCTGACAATTTGCAAAAGTAGGTTGCCGGTACAAAGAATAATCACGTCTGTCTCTCTATCAAATGGCTATCTCCGACGGCATTCGTCTAGAGATACGAATCGTAGAAATTACGAGTCGGACTAACTATTGTTCATGGATTACGACTGACAGATAGATGGAGATAATGATGTTCCAATTTATATTTTCTTCCGTATCGCGAAGTGCTCGGAATCACTCGGCTTTTAAAGTTAGTACTAAAAAGACATCGTCATCGTTTAATTTGTATAAAAACATATTATTTAACCGACCTATCTAGCTAAAGGCTTATATTTTCGCCAGTAGCACAGTTATTTTGTACGTTTCCATCGATGTGTCAGTGGAGGGTATATGTGTGAGGCGTGCATCTAGTATCAACCTTTTACTTATACAATTAGAATAATTTATACATCGATTCTTTGTTATGTATATTATGTTGTTGTGTAATAAGGATATAACGTTAAGTTTATTTTTCCTTTTGGAACGTTTTCGAAAGGTCCACCTCGGTATGTATTAATAAGTACATTAATGATACCTGTACTAATGAATAAATTAATTTTATTATGATTTTGTTATTTATCTTAAAATGTAGTATTAGTTAATGTTTTACCGTAAATTATATCCAATATTCAAATTAAAATAATAGGAAGAATCCAAACGACTAAGTACATACGCACGAAAGCCCCGAATTTTTCCGTTAATGCTATTAAAACAATCACAAATAATTAATATAACATAAATTGTATGTATGTGCTGCTTCTCTTACCACATTACTCCTAATAAAAATCGAAACGACATCAACAGCTCGGATCGTTCCGGCAACTTTGTACAAACACTACAAACACGCTCCCTTCACCAGTTTCTGCTTTCAAAGTGAAATACCTCGGTAATAATTAAATCTGTTTAGGGCCATACTTCCTACTTAACATGTGCAGTGCCGGTCCGCCCACGGTAGTATTAGTGAAGTAAATTCAGTTATCCGACTTCATACAAAGCGCTTGAACTGACGCGTACCGTGCGCGGCGTGTATACACAAGAACTTATTTCTCATAGGTAAAGTGGAACTTTGACTTCTTGATTGTAAATTATCTTTGTGATTATACCTACTTTGGTTTTTTTTTCTGTTTTCTCGCTTGTAATACAGCCACACAAAAAGTAATTTCACATGAGTTCATATATTGTTGTAATATGGTAATATTCTCTCAGATATTGAGACGCTGTGATAAGCCAAATGTCGAAATGCCAAATGGCGTAAGACATAAAGACTACTTTATAGTCAATGCCTTTATTCTTAAACTGCGCCCTTGGCATAGTAATCGGTCGTGTCAGTACCAAACTTAAAGTGAAATAAAAGTAGAATGACAAATAAAAAACTGGTAAAATTTATGAAGAAAACAAAAATAAATTCTAATTAGTATACGAAAATATTATTCTATTTGTTAGCGAGATATCTGCCAGAAATGATTGGATATGCTGACCAAAATTCAAAGAATCGGACATATAAACTTATTTTCTGATGACCCCATAGTCCAGTTGCTTAGATTCCCGGCCGGAGCAGACATTTATGTGACACATAAATATTTATTCTCGGGTCATGGGTTTTTGTAATGTCATATTTGAGTTCGTCCATGCCACCCGCACCACAGGGAATGCTATTGCGGGGGTGTGAGTGTGCTAACGTTTCAAAGTTTTTCAAAAACATGAAAATGAGTTACATTAAATTTCAAGCGAATGGATGTCTCGAAGGTAAGCTTTCTTAACAACGAGGAGTGATTTTTGGTAAACCTCATAAATTCAAGGCTATGACTGTAATCTCTTCCGAATGTTGTTCGGAGTGTGGGAAGTGTTAAACCATTGCCCCGGCGGTTACGGAGGCGAGATACGAAATTATCATATGCATAATGTTTGGTTATGTTATTAATACTACACAAACGACAACATACCGTATTCGGGATTGTGAATTACAAGCGAATGGAAATTCACTGGGTTATTGCTAACTAACCATTGTGGCTTCATTTGGAAATGCGATTTCGATTCGTGTAAATGTACCTAAATTAAATTTTTTATGTTGGTATTAAAAATTTCCGTTAAGATTTAAAAAATGAAGTAACTTTTAAGCCGCATTTTTACACAACACATACATACATCGATTCATCGACTTCTCAGCTGTATAATAAATATTTTAACAAAAAAAACGATTTCAATTCGAAGATGAATTTCTCGGTATCATCTATTTTTTACCATCAGAGATGGTATTCAGTCTTTTAATTTAACGGGGACCTAACGGGTAATATAGGTAGGCTCAAACACAGAAGGAATTTTCCCGAATCGGTTAATAAATGACGGAGTTATCGAGGTAACAAACATAAAAAACTAACGAATTGTGAACCTCCACTTTTTTCTCGTCGGTTAAAAATAAACGCTCTCAACTTTTTTCTAATTATGTTATGTTATGTTATTTTTGTGTTATATGTATGTAATTGTATATGTACCATACATATTTGTCTTAAATGAAAAAAAAAATTCTTGAGAAAAATTATTTAAATTTTTATCTTAAACTGACTTCGACCTGATAGAATTTAAGTCATAAACAGTTTTAAGTAAACTAAAACTACATTAGCGCAAACATACGTCGTCGATAATCGATGAAAAAAAAAACAGAAAAGGAAATAACGACGTTAAAAATTATTTGATAATTGATTTACGGTACACTTAATTAACTTAACATTGTGCCATTACTGCGTCGCCTACGGCACCGTAGACGAAGGAAAACACTTCGCAATCAATTTTAAATTTCCTCACCATAACTTTTATGAATAACGTCATTATTTCTGAAGCATGACGACGGTGCAACATCAGTTGTAATTATAACGGAACGTTTATGTTACGTCTCTTGTGTTTATATCATTATTACTAGAAGCTAGATTCCCGAAGCTAGGCGTTTACGTGTTTTCTCTAATTCATTACGCTGGTCAAGTTCGAATGGCAGATTTGATATTCGATGACATTATGGGAGCTTTGAAGTATACGAGTACAACATTTTGAAATAGACGCCTCGTAGCCCTATTGGTGGCCGTATTGGGGCGGCCTAGAATACTCCCCCCAATTCCATGCAGGTAGAAAAGGGTGTAGTAAGAGGCGACAGAAGCCTTGCTTGGTGGTAGGGCTTCGTGTAAGGATTATATTATCAATATTATTATTAAGACACTAATATTATTAATGGTATTATTATCTTTCCGTGTAGCCTGCCTGGCTAGCTACCACCCTCCTGCTTGAGTCAGCCACCAAACGACTCGTCGTGTTCCGGCGGGGGGCTCGAGAGCCAGTACATTCTATCTTACCTTCTTGTCATTTCCTGGCCGACAACGCATCAGTGATACCTTTGGTCTTGTTGATGTCTTTGGGCGACGGTGACCACTTACCACCATCAGGTGGCTCGTCTGCTCGTTTGTCGGCTTTTAACATAAAAAAGGTACTGATCCACCTGCCGAACGAAAGGCCCCGTATACGGTTTCGGATCAGAGCAAACATTTCCGTGTCAGATGAATGTTTGTTCTCGGTTCATAGGTGTTTGTGATGTCATATAGGTATGTGCCACTTGCTACACAGGGAAACTCCTAGTGCCGAGGTGTAGGTGTGTGTGAAAAAAAATTATTGCCAATACTACTAAATAATCCTAACCTGTGATTCAGAAGTGGGTGTCTTGATTGTAAATCACGTAATGAAATACATAATCATATAAATACAGACAAATTAAAAAGTTAATATTTTTTAGATAAGACGTGTTTTAGCACTTACTGAGAAATGTTTGAAAGTTGATTAATATTTAAATGTAAGCCTCTATCTTACTGTTTCATACTACACTTTTCTGACCGATTTATTAGGTTCTGTAGTGTAAATGCCAAATTTACGCTCTGGATTTCATCAAGACAATACAGGTGTCTATCTATGATAAGACGGTACTTAGCAATATGTTTTGAAATTGTAATGAACATATGAAATATGAAAGGTCAACTGTCGGTTAGACGAAACGAACAAAGTTTTAACACCCATCGTGTAAATACATTAAATGCAAATCACATAACCAATACTTTACAAATTAAATAATCAGATTTGGTTTTTTTGATTCTATTGTTATAAAATTTAAAGTCTCAGAAACTGTTTCATTAGTTTATATTTGTTATATTACTCCTTGTTTTCTAAAAGACGACAAATGTTGCGTAGTCTATTACTCTAATTTTATAATTCAATCTTCAGCAACAATCAGCTTGAACAGATCGACGTCTAAATCCGAAATGTCGTTTGCCGTACCTTAGTAAGTGACTAGAAAAATGGGCTTTCATCTTAAATGATAGGGCTCTTATTACGAGTTGTGACTGAGATGTATTTGTCATTTTAACAAAGACAAGTGCCTAGTAAAGTGCTTCTAGTGGGCATATTTTCTCATCTAACAATGAGATTACGTATTTGTATCATTGTGTTTATTGTCCTGATATGATTCTGCTCTAGTAAATTCGTTACACGGGTTTTATAGTACTCTTATTTATCTTTTGTGATTCTGTTTTATGAATGAAAGTAGTTTGTAACTCATGTAAATATTATTACCACTTCATTGATGGCCTTACAAATTACCCATATTAATATATAATTACAATTAACCATTTTAACGGGTATCCAAATTCTTATTTTAAAACTTCACGGTCGTATTCCTGCATTTCTTTAGTCATCGGAGCGAATTACGTGGTTCAAAGATAATTGCTTAAAGTTCCACCTTGACAAATATTAGTTCGTAGGTATCGGGGGCATTCACCCGAGATTGACGCCTCACGATCCAATCTATGTACGAATTCTGAGGGCAACGGACCGGCCTTTTTGCCTTCTCTACTAGTATAATCAAACACAAAAGCGAATTCAGATTAAAATATCAAAAGTGAAAGTCATCGCTTTCGTTATATTTTCGCGTGCGCAATATAACTAACTAACAACTAACTAATAACTTAGTTTTATTAGCTTGTAAAATCCGCTTTAGTCACCTTTTAGTGACAAGGGCTTGGCCCTAGAATGCGCGGTATCCTGTTGCTATTTAAGGTAATATTCCATAAACTAGTAAAATAGGTGACATTTACGTTTAATCGATTTGTAAAACTATTCATTAAAAAGGCAGTAAATTAAAAAGTGACAAATGATGCTTTGTTGGTAGGCTATTCTCTTTTTTCATAGATTTATATAACAAATCACGGTATTCAAGAAACAAGTTTATAAATTTTGTGTATAATACGACGCTTTAGCCATGCAACTCTGTCTGTCATTACTACAGAAGATACGTTATTGGAGCTAATTGTTTACCTTATAAATTAACTTGTCGGTGTTTAAATGACTGCGTGTTTATAAATTCGCAGACAAAACCAGATCTGTTCAACGCCGGCGGTCATACACTATTCTGAAACCTAAAATATAGCACGCTTCCGTGACACGTAACATTTAATATGCAATAATTGCTTGTTATTCAAGTGCTGAAAATTGCTATAAATTGTAACAATATTCCACGCGAGCGTACGATACTGCGGCGCGAAATACAATGTTGACGTAACAATTTTACCGCTCGGTATCTTTAAATTTATATTTTTTCCAGCTAGTTAACTGGAGATCTCCAGAGCGGCCTATTTGAAGGTTGAGTTTGGATTTAGATATATGATTTCGTGCTTACCATGGAACTAATTACCAGCTGTTATGGACAAACATAGGACATATAATTGTTTGTAATGTGTCATCATGCTTTTTGTGAGTGGAAATCGCAGTAATGAATTAGTCATGAGTTCTGATGCTGAAAGGCATATTTTTTTACTTACTTACTTAATGAAATTTTTTGAAACTTAAATAATATGTGACCTGTTCAAAGACCTTAATAGAAGCTGAAATCGCTGCAACGAATAAGTTGTAATAGAAGCTATCGAAAACTAGTTCTACCAATTCACTAATATCATAAAAGTTAATTGAGCTTCAGTATACAAATAACTACTTTATTTAGTTATAATTATTCATAAAACAGCCGGTATACTGCTAGATAAATATGCTACTTTAAATACATAACATCGAATCGAATCAAAATAAACTTATAGATATGTATAACATCGAACGAACTCCACGCTATATAAAAGGATCGCTTCATTTATATAAAAATGTTCAATTCGTGTTGTAACTTTTGACCTCTGACACTGACGATCGGCAGTTTAATAACAATCACTTGTGCTACAACTTTAACTGCGTTTGTGTTGCAACAACAATTTATTTATAAATAGGTACATGCAAGGTTGCATGATTTCTCACGTGTCTATTTTTTTATCGGTCAGTCAGAGCAAAAAACAAGAACAGCAACGTGTGTATACTAGGTGGTGCCCAGTACGCTTCACTTCATCTAAAAAAAATCAATCATTTTTAATATGTAAATAAAAAAAATATTTTTTTATTGTTTACGATTTTTGTTACTGTAAAGCACTTGGGTATACGATATTTTTGATTTGCCATCTAGAGCAAAAACAAATAAACTTGTCGGTTTACCAACACGGGAACAATGTGTCTACTGTTAGTGTTTTAGTGTTTTTTATGTGTTCCAATGCTGTCACATGCATATATACAAAATTTGATATAAATTCGACCTATGGTTCTAAAGATAAAATCTGCTGCTACCAGCGCCACCTATCCTACAGTAACATAACTATGTTCATCGGAGTAGTCATGGCGCCGTTTACAGGTATGCAAAGTTTCACATCAATTGAGCTAACGGTTCTCGAGTTTTAGGTGAACATACATACACACATACATTCTCTTAAATTTATCAGATTATAGTCCAGTGTATTGGTATTCCGTACCACATCAATATCGTGGCGCACTCTAATCACTTATTTAAAACTAGATCTAGACCAATAAGCGACGGGCAGGACGACCAATAAGCGTCGAGTATTCCCCACCAAAAAAAAACGAAGACTAACCAGGTGAGGCGTACTAACGCATTATTACGGTTGCAAACATTGAAGTAAGACGTCGTGACCCTTAAAGTATCAAAGTGTAAAGCAATAACAATCCATCTGGTTTGGTTATTTTACTTCTAAGGGTTAGCCAACACTAAGATTGCCAACAGTCTTAACCTCACTTTCTCTATTTCTGTGTTGTTTAACTACTTGAACCGTAAAATGTTACCCTTTACAATTAATGTAAATTTACATAGTATTAAAAATATTTAAAAAATTCAATTACGTTTAGCGAAACAGATCCGCTAGGGGTAGATGTAAATACTCGTGTGTATATGTATACAGTAGGATGTTAAAAGGTGTCTGAGGGCCACGAAATGTTACAAATAAAGTATTTTAATAGCGTTATAAAAAATGTGACATCTTATATTTGTATTGATTTTAACTTTCGCTCCACCCACGCTCTTCTCATATAAAGCGCGTCACATAAACCTTAGATTTTTTAAGTTTCATAATAAATGTTTACCACGAGGTTAGCAACTTTATGTATTATGATTTAAGTCGCTTCTCTTTTGATAATAGTTTTTACATTAGGTTTATACCTAAATTTTTTTTGTCCTTACAAAGAATAAAATAAAGTGTCTTGACCGTTCGTGATAGTGCGACGGCTGTGATTTGGCATAAGAAAGTTTGGTCAACTACGTTGGCCGTATTGGGGCGGCCTAGAATACTCCCCCCAATCCCATGCTGACAAAACAGGATGTCGTACGAGGCGACAGAAATCAGCCTGCTTGGTGGTAAGGCTTCGCATAAAGATTATATTATCAGTATTATTATTAAGTCTTTAATATTATTACCGGTATTATTATCTTTCTGTGAAACCTGCTCGACTAGCTCCCACCTTCATACTTGAGTCAGCAGCCAAACGACTCGTCGTGTTCCGGCTGGGGGCTTGAAAACCAGTTTTTTCTTCTAACCTTCTTCTCATTTCCTGTCCGACAACGCATCAGTGATACCTTTGGTCTTGCTGATGTCCATGGGCGACGGTGACCACTTACCATCGGGTGGCTCGTCTGCTCGTTTGTCAGCTATTAACATAAAAAAACCGGTAAAGGTTTTTCGTTTCACTTCGTTGTAGGTTTTCATAGTGTAAATACATCCAATAATTTCCTATTAAGGAGTTTCTTATAGTTTTTCCTATAGTGTTGGAGTGAGGACGTCTATTTATCATTTTATGTATAGATATTACTGTTAATGAGTTGGATTTTTGCGAAAAGTTAAAGAAAGAAAGAAAAGTAAAGGAAAAGGTTCTGCAGTTCACACTTCACACTTCACACGACACCACCTGTAATTGTAATGCGAACATGTGGAACAAGGCTACGACATCAATACGTAACGCGTTACACAAATCAATTGTTCTGGAAGTAATCGAGTTGGACCACTTACAGCTATCTCGTTATAAATCAATAATCGGATTTAAATTTTCTAGGTTTTATTTACAACTTTAGACTTATGTAACTGCTACGACACCGGGCCCAGTGATTTGAAATTTACGGCCAATAGTTCAGTTATCACCGACTTAGATTAAGGAAAACGACATAAGTCACATGTATTATATATGCAAGTATATAAAATTGAACATTATTATACAAACTCACAGAAAAATATTAATAAAAATAGAATCCCTTTTAGTTGAACGTTGTCGTGAACTTTTCTTTAAATTTTCTAAATCTCATATTCAATAGACATTTGACACTAGAATCGGCTATATATATGCAAATTTTATGCTGAATATTGTTAAGATTAAATATTATTCATTTATAAAAATATTCAAGCTGATTAATAACATAAAACAAAGAGATACATCACGAAGTAATGTTATGTCATGCACAAACCGGTTGTCGCATCTGAATCTTCGATTCTCTTGTGAGTATTCAAATCTCGATGCGGATTTTAAGGTCAGGTTGTTTCACGGTCAAGATTGACGATAGTGCCGATACCTGTGTGTTTTTGCTGTAGTAAGCATGGCATGATCTTGTGGCCGTTTACTTGTTTAGTTTTTATTGCTATATTTGCTTCGTAATCATAGCTATTAATATACCATTTTTAATAAATCGAACTAGTAATATTATGAGGAAATCTTCCCGTAAATTTACCCGCATTAGGGACCGAATGGTTTATGCAGGGTTTTTACTTTTGGAATGTAACTGGCTGTACCCATTCGTGAGACCACGTTTATTTGCCTGCTCGTGGTGCACCCTGCTGAACAATGAACGAGACGGTAGCTCCTGATCCTTTCTTTCTCATCATCGAGAAGCTTAATCCCGATGGAAATCCTTATCCATAAGACAATTCAATACTCCACTGAAAAATCGCTTACTGCTGTCACCTATAGAACTCATTTTTCTTATCATCTGTAAACTTTTAATTGAATAAAATTTAAGCTTTAATTCAACTGTCCGATCCTTGAAGAAACTGAGCTCTTTAAAACAAAGATGGAATTATCGTTAATTAAACCTGCTTGGCGTCATTTGGAAATATTTAACCACAACGCGATCCTGGAATTTAGTTGACATATCGAGTGAAGGGTACTAGGTTCATCCCGTTGAGGCAGTTTCGTTACTTTTTGATGTCTTATTTATAAGTCCTAACATAGGGGACTCAGGGAGTCCCAGTTATGTGGGCGGCGTTTGAGGTGAGGTAGATAAAAGTAAATTGAACTTCCGCGGTTTGGAGACAAAGATAGAATGTCTTATAAGCCAAGGTGCATTTAGATTATATCTATCTGGAAACCTTTAAGCTCACGATTGAAGTCAGGAAATAAGTTTTTTTCTGTATTCCTCATATATTCGCATATATTTACCGTCGCAAGAAACGGCGCAATCAATTATACAGCACGTGCATTTCAGCGCAACATTCATCTCGGGACATCGGGTGTTGGCAACAGAGCCAACGTTACATAACTATTACCTTTTACTTAATAATCGTTGCACATTGTGGACACAAAACTGGTGTAGTGAGATTTAAACGACGATTAAACAATTAAAATAATGAGAGTAGGAGTATGCGTATATTAAATGGCATTCTTTACATAAAATAAGACAATAATCCCACCTGGTGGTAAGCGGTGATGAATTCTAAAGATGTTACACGCAATGATATATAAAAAACCTATTTCTTCTACTGTTGAAGAGGAAATAAATAATAAATTAATTTAAAATGTAAACATTTTAATGTTAAATTTTATTAATAATGTTTTCCATTTTTCGCATTTTCGTAAATGTGATATTTTACAGAAAATTTTCATCATCACCATATAGTTATAATAACCTCTATACTCGGACACTGAATTAACACTCCGTTATGCAATGCATTAAAACCACCACACCAAGATCGGAACGTTTGAAACGTGAATCAAATATTTACCCAACTGCGATCAACGATAACCAGACGCGATCATCACATAGGATTCGAGATTAAGTAAAGACTGGATATACATGGAAACATTCATTAGAAAATGTTTTGTTATCATCTCATAAACAGTCACGCTTACTCTTAGATCCTTTCGCACTTTGATTATCTTTCCTGTGTCGTGGATGGCTTGGACGTCCACATGTAAGACATCAACAACTAGAACGCTGGAATAATAACATAGATGTAACACAAACATCAACTTTATTCATTCGTGCAAAGTTACGAGGACAAACCAAACAAATGTTTTGATATATTCGGACCTTCGTAACCAAAATTCCAACATGTCAACTGAAGAAAGTAAGCTTTCATGGTAATTTGCTACATCGGTCTAATAGCCGACCCGTTGCTGTAACCATATGAACTAGGGAATTTTTACCTCTTCTGAGAACTTAATGGATTGAAATGGAAAAACACGGTAGCGCACGCATACTTCCCTTTGCGCCACTGTAACTGTGTTACGAAGGTTCTCTTGAATTTTCCTGCACAGGATTGGTCTTCAGCAAACACTTTGCGCAGTGTTTTTTTTGTTTTTACCTTTCAAATTTCGATAGATCAAACTTTTCAACTAGTTGAGTCTCATCATCTTTCTTTTACGTTTCAAGAGTCAGAAAATACGAGTACATGTCGTTTAAATTAGTTAATTGAGCTAGCGGTGCCATGTTTTATTGATATTGCAATGCATTTATTCACTTTATGAAAGATGTTATCGCAGTTTCCGGAGAACAGTTGTTAAGTATTAAAACATGCGGCAGTACTCGGCTTGCACTTACTTTTTCATTCCTCGCAAGGTCAAGCCCAGATAACTGAAAATGGGTTAATTGCACGTGAACCATTAGTGCTGACGTGAAGTTTAGGACCTCTTAACGACGTGCAGTAGAGTGCTTAGAGCGACATTTCGTGCACTTGACGAGTTATTATAATGCAAGTTTTCTTTTTAATCAGTTTACATTTTGTTTAATTTGTTTTGTCCTTATTTATAGAACTTCATTATCAAACAGTTGTTTATTAATTACCATTAGGTATTGGATTTTTTTCAACAGAACATCGTGGTTTGTAAACGGTGTGACTGAAAAGCCCGATATTTTTTTATTTGGGTTTTTTTTCTTCTTTCTTTTCAAGTACCATCTTTGACTTTAAGCCTGTAAATCTAGCTAGCGACCGTTGTCGAATTTTGCCGTTTTAATACTAGCCACCCCAACCAAGGCGACATTATGAAACTCGTAAAGATAATGAGTAAATAAGTCTAAATACCATTGCCACGGAGCACACGCGTGTCGATAAAAATAGACTAATTAGGTAATTGCACAAACGGGCTCAAACTGTGTCAGACTAGTTATGTCAGTCGTTTTTTTTAATGGTGATTTGAAAGTGGATGTAGCAATTTATTAATTAGCGTGAAACAAATGTACCATGTAGCTAAAGCCTATTAAGGTTATATGGTTTAATGAGATTACTTTATCGAACATTAGTATTCATTAAACGAAATTAGAAGTCCTCTTAGTTCTGATGGCTCGTGTCAAATGTAAATGATCTATATAGCTAACGTCAAGGACGGTCGAGAATTCGATGGGAGAACTGACTAGTCACCTAGTGTGAAGTTTGCCTTTTATGAATTTTTATGAGTTTATTTGACATATATTCTAAGTGTGAACGATGAAAATCAACCCTGAAAAGTCCATGTTTAGCAGGGCACGTTAAAAAGTTGTTATCTTTAGACCTACTCATATTATTAGCTTTCTCGGAGACCATCGGTTGATTTTAGATCTTTTAAACCTTCTACCAACTCAACGATTAAATCCACAATCATCATAGTAATATCTTTAAGATACTAAAAGAATTGTTTACTTTTGGTAAGAACTCTTCTAAAAATAAATTTAGACACAACCGCGTTGGCGAAATATTATCACCTACCCTTTAGTTTCGTCTTGTAATTTGCAGCTTTAATTAATATCAACTGTTATCAATTAATTGATTTGAATTTTCACAGCCTAGTTATTTTGACGACGACATTTAAAAAAGTTTACTTTGTCAACACGGCCCCACATAAATAACTCAATAATAGATTAGAAAGCTATTGGTTTCATAGAAACATTTAGATTATAGCAAGCCTACAAGTTCCAAACAGTTATTGTTATATGATGTAGACCTTTTGGCAGGATTAAAGGTATGATAATATTACCGACATTTTAAGTTTGTACAGAATTGCTGACGATAAACTTAAAAAGTCCTCAGGTGGAATAGTTAATAAATAAATAAACGTTCACACACTCACACCCCCGCACTAGGATTCCCTGTGTTGCGGGTGGCATGGACATACACAATTATCACATCACAAACACCCATGACCCGAGAAAAAAAATTTATCTGTCACATAAATATCTGCCCCGGCCGGGAATCGAACCCGGGACCCCACGCTCGGCAGGCAGGATCACTACCGACTGGGCTACGGGGTCGTCGCCCAGTTGTCAAGCATTAACTTATTTTATGTAATAAAAAAGTGCTTTCGTCACACTTGTAGACGTAAACAAATACAGTAAGAATCGGAGACTAACAATGCATTCGTGATATAATGTGATCCGTGATTGTGGGTGGTACATATTACTTGACTTACACAATTCTATCTCGTAAGTGAAACCGGTCAGCAAAATATATACATAATATGTTCATATACGTCACGAATTTAAAGTGCAAAATTTCAATATTGTTGTAATTTGCATGCATGGGCATACTGATCGAAAGAAGATATTGGAAATTCCTACTAGGTAATATATTTGGGTATGTATTTAAATATGTAGCGTCAAGGTCGATTGCAAGCTGTTTCTGTCAGTCCAATAATGTGTTGGATTATCATCAAGACTCGTTCTCAATTACAGTGTAGGAGGTGTCAAGGTAGGAACTAGTACAATCATAGAAACTCCTCCGAAAAGGCTTTGATTCTGAGATTTCCCCAATACAAACGTTTTCTTTTTCGGGGGTTCTGGTAAAGACTACAACTTCTGCCATTATTCTAAGATAATAAGTGGCGAATTAAAGTAATAAAGCCTTACATAACACATCAGTAAATATATTTCCACGTTCAGTTATTTGATCTTCATCATCATCACATATTACCACAGGACAGTGTTACCATATCTATTTCGTATAGTAGTTCTAAAATCGATTAAGTACATCTATCCAACCTTGACATCGCTTTCAAAGACGACATTAGCGCGATAAAATCGATACGAACTCGAGTGTACTTCGCGCAACTTTAGATTGTCTGACCCGAAGCACGACTTCGTATAAATCCGTCAGGCTGAATCTATAGAGTGGCTTATTTAGGTCAAATCAATGTACTAACATTTAATCTAGATGAGCAGTTTGAGGTAAAGCTAAAACTGGACTGTGTTCAACAGTTATGCGGTACGGATGGTAATCCTGCTGGCCGCTACACAAATTATCGTTTATTTATTTATTTTACATTAGTTATGCCCGCGAGTTCGTCCGCGTGGAATTTAACAAAAAAGTTATTTAGTAGAAATAAAAGCAGCCTTAGTTACTCCCTATTACATCAGCTACCTGCCAGTGAAAGTCCCGTCAAAATCGGTCCAGCCGTTTCAGAGATTAGCCGGAACAAACAGACAGACAAAAATTGTAAAAAATGTCATTTTGGTATATGTACCGTGTATATACATTCATATGCATGTAGTAAAAACCGGTTATTTTAATATTACAAACAGACACTCTAATTTTATTTATTAGTATAGATAAATAAAACAATAGTAATAATGAAACGAAACATGTAAAAACCTATTTAATTTACTTAAGTCGTAACCCTCGTGTGCTTTACTTCTAATTCTTTAGTGAATTTTATCAGAAGTTTAATAATTTTCATGTTCACTCATTTTACCCTTGTAATGGTTCGTTTTCCTACTTCTATATATTAGAAAAGTATTTTTATTGAAAAATATTGCAGTTATAAATAAGCCAGGTAAGGTTTTTTATGGTTTCGTGTGTCGTCTCGCAACAGATAATACCTAATTAAAAAAATGTTTTAGATTATATATATATATATATATATATATGCATATATACATATATATATAGACTGCACTATTGTTTTATTGTTTACATGGATCGGTATCGGTACTGGTACAATATTAAATGTAAGCAAATTAGTCAACGATTTATAATTGTGACTATTTCCAAGATAACACTACTGTACAAATGCAGCATTTTACAATATGCATACGTGCAATCGGTTGAGACATTCAACTGTTTCAAAAGTCGCATCAGCCATCTTGGAAGCCGCGTCAAAACAATACGTCGACAACACCTTAACGAGTGTTACTGATACGTGTACATCAAATCTGTATCGATACGTACATTAACGGCTAATAACGGCAACAGTTACAAAACAAGAGACGACAAATTTAGGTAAACGACATTACATCAAATTTAAATTTAGATAAACAGAAATAGTATGACATTAGTATTACTGATACGTATATTATCTGTGACAAACAAGGAGATATAGTTTTGGCCTTAATTACTTTATTTGAATGTTTCCGATACGTTATTAATATCACATTTACTATCTCACTGCCTATACTGCCGGTGTCAGACTATTTGTAATTGAGGCTACCTAAAACAACGGTAACAAGCGGTTTGCTGCGCAGTTTGAACACTGGAAGAGTAGGTACTTTTCTTATTAACTACATTTAATATTACTCGGAATGGTATTTCAATGAAGTGTGATTTATATAAAACTTGTAAACTGCCCTCGCGTCGCTTCAGAAAAACTACTTACGCTAAGAAATAGTACCTACAATATTCAATTAATTTATAACTTTTTTTTTAATGGACGGATTGGGATGAAACGAACTTTAAATAGTAAGTGATGCTTACTGCAATACATTAGTGAAAACCAGAACGTAATCGGTTAAGCTGTCTTTGAGATTAGCGCGAACAAGCGCACAGACAAACACAAAAATTCTAACAACTATTGTTATGTGTTCTATTGCGTTAATAAAGGCCCCTAATAATATTTTTTCTCATATATCGTTCTTGTACAGAAATCGATCAATTAGAATTTTATTATTAGTATAGATATAGGTTGAAATGACAGGTTAAAAACATCATGAAAATGTGTAAATATTTAAACGATGTAGTCGTTTAGGCTATAAAAGACACAAGCTACATCCATATGTAGCTTTTTTCTTATCTAACCATTAGATTCTAATATGAAGGTTGTAATATTATGTTCAGGGCTTATTTTAGGATATTAATTATCTTTCCAGCATATAATAATAATAGAATGACAAAGTCCATCATGACATTTCTGACAAGCACTTCTTCTGAGTGGCTATGTACTCGTACTACAAAGTTATAAAAAGAAAGAAAAAAGTAGGTAAAAAAATCCCAACCTACATATCTCCTTATATCTTTTATTTAAAACTATTATTTGAAATTTTGCGAATTTGACACATTTAGCAATCAAATTGGTGAAAAAAGCCAAAAAAAAGGGGAAACGTATACAACAAACTTACGTAAACCGTTTGACAACACCGAAGGATGATTGAGATCGAAGGCGTGTTTTAACCATAGCGTTTAACCGGTCGATAGTTTTTGTCAACTCCAGCACCTTTTCGAAGCAAAAAAAATGACTTGCAATAAGTGTACTTACAACATATTTAAACGATTCAATGATTTTGAATTTGAATGTGGTTTATGTTGGCTAAAATTATCGCCATATTAATTATTTATTAATAATTAATAAATGTAAAATGAATGTGTAATTTTATGAACCATGCGTTGTATAATGGCAACGTTGGCAAATTGTTTTGATTAAACTTGAACTAGAATTGTATGACTATCGATGCCAAATGTTTACGAGCTTTGATTAATATAATTGTTATTGCTTAAACTTTTCAGGGTTTCATTTGTATTTAACTAGTAAAGTGAGACAATAAAGAAAGTTCTTTAAACTTCTACTAGAAAGCTAAAACAATAAAGTATCTAATAACTCGGTATTAATGTTTGTCTTTCAATCCAATGGAGAGGTTTTGCAAGCTATTGAACGCTTCTCGAGAATACGCAGCACGAACAAACATGGACCTTATGTGATAGAAATAAGAATCAAGATACGTATCTCAGTAACAATGTGATGAAATTTAATCCACCTGCCGTTACGGGAGACCACTCGCGATGCAAAATACATCACACTTCAATGCGCTTGCTGTATCTTTTTAATTTACCCGTGTTTATATGTCACAATGATGAGTTGTTGACAAACTGGACCGCTTTGAACTTGACCGTTTTAACGGTCACATTTTAGTAACTCAAATTCAAATTCAAAATCATTTAATCATATAGGTATTTAGTAAATACACTTATGAACGTCATTTTTTGCTTCTACCACATACTACATTCTAACTTCTACTACATTCTAACATGTTATAAATTCATAATTTACGAAATATTATTGTTCCAAGAATTGCAAATGATTTAGGAAAATAAGTCACATATAATTAAGTTTAACTCACAAATGTAATCAACCCAAGATTTTAATTATTATTTATTCCCTTATGAACATACTGACAACAACATGTTGTTATACGCACGTAAAAAAATTTCGTCATCACACCGTTAAAGGCGGTTAAAGCATACACTGATATCATTTTACGATACTGAAGATAAGAGAATTTATCATTTTTAAGCTCCTTGTGTACACATTAACCGTGTCACTAAGATAATCTTAACAGTCAAAATATAAATAACCAGGAATTTAATACAATAAAAACGCTTCAAAACCAGCTATGTTTTTGGAAGCCATGAGACCTTTCACAGATATTGGCGCTTTTGGAAAGTGACACACGGGTCCCGTAAGAATGGCATCCGAAGCATGGATGAGTTTCAGATCTTAAAAACACACCGGGCTCATCCTGGAAAATATCGCTCACAATATTTATCCTATAATTGCAACAATATATTTTTAAACTCGTAAAGGTTTTCTTACTGTATCTAATCTATCAGTCCTGTCTAATAGTCGACGATGATAACGATGAATCATATTCTTAAAAATGCAAATATATTGAGTTAATATGATCTCATCTAATTCAGAAGTTACACGACCACATTTTTGGGAAATAAAGGGTTCTTCTGACCTTGACTCCAAACCAACTTGCTTGTGATGCTCACACCTGAACACGGACGAGGCAATGCTACGTTTTGCAGGTCACGGGACTGTATACCTCCTACATTTAACATGAAGTGCTATCTTTCTCCTTCTATTTCTAGGCAGATCAGTTGTTGTTGTTGTTGTTATCAGTTGTTTCGATTTTAGTTTCCGAAAGCTATTTAAAAAACGAAGGGTTACCCTTATTGTGCGGTAACGCGACGCTATTGCTACACACATTAGTGGGTACCAACGCCTGCAGGCAGCAACAATCACTTACTTTCTGGTGCTCCGTTTGCTCGTTGTCGACGTCACAATTTCCCTTCGCTGTCTAATTCTAACGCTCCTAGGTCTACATCTGAAATATCACATAACTCAAACACGTAACTACTTTTATCGTTAACAAGGTGAATTCCGACCGCCGTGTTTAATTTACGAGTTCTCGCGATTGTTTCTAGAAGGCGCGATAAGTTGGCGCCACTGTCTATTGAATTGCATTATGAATTCAGAGAAACCCAACCGGACGCGTCGCCGCCGATGCGTGATGCGGCCCGCAACCCTTACGAGCATAGAATAAATATCATATTTATGTACCACTGCACACAGATAAAAACTGAATTAACGCAGCTATTTTACCGCTTTTTAATAGCATAGCAATAAGCTGAAATTTACTATGTTTCACGACGCTTTTATCGGTTCAACGTGAATTTGCTGAAATTTTACGTACGGCGGCATAAATTTCGACATAAAATATTTTGAAATCAATTTTAGCAAAGCACGGAATTTTACACTTTTACTGTCCCTTTAAAATACTCGTTAGTTACTTTACTCATACGCCTGACAAAAAATGTAGTTACTTATTTTTTATTATTAAAGCAAGTTGTGTTACTTGGAGTAGCTGTATAACTCTAAACATCTGTAAGACATAAACTCTTAAAGAGAGTGTCTCTTTAAATTAATAAATTTATGAGAGAGAAAAAAAATATTAAAAGACGCCGATTTACACGGAACCATCGTTTTAATTAAGACTTCTACATTATCCACGTTATAACCCTAACTAACGACTCAAAACATTTGTGGCATTATTTGTGAACGCTTTTGAGCACTGAAGAGTACGTTGAGCAGTCGTTTCGTTATCGGTACGATACGGTCATCATAGCCGCAACGTAGTTAACTTTGACTCGTTTTCTGTACGCGTACCGACTGTCCATCTGACGACCTCCTTGAAGGGAGAGTTGTGACCAATATAATAGGTTCTGTGGACGTCGATGACCTCCCGGAGTCACCGACCGCGCACTTCATTTCTTCGAAAAAGTGAAACAGTTATAAATTTTTATTGATATATTACGTATGTATATTAATCTGTAACGTATGTATTTATGTTATGGGCCATGAAGCCTAAATAAAGAATTTTTTTTTAAATATAAATAAATTAAATAAGTAGCTAGTTGCAGGTATTCTAACGGCGTGTTAACGGATTTACTGCCTAATTTTTTTTACTGGCAACGCGTCTGTGACACCGTTACCGTTACGGATTTACAGGTCTACATACATACAACCATGCAGCGCATATACGAATCCTTATGTAACATAAAAAAAGGCAAGATCATTTTCGATTAAATAAAAAAGTTGCGAACAATTTAAGAATATTTAAGTTGGCTTTTTGAGCAATTTGTACTCAATTTATATAAGTGTACACGAAATTGACAGAATCCATTCCAGGTATAACTTGCACAGCAAATTAAAGTATATTTCCTCGGTCCCCAGATGGCGTAGCGTAATGGAGGGCGAATGCTCGGAGGGCGAGGGCTGGCTGCTGGTGCGCGTGCACGTGCCCGAGTTAAACGTGCAAAAGAGCCTACAGTTCCCGCGCGACCAGCTCGTGTGGGATGTCAAGCAGCAATGCCTGGCTGCCTTGCCTAAGGTGTGTTGTTTGTTTTATGTAAATACGATTTATATGTCTACATTTTTTGCGTATCGCACTAAATGACCTCTGTAATACAGTGACACCTGTACTCAATTTCAGATTGTAGTATAAAGCTTGCATACATGCCTACTACATAGTAGAGTAGTTACCGCGAAGTAAGTATTGTGCAAAAATTAAGTCCCAGTGGAACTCTGAAATATGAATTGTAAAATAAGCATTTAAAAAATAGCTTGGATGTAGTAGGTACCTAAACGCGTTTTTCCCGATCACTGCCTTTCAAAGCCTCATGAAAGATTTTCACATACCTATAGGCATAGAGTTGGATTGTTTTATATTCAGATTATGTTCAACTCAATCATACGATATCTATTTATATTTACTTCAGTGTAATAAATAACCTGCGCGAGGGGCTTAGTAGATTATATTTATAGAATTCGGTATTGTAAATGCTAGGACAAAAATTTTAATTCCTTAATCTATTCTTTAGTACTTTATAAGGTGACAAGTGAGCAGATAAATGTAATTCCTTTGTATTCGATAATTAAGAGCAATCGTATTTAGAAATAACCACCACAAGTGTTATTATGAGTGAATACCCTGTGTTTACCCCAATTATAATACAACTTATTACTCAGTTGTAATTAATTACGTCCCAACGCTGGACGTTGAAAGCTTTTTTACCTTGCAGGATTGTTATTTGAATAAATTTTCGGTAGTACTTTTCGAGTAAAATAAGAAGACGGTGGTTTGTGAGAAGCATAAATGCAATGATTGACAGAATTAACTGCTTCGAGCGCAGTCTTGAGTTGGATGGATGACCGGTAGTGGTAACAATATGTGGAGCGCTTTTTTGGAGTTTCTATTTTTAGATGTCAGGAATCATGTGATGCTTTTGGAAGGGCATATGAAACGATGGAACAGCTTGCCTTTTCCAATAAGAACGGGAACCCGTGCCTTGTAACGCATTTCTAATGGAGAAAGCCGGTAATTCATATACACACAAGTAAAATATTTTCTATGGCATAATCTTGTGCTAACACACAAATTTCATACTTAAGTGTTGGTGTGATACATGCGGAGTAGGGAACGCAATAAAGTCCTCGATTTTATAATCTAGTGATAACCAAATCACAGATATTTTCTATCGACGGCGCCAAAAGGGAACCGGATATCAAAATATATTTTACGCATAATAATTAACTGATTGAGTAGTTTAGCTGCTTGTGAACATAGATTTATATTAATTGCTTTGGAAATCAATCAACTAACCCGCAATTTTCTGAGTTTTATTTAACATCACAAAATTTGTTACAGATACAACCAAAGATTTTATTTGTATATTTTTTTTGAAATTCAAATGTCTGATCTAACTTGTAATATCTCATATATGTTACATAATACTCATATGATCGACTATTTCTGTTTTTAAAGTTATTGTGATAGACGTTCAGTTTTGATTTTGGAACCAATGAAAGACGTCGATTAGAATGACGAATGTCAATTTCAATTCTGATGAGCTCGTCGGTGGCAATCAACATTATAAAAACTTAACCGCCTGAAACAATTTGCTTTAGTAAAATGAAATATAACGGTGGTTTCTAGATGGCGCATGCGATGTTCCCTTAAACTAGACGCGATAGCGAAATTCTACTCCAACCCAATTTTACGAAGGGATTCCAAATATGTTATCGTCGAACTCGTGGCTGAATGCAAAAGTGTGATCGCAACCAAAAATCAGTTGGAGGAACACCTGTGGGGTTTTCGTCTGACAAAACCTGTCCATTAGCCCGCAATGTACGTACAACTTTACGTAAGCGTCCCAATGTTCTGGTGTGTAAATAGATGATTTATAACTTATAATAATACTTCGTGGGATTTTTCCGCGACTGTCAAATTTAATCTTAAATTTATTTACACTCTTCACTACATACTACTGTCCCATCTCGACGTCCCACGGATTAAATTTGTTAACGAAAAACATGAGAAAAGCGTTAAGTTTACATTTTTTATTAAGATATCACGAAAAACCTCAAAATTTTGGATTTTAATAAAATAATTCAGCTACATCAGCAGAGCCCCTCTGAAATGATTATTGGTTTTTATTTATAATGTTTTGCTAACATTTGCTTTATAAGTGATAAATAAGTTATGCTACAAGTGCTGGGACGTGTACCGCAATCCAGGATTGCTTCATAAATATTTGCAGTGACATTGGCTAAAAACTTTACGCAAGTGCAATTGTCCAGTTATAAAATATGCATACCTTTCTATTTTCATCCTCCGGCAAGCAGTGGTCAGATAAATTATAATCAGTTAGTGTTCTTGTCATAACTCAGGTTAATTGTATGAGATAAAGCCAGATAAAACCACTTACGGCCACAAAGTGTAACCAGTTCTACCACTAGTGCATGCACATATCAATGTAATTTATATATACTGGGTTTCGCAACCTGCCTCGAGTTTCAAAATAAAAATGTTCACTGTTTCGAAACTCATAATGCTTATGGATTATGGAAATTTTAAGATAAGCCATTTCTCATATTTAACATGATGATCAGATTTCGCAGTGACCCTTTAATTAAATACAAAATTAAAACCTTATTAAGACATTTAAGCTTTGTGAAAATTTAACTTCGATACAATTAGGTTGGTAATTCCCTAATATCAATTGTTGATTAAGTTTGGCAGAGAATATTTAATTTGACACCAAATTGTAACTTCGAAAATCAAACTTACAATGTAATAATTTTAATTGAAAATTAAAACTTTGGTAATTATGCAGCAAATACGTACCGCGTATTAGTTCGTGCACACAATTATATTCGTTGCCTATTTATTTCACACATATTCAATACATCGGCATCCATCTAGGCTAGAAGTTCCGGAGGTCTTCCTTCAAACATAAATTTAGACTTTAGTCCACCAATTTGACTAAGTATTTTCCATCTCAGTCTTCCAGAGAAAACAAAATAAAAGAATTTTATTAAGGATTGGATACAAATGCTTACAGAAAACAATAGCTATTTCAATTAAGATGGAGCGTCTTTGCAACTTCCATACGAAAATAAATAATCCCTAATACGAAAAAGTAATTTTGTATGTTCCAATTTTGAAAACATGCCAGGAATGCAACTCCTCAGGTTTCCGGTGATGATATCCTTCATTGGAGGGTGCAGAAAATATTTGTTAAGATATACAATTTTTAAAATGACACTTATATATAAGATCTCGATTAGAAACACGAATAGAGAGAACAATTTTTTATCTCTAGATACTGGTAACTAGATTATCAAATGAGTAAAAGTTACTCTTAAGTATATTTATATTTTTTATACATAAATGACGCGCGAAATTATGTAATTTTTTGTAATTAAAAATAATTTATTTTAAGTATATAAATGTAATGCAAATGCCTTAATTACATCATTCAGAAAATTAAATAAACGTATGACGCTGTCAAAAATTGGCTGGACTGGCTTGCTCGCGAAATGACATCAACGCTTCCATGCATAGAAAGACTTGTCATGAGTCGCTCGACGTTTCTTCAATAAATAACTATCTTTAGATATGATATTTATTGTTAAATCTAACTCTCGAGTTAGCCTGACCCTTTAATATTCACACTAGAACATTATGGTGGCATACTTTATTAAGCTGCTCTAGAATTACCGGTCCACATTTTCGTTCCTCAAATACTCCAGCCCCACGTTAGAATTGGTAGCAGGCTGAAACTACTAATACATATAGAACTCTATATATAGCCAATAAATTAATTATGTGAAGTAGCTCGACTACATACTTATTTAGTAGTCGATAAATTAACTAACATTAACCTACCCTAATCAATAAAGGGTGTACAATAATAAATTATGTAGCACCATGTATATTTAACGCGATCTACCCGGAGGAGGGTCGCCGGAACTGTCACGGCCCACAGGACCTATAAACGTCGGTTGGGCCACTTCCCTATTATGGGTTATTTAGTAGAATCAGTACGATGTACGCACTATTCCATAGAGTGAATCAAATCAGAATTGTCATAAATTTAATTTAGGTATACCGTTATTATTAGTTTAAAGATTTGTCTTTGTCAATAGCCAGGTATTTGATAATATGGGCCAATTAGTAATCTATTGTTAATATAATTGAAACAGTATATGGGTGCAAAATAATTACGATCCGGAACTCATTAGTGTTCTCTTAAAATTAACAAGTTTAGGCAAGGCCATCATGGTGGCCAAATACGTGTTAGCAGAATTTGCACCTTCGTAAAAAGACTATGGAGAATATTTTAAAAACTTAATTTCAATATATTAAACTATCATCGTTTATATGCATAGAAATAAACGGCTTATAAGTACCTGCATAAACATAATATTTCTGTAATGAAAATTAAGGTTTTTTTTTACTAAAATTCTACCTGTAGTATATGGCGACATCGTATTGGGTTTTTAAGTGTGCTTGCCTTGAAGGAACTAGCCACAAAAAACAACAACCTTACAGATATTTCTTAGACAATATAATGGCTTAATAACATTTTTATAGTCGCAACGTAACATCCTAACCAGAAAAAAAATATGCCATTGTAAAACATTTACTGATGCCAGAGGCGTTCCCCTGTCGGATGAATAGATGATCTAATGAGAGGCTGTGAGTTCGGAACGGAAATCTTAAGTGGACAGCCTTATTTAAGTTATATGTAATACTGTATATTGATTTGACTTTCCAGTTTTTTACGCCTCTCAACTATTGCTAATGCAACTGACAGACGTTTTTTTTCACGTCTTCGTTGAATGTAACTTAAGTTTTTCTTTTTATATTAATTAAAATAAATTAATAGTGCAGTAATACATATTTCAATTACAATAACATCGTTATTGGTATTATTTATAAAGAATATTGAACAATAATGAAGATAAAAAAAATAACTACTGATAAAAAGGATGCTGTTCCACTACACAATACATTGTTTTTGAAAATTAATAAACGTTTAAACGAAATAACTTAATAACTAATCAAAATATCTTGAGGATCTTTTCAAGGCCTAAAAAAACAAGTAACAAGAACTCAAAATGTCCTTACATAGCCGATACTTGTCCGCACAATAACCCCATACTTTCGCGGTAGTAGTGTACCCACGCGTAGCAGTGGGCGAGACAAGTCCGACGACAGTTGTAAATCGCAATAAACGCTACATTAAAACATCACCTATCCGGTTCATGACGATAAATATGTCTATTTTGCAATGCTCATGCATATTATGATTTTTGCCTTGCAAATACACTACCCGTAATCGTGTATTATGCCAATAGGGAGCTCTGCATGAATAAGACCTGCCTCTTTACGTCGGCAAACGTGTATTGAGATGCGCCCTGTTTGTAAAGTAACATTTTTACTCGATCATCCATTTCTTAGTTGCTTTTAAGGGAAATCAAATGTGAATTTACTCCACGCCCAAAGTTTAAAACATGCGACAAAGAAATATAATTTGAGCAAATTAATTCTTAAAGGTAAAATACAACAATCTGCGTAATTTTATACATTATTATTTACAAATTTCTAGGTCAGTAAAATTATTTTAACATAATACATAATAATTGGAGCCCAGAAAGGAACCCTGTAGAACTCCTTCAATAAATTATGCCTTACGTAAGTCCGAAGCTATCATTTGTGAGCGTATCTCGCTAGATCTCGGAAAAATCGTCCGTTGGCATTCCGACACACTCGACAATACCAACCAGTTCCACATACCGTTACGTGGAAGTAATTTCTTAAACGCACAGTCGCCGGTCACGCTCGACGTATCGAACGATACTCAATCGAACGCCCATTAACATACTGACGGTGCTCGCTTACGATGAAAGCGATACAGCGCGATACATTTGGCAAATAAGCATTAGGTACCACTGACGACTATACGAATACTGTACTAATATTGCATTTCGTTAGTGTTAACAAAATTAAAGTTTTCTTTTATCTTTTACTAAATTCATAGGCTTACTCTGTTTAAATGTGTATTAAATGTTATGTGTATTAAATATCATTAGATTTTAAAATTATAGACAAGTTATGCTAATCTTTATAAATTATCTAAAAATATGGTCGGACAATCGGTGTCGTAGCTCTCCTATTATTAACAGTTGTTTTCGGTTATCATACATGTAGGTATAAAATTTTGTTGCGATGAGGTACGAATTTATTATAATCGATTAATGTTTGTGTTATGTTGATTGAAAATTACAATTAATAATTTTCTAATCACCAAATATTAGTATTTATGATCGTAAAGATTTAACGTAATCATCGATGAAATCGCATCGCTACAAGTAAAACCTTGCTAAGGTATCGATGTTTCTGAATACATAGAAACTGCACTGGCAGAAGCGTGATTGTTAGAGCGTAATAGCGGAAAATTAATAAAGCCTGCATTCCTTTTAAATTGCATACCCTCGTTCGGAATCCATGATGCACTCTAAGGTCAATTCTGGATGAGTTATGGTATTCGTGCCTTAAAGAAAGGCTTAAGCCAGTTTAACGAATTTACGGCCCATTGAATCTTTAGTTACTGGAAAGGCATGTTGCTTAGATTTAATTATTTATTTATTATCAACAATTACATTAATATTTGCAAAGTTGAACCGATGAATATTCGACGTGTACATTATTATGTAACTAACAATTATTATTTAACCCATATAAATAAATATAATACGTTAAATAAATAATAATATTTAAACAAATACAAGAGTTAATATTCATAAATAATAATATTTAAACAAATACAAGAGTTAATATTCTGAACCAAATATAGCTTATGTACTCGTAGCTTCAAGCGCAAGTATTTTTTATTGGAATGTGAAATCATAAAATATAATTTACTAATATTACATATATTTTATCGTACCTTGAACTTAATACGTTTATGATTTACCTACCCATTATTATATTTAATATACAGCTTTATAAATATTAAGGATGTAATAATTGTGTGTTTATATTTATTTTTGATTTAGTAACTAATATATTACGTATGTATATTGTTTTCGGTTCTGGTGGTGTCATCGACTCCAGGTGGCCACTTGGTACAGGGTACGTGAACAACGAAGGCCTGTATACTTGATGTATTGCATGAATCAATTGCGATTCAGATCGGACGTATTGTCCTAATATGTGTATTGTACATAGCATGATCACACTAATCTCTGCATGATGTAAAGCCTTTACAGCCAACGTGATGACTTGTTGGCCTAATATTTTTGTCTCCTCGTCGTCTAAGCCTTAAATGTATGTTTTGTCTAGACTCTCCTTAAGTGTCTTGAAGTTGAAGCTGAAGTTATTGACGGTAAATGCTTTTTGTGAAGCGAAACATTTAAAATGTAAGTATGCGTTATTATTATTAGTAGCCGTGCACTAGACTGCAGTAAATATTATGTTAACAAAAGAATTGGTAATCGTATATAAAGTTTTTGTACCTCTTATCTATAACGTTACTTAATAAATCACATACAGAATAAAATATGTAAATATTGTTGACTTAAACAGTACATAACGTAGTAACAATTGAGATTACGTTCAACATATCATTTGCCATCATCAGGAATTAGCAATTCATGAATTTACACATTTTTACGAAAAGTTTTTTTGTATGCTTATTATCTGATAGTAAATTTATCGTTCATCTTTTTATTTTGCTTATGTGTTTTCATAACGTTTTTAATTTTTTTGTATATTTTTAAAACTTTTAAACTACATTTTAATGTTTGATTAAAATATGTCTATCAGACAGCATGC
This sequence comes from Megathymus violae, assembly GCA_003671415.1. Lineage (NCBI taxonomy): Eukaryota > Metazoa > Arthropoda > Insecta > Lepidoptera > Hesperiidae > Megathymus > Megathymus violae. The sequence goes on along the minus strand of PDGT01000031.1, from coordinate 1,164,054 downwards.
TTTTAATATATTGATCATTTAAGTAGGCTACCCAGGTAAAATAACTTGTTTCCTCTATTTATCTAGATTTATACTCTATGAATAGTAATGTACATAGAATCTACCCAATGTTGAGTGAAAAATTATTTGTTTATGAACCGCCAGTAAGAGATAATTGGGTTAAAAGCAAATCGCATTCGGTATGGTAGATGACGTATTTTGCAGTATGCCCGCGACTAGAAGAAAAATTGTCGCCTTTATTCATTTATTCGCCTTGCAACTTAACGCTTACCTACAGAAATAGGCTGTGTACACACATATGTACACACGTTCAAGATATATGTAGCGTGCTCTATTTCCCTAGTTTCCAGAGTAGTGCTTTTGCTTTGTGTTGTTTGTTTTGTCTTCATACAAATCTTTTATATATCTCCGTCTGTCTTTCACTATGGTCGAGCAGAAATATAATTATTTTGAGTACACTTTGCTAAGATTCCAATTAATGTTACGTTAATTAAAGAGTCGACAGCAACTAAATATTGTTTGTGTGCACATACACCTAGTAACAAGGTAAAGTAAAAAGTGAATAAATTTTCCTAAAGACCTTGTCAGATCTTATTATGCCAGTCAGCGACGTCGGCGTCTTTGGTTTCGTTTCAGACAAGTGTAATTGGATTTCGTTATTACTAAAGATACTCGTATTAAACTCGACTCAGCGGTGTTAACAACACCAATATCAAGCCAGGTGTTGAGTTATTTATAATCAATAGTTTTAAGACACTTGATACTTTTCATGGCTAAAATAGCGTTGACAGGAAACTGCAGACTACTTGTACTACATGCCAAAGTAATTATAAATATAAATAGATATAGTGCACCTACATACCTACCTACAATTTTATGAAACTTTTTATAAAAATTAATCTTAAAACAATTTTAATTTTGGAAATAAACCCATTTTTATGATATGTACATCGAGCAATTGTTAGGAAATTGTCATTACCAATGGCTGAGTCGACGAACTGTCTTAACGCAAATTAATTAAACAGCACTCGGATTGTACAAACAAATACATTAAATATAACTTTATTCAAATTTATATTACGGATAGTTTAATGACATTGCAAATAACATTTTCTATACATTAAATATTTTGTGTGCCTCAATCCATATAGGGAAATCATTGTTGTTTTTAATATAACGTAATCAGTACCAATTTTCCCATAATCCTAAAGGTGCACGAAGATGTTAATAAATGTTAGTAAATGTCAATGAAAGAATCGAAACGAGTAATACCTGATATATGGATTCCCACCAAAAATATTACTCGACAGACGGCGAGCGCGAGGTTAGACACCTTTTATGGAAATGTCCAATGATGTAATGGTTGAATAAATATTTTGGAATAGCCCACCTTTTGTTTTGTCTCAGAAACTCCACTCACTCGATTCTTATCTACCTTACCCTTTATGTACCTTGATTTAATTTTTAATTTATTGTATGTTTTACAAGCATTTCTTATCATCCGATTTAATTGGACTTGATGGTGCTAGATACATTGATCGATACCCAAGGATAGACTATTTCTATATCTCTACTATTAGTTTATGTATTGGATATTAATTATTACTTTTATTCCGAAAGTAACCAAAGATTTTATTATATTTTTTAATGAATCTTTCATACAAATTTTATGAAAATAGCAAATTACATACAATATAAAATAACTTATAGTCAACACATCGATTCTCAAATAAACTGCAGTGTAGTAAAACTCCTGTCAACTTTAAATATAGATCACGCAAGTCTAGTGAATTGGAATTCAGACCTTTTGCTTCGTTACCCGATTCCTATGAACATGTAAATAATTTCATCCGGGATAAATATTTCCTATGTCTCAAGGGACTGCAATCATGACCCTCGTTTATTTGCGCCGATTGATTCGTTCGACAAACTTCGCGATCGTGACTTGATTCAAAGTATTTTCAAGGCGGATTATTAAATTGAACTTTCCCGAGCTCGGACAGAAATAAGAAAATACTTACTCGGAAAGTTGACCGTTGAAATTTGATTTAATTATGGTTAGGACACGTTGAAACTAAACATTAAAGTAAAAGATATTGACTTGAGTTTTTTAGCCGTATAAGAATGTATTGCATACCGTTCGTAAATTCCAAGTAACCTCCAGTTATAGGGAAGAATATTTTATCAAAAATCATGTACTCTATTACTGTCTATAATTTTATAATCCGCCTGATTTTAAGTGGTATCTGAAACTCATTATTGTAATCAGTTTCGATTAAAACTAAAAAGCTCGGTGATATCTGTCGTAGAATTGTATTGTTACTTCTAACATCCTTCATTATCTTCTTATGTACAAAAACATAAAGTAGCTCCAACTAACAACATCAGGATTGGTATCAAAATTAATACGTACGAGTATAGGTATTTTTATTATATAGGTGTAACAATCGGACGTACAGTTTACAATTTACGAAAGACATAAGTACCTACATCTCTTGTATAATATATTATTAAAGATGTATATTTTTAACTCAAGGCTGTTGATAAATTAATGCAGTCAATGAGTTAAATTATCTCATTATAACTGCACGCGGACTTTACAAGGTTATCTGTGTTATGTTTTTTTTTGCTGGCGGTCGAATATTCATATACTACATCCATCCGCTAGGAAATCAATTCTTGGTAAATATAGATATTATTTTAATTACAATGTAGCGTTGTGGTTATGGTATGATGATGGTTTGTTGTGTTCAAAGATGATGTTGATTGTTATTTAAACAAAATTTTTCCAAAAGGAATAGTCATACATGTTATTATCATAACCGAAAAATATTTCATACGGTCACATGTCTACACAGATCAATCACGGGGGTGGTACGGGAAGACGCGTCCCAGGTGTCTAATAGCGTTCGGGGTGAATGCATTGCAAAATTGGCCACATGACCGGCACTATAAATATTTTATTAAAATATTATCTTATATCATGTGATAGCCCTGCCGAAATGACGCAATTTCTAGACGGTATCGGCCTTTGTTCCAACATCAAGGAGGAGGGATCACTGTGAGCTTTTACGTGATGTTTTTTGTACGTTAATATCTGACAAACGAGCGGACGAGCCACCTGATGGTAAGTGGTCACCGTCGCCCATGGACATCAGAAAGCGACGACGATTGATCCAGATTTCTGGCTGCTGCATTACCTCGACATTCTGATATTTATCTCGTTCACATCCGCGCCTTTATACAGTATTTACGTGTACACTTTGTCTTAAACCATGAAACTAATTTAACTCAATTTAAATAAATTGAATATTTAAATAATAATAATAATTAAAGACAAAGCAAATAAAAGGCAGACCAATCACCATAGCAATTTGCTATAATCACTGAAGTAGTTTAGTTGAAAACAAGCAGTCAATGCATATGATTAAATGCGACGGGAATTATAATTTGAGTATTACTTCCTATGCAAAAACCATCGCTGTTAGTATTCGGAACGTGCGTTGATATACAGAATGAAGATGGTAATGTATCATGAGTGGCAGCATGTATAAAATGTATTCGCTATTTTCGTAATAATTATGATGCAGACATAGCAGTATTGCGTGGGAGGTATACTTGAACGGTACAGCATTAGACGTACATGGCTTGACTTGCTTAGTATTCATATTAGATCATATCGTACAATTTGGAGTATAAAATTAATTTATATTTAAAACGTTTCGTTTTTAAGGTCTTCGGTTAGTTGTATGCGGGTGGAATTGTAACAGTTAATTGGATTAATAAGACAGTTCTATTTACATAAAATATTATGAAAATAGTTTATTGTTTAAATTGTAAATTATATACTCCATGACTCCTCAATCTGTAGCAGATACAAGAGCATTACTGTTGATGGGTTAAAGTTTAACAAATTTTGTTTACCCAGACGCCCAGTTATTTAGCAAAGTTAGGTTCGATTCCCGACCGAGGCATACATTTATGTGACAGATAAATATTTGTTCTCGAGTCATTAATGTTTGTGACGTCATATTTGTGTACGTCCATTCCACCCATTTATTTATAAATGAAATGAAAAAAACAAGTATGTGCTATCAATACAGAGTATAAAAATCTAATTTTATCGCACTGTACCTACATGCCCGAGTAAGTTTCACTCTTAATTCGTAAGTATTATGATACAGTGAGTGGGCATCATGAATCACGCCAAAAACTGTAGCTATAATTTCAATTATAAAGCGAAAAACGTAACAGAATGCCCTAAAACGAAACCTTTTTTATATAATTTAAGATTTTATAACACTAATTTTTCCATTAATCTCTCGAATCAATTTCTGTTGGAGCAACGTGCTAGGTATCCCTCCAAAACTTATCAGTCATGAGCAGATATCTATAATGAGTCAAAGCGAAAAAATCCACGAAGCAATAGTTCTCTAGAAACTGATTTCCTAGAAGTTATTATGTCCATATAAAAGGTTTTCCTCGAAATCGAACAGGTAAATGTTTAATGAGAAACTGTTACCTATCGACTCGAGTTGACGGGACTTGGCAGGGAAGCTGTACGCTTTCCGATGTTGGACAAAGCTCAATACCCGGTGATTAATTAAAAAAGTATTATATTTTCCTTTATTTATTTTCATTATGTAGCGTTTATCACTTGTCTATGGTAGACTTTATGCGGCCAATAATAATCTTGACATGAAAAACTTATGTTCATATTGAATTATTAATTAACACCCAGCCGCAATGATAAACCTAGCTCTAAATTTTGATTTTGTTTTCTTCTTAATTTTGATCTAAATAGAGATTTGAAATTTGAAAAATTCTTTTACCATTTCAAAGGTACCTTATTGGAAGATGGAACGGGCCGCTAGACTAAAATAAATCGCTATTTAGCGGTAAAATCGCCTTTTGTGCACAACTCATATAATTATGTTGTAGTACTCATATAATTATGCATTCGTGTTCACTAGGTACTTATAGTGTAACATAAATTGCAATAAATAAATAAGCAAATGTAGAAATATATCATCGTTAATTTGCGAACCTCGTTATCAAATCTTCACGATATTCACACGAGAACACCTCGTTATCATAAATTGTGAAAAAAAAAATTCACTAATCGGCTCAGAACATTTCGAAGAATATAAATTAAAAATAAAAACATACACGTCAAATTGTGACCGCTACCTTTTTTGATGATAATAATACATTTACTCGTGGTGACAAATCGAAAGCAAACGTTGGTCCTACCCTTACCCGATTCACACGGCGCCCACACTTGACAACCAAATGTAACCAACCAGTTCCACCGGAGGTGACCTCATCAGCTGTGATGCAATTCTGGCACCTGGCTTTTTGCATGCGAGCTCAATGTAACTTATGTCATATTTGATCGTTAACTTCATACATATTTATTTTTCGTACGAGGTAAAAACCAGCTCCAGTGTTTTCATGTAAATTTATGTATCTTGGAACGAGACGTTTTATTGTTCTTCTCAATTGATTACGAGAAAGGTCAATTTTTATATATATTTTAGCGCTGGTTATGTAAGTAAAGGATTGCTTAATAAATTTGCATCAATTTGCAGTAACTTTGAGTTTGAAAACTTTCAACAGCTACATACCGAAATAATAAAGTTAAACTAAATAAAATTATTTGAGTTGTCATTTGGGTTCTATAGAGACAGTATGCCTCTATGCCTATATATCTAAGCTATACTAATATATATTTCTGGGGACTTCATAAAGAGGCATCATATAATTAACAAGACTTCCCTTTCAAATCTCTTCCTCTAACCCAAAATTGTAAGCTGAGGAATTTCTGATATGTTTTCCGGTAATCTATGACACTATAATAATATAAATTTGTCAAAATTTTATTTTTTAATTATCTTATGCCACCCCGAAATCCATAGTTATTACTTTACGTATCCGATATTAAATCACCAAACTCTACGTGTACCAAACCTTACCTTTATCCAACATAGTAGATTAGGAGAAAATTGGGCGTGACAAACGGACTGACAGATCCACGAATAAGGGTGGGATAAGGGTTCCGTTTCTTCATCGGCTGTACAGAATTCGATTACGGAAAGGACATTAGGATTACTATTATCTGTGCTTTCTTTACGATTTATTTATTAACCAAAACAAATGACAATAAATTTTCAATATGCGAATTGCGCACCTTCACCAAAGCTTACAAAACAACTAAGCTATGACAGCATAACTGTATACAAGTAAGTACTTGGGATTAAACACCAATGAATATCTTATATCCTGAGCGCGTCACCGCAGATGACCTCAGTGTAGGTAGCGGCAGTGTACCTATGTTTATGACTAATGAGATGCGCAACTTAATGACTTAATAACGCCATCGTTAAACTAAACGTCTAGCTCTACGTGTTATTCTCGACGAAATAAATGTTTTTTCCTGTTATTATATTCACGTTTGAAACTGCGCGTCATATCTGCTTGTAAAGATCTCGAATTCACTAGTTCGCAATTGGGAATGTGTCATAATTTACGAGATTCTTTTTCAATGTTACTAGTACTAGGACCAAATACGTTTACGTAATCTTTTTTGTGTCAAAAGGGGTTCTTCCTACACAGAATTCACGTCTGACTTGGGCAATTTAAATGGAGCACGTGTTCCATTAAATCTACATATGCCGATATATTTGGTAATTTATATTTTCCAATGATTTTTGTAATATATTTGATATTTATTTTGCTAATGCAATAAACAAAATTTATCGTGTACATTTCTCTATTGCGACGATCGATTTCATACTACCCACACCACAGTTGTCGTTCATGAAACTTGATCAAAATGCCTGCTAAGGCGAAAATAACACGACAGATATGTTATGTCAATAAAATGTAAAAATGTTATGTCAATGCCACGTTACTCTCTTAAATTTTTGGTTTTACTGCGGCTTATAAAAATTCTGACAACATTGTCATCATGTGCTGCGCTCACGGTTAAGCAAATGGGATAGAACAGTTATAAATTCCTCACCGGAATATGCTGCCGCTATAATATGTCACAATGAAGCTTAATGAGGAATTTAATTATATATTTATGCCGTTATAAAACTGTAACGGAACCGTGTGTATATTTTATGTCTGATTCGTTTTCGGTCATTTAGAAATCGTGCAAGTAAGGAATTGCGTTCTTTAATCTTTCCACAAATCATCACTCTGCGTTTCGTGATGAATCAGGGCATAACTCTTCTCAGAATAATGATGAGTACTTTTCCATTAAAGCAGAGACGAGGAGATAACATGTGAAAACATGTAGGTGTTTTCGCAGAAGCGAAGTAGAGTTGAGTCGCTGCCGATCATGAGGATGCCCTGCAGTTCGATGCAGTCCTTCTTATTTTTGTTTAATGTAAGGAGCGGACAAACGAGCCGGCTTCCTTATCGCGCTATCATTGTTTCAATTTAAACATGTGTGTGTCGCTTAATTAATTTTGAAGATCCAGATCTTTACTGCCCTGTTTCTCAAATGACCCGGGTATTTCGACCCATTCAATCGATTGATTGGTTCAATTTTGGTTGAGGCACGGTAATATACATTTTGTATACTAATACCAAGATAGAATTAAAATTTTGGCTGATTGCAGATGACTGAGTCACAGTATTCACATATTTTAGTAATGTGATATTGACACTGCCTTTTGATTTGGGTAATATGTGCCTTAAACAATCTAATTACAAAATCTTTCACTTTCGAAAACATTGTGAATCAGCTGTTAATTTGTAATACGTCACAAAACTTATTGAAGTGCGTGCGAGAGACCAACTTTCGAACCAGTAGATATTTACTTCCAGCGTCACTTCATTATTCAATTATTTCATCTGTCAAAAGTTACACTATCGGCGAGTGACATGGGCCATATTTAATTTTAAAAAAATTAGAGATCTTACGCGGGCGACGACGCGAGAGTGGTTTGTTAGCATCTTTTTTATACTTATAGTTCATCATTTAATATCCTTTCCATCTTATAAAATGGAATATTTTGTTAAGATAAATAAAGTTTTGTCTGCTTTTCTCCAGTTATTCCAAATGAACTTGTTTCTAATTCATAGAAGTACGAGTAAGCAAAGCGATCACATAAACAATAAGATAGAGAAAACATTAAATTTATTTAATGTCTGCTATTTATATTGTGATTGATGCTTTTTGTAACCTTAAGAGGTACGTTTTCTGAAGTGAGGGGATGCAATGGCGGGATACTACTAGTTATTTAATATTATTTATCAACTCGTATTTTACCTAACGGTATAATAATAAGAACGAATTATTCGGTGTAGCAATGCAGCTGTGGCCTATAAAACCTAAGAGTAAAGTAACGAATAATTTGCGAGTCCGCCCCAATATTAAAAGCGATTCAAATTTACTGATGCCAACAAAGTAAATTGGATTAAGTTCCTTAACAGCTGATTCAGATTTCTCGAATTGGAGCTGACGCACAAACTGTAAATTCAATGTTAGTAATTGAATTTTATTTTATTTTGTATATATAGTGTGTTTGCCCAGAAAATCGTTTTAACGGCTGTTTACTGAGAGGGTAATTATTATGAAGCATAAAGTTAGTGTTTGATGCAAACTGTAGTTCCATTTGACACTTAGATTTTAATTAAAACAAAACTATATTTGTAACCGGTTTTATATAGGTCTAATATCTTTGTCGAAAACTGAATATAACCGTCATACCCGCCTCCCTCCATACGTACTCTGCCTGAAATTAGTGAACAAAATACGTTAATCTTAGATATAGATTATAATGTAAACCTATTCTATGGTATATGGTGTTTTGATAGACAAAATATGTGTATAATAAATAATATTAACCCCTGGAGCAATAACTGTAACAAATTGTAACCAACGTTAGCCAGATTTACACTTCTTCGTTTTTTGTAAATGATAATAATTCGAATTGTGTACTGTTAAAATTTGGGTGTAGGTACGCGCCACAATTCAAGTGCATAGCGACCACTGCAATAATACCGTTCAGTAGAAGCATTTCGTCACTTTTTAGTGTATTACATATACGCGACATTTAGGTAAAATTATATTTAATAATAACCTGATATCTATAATTTATACCAATATTACAAACAGAAAGTGTGAATTAAATTAGTATTAATACTTTGCAACAATCCGCAAGCACAATGTATGATGGTATATATACTTCTATACATGCATGTCTATGCATTATTTAATAATAACGCATTTCCCCAAAGTAACGCCTAATACTATCAACTGGAAAGTATGAATTTTGTGTTTTTATGTAATTGCGGAAAGTAATTTCCGGAACCACGGCACGTCTTTGAAAAAATATTTTACCATTTTCAAGGTACATTATTTCGGACGGACATAGACTAAAAATATTTGTTTAACCCGAACGATGTTGAAAGACCGTTGAATTATTCTGTCATGTTTACTTTATAACAACATCGGGCAAATTTATAATTAACTTAGTAATTAATAAATTAAACTAGATAATTAAAAGAAATTATTTGTTTTCTTGTGTACCTTTTCCCCCTAATTTAAATCAAGATTTGGCAATTTTTTACACAATATTTTTATGTATAATTCTTTCATATAGATATCACATCTCTCATAAACGATTTTAGCAATACTACCTACGTGAATACTGTCATCATATAGTAACGCCATGGTTTTCTGCCATGAATCTTTTCTGACTTTCTCAATACCAGCACGTCCTATCAAAGCACGAATACATATTGAAATGCACAACAAAGCTCCCGAGGCGTTAATCGGAAGCAAATTTCAATTATGCACACACGCAAAGTTATCTCGACATTTCAATTAAGTACGAGATAAAGGATAGATGCAACCAGACGGAAAACTTGTTTGACCACTACGCAAGTGTTGACAACTTTGATTATTATACATACAAACGATTTTCCTTTTTATTACCTTGATAATAGAGGCATGCGACGAGCCATCGTTCAATGAGGCAACTGTTATTTCTGATGAGATTAAAATCGGTAACTGTTCACTGACGTGTTACATATAAATTTACATTGTTTACAAATACGAGTATGTCCACAAGACTTTAGGTGTCAAATTTGTTTTCGAAATTATTCACTAAATACATAGTTCGCCTTCCTTTTGCTTTGGGAAACAGATGATAGTATCCACACCATCTACTTCGACAAATAACATATAAATTTTATTTCTCTAATAGCTACAAAAGCTCTTGAAGTTCTTATTAATTACTTTCCTGTCCTTACATATTCGATACCGTTAGTTTAATTATTAGTATAGATTTTTTAATGTATGCAAAAAAGTCCCCACGTGTAACATGTTCGACGTTTTTAAGATCATTCGAGCAAGTTCGAACGTTAAATATACATAAACGTTAAATAACGTGTGTACTCTAATAAAGCTTAAGCTTTAATGTTCGGAATCGAACATCGAGCAAAGATTGAAGATTGCTACGTGTAACCGCTCGATCTAACATACAGACATTCCACTATTAGTTGTGGGGTGAGGACGTACGTAGAGTTCAAATAATTTTTAATGTCTTGTGGTTCGAGTTCACGTATTAGTTGTATATGACTTAATCGTTCTTACCTATCAAAAATGGATTTCGCCCAACGTCTTCGTTTACGCTTCATTTTCATATTTTGAATTTAAATGTAACAGACTATATAATATATAAAATACGTGGAGAGCCACCATAGTATTCAACCACGTGAACTGTGATGGATAACCTGAATAAAACAGCATGAAGCCATTGGCAAAAGGCCCGGCTCTGGTATCATTGGTGCCAATAACCGTAGGAATATACCTAGCAATAAAATGAAGTAAATAAACGTTCTCTACTGCATAATAAATAATTTACATGCTTGAATTCCAACTGCCATAACGAAACAGCTACCTGCAATAGACGTTCAATCAGATTACTTCCCAGTTATCCATTTTAAGTAACTTTAGTGCAATTAACCAACGTAAGAACTGTTTTCCTCTTAATTACTATCGATCACCCCCGTCATAATAACTTAAAACAATGATTTACATGACAATACTGTTAAGACTATTGAGGGTAACAGCGTAACATTTAATAAAACGTCAGTTATAATCCACTCGTTCGTGTTATTTCGGTCCTTAATACGAGTATATGTATTTGAGTATTGTACCAACACAAAGTATGTAACAATGTAAGTAGAACTTCGTCAAACTTAATCTCCAATTAACACGACTGTACAATTAAAACTGGGAAGTTATTTGTTGTATAATTTAAATTTACCATTCATTAATGCATGTGACTTTTCTTCACGCCCACAAGTTCCCTCGTGGGTGTTAATTTCTCGTGTTTCAAACATATTAGTCCATTAGTAATGTGTTCTCTGCAATAAAACAGTTGAGTTTTCATTTGTAATTTCCTATAAACTTAGCTTTATATTCAATTAGTGCTTACAGAAGATGAATTCAATTTCGAAAATGATATTTGTTCACTATAAGTGTACTGTCATGAATAGTACCAAAGAAAGGTCACACAAAATACTTTATGGTTCCGTCCCCAAATTACGACCATTATTACGGTTACGGTATTCTAGACATCGTCCACAGTTTTGAACTTTTACTTAGTAGAGAAAATTTGCTTGATTTTAATAGCTTTTGAATTAATGCGATGGGAACATAATTATAATAACATATTAATTTTTTAATTATAATTATTAATAAAAATAAAAATTTAATGGCCTAGTATATAACTATGCTACCATAACAATAACAAACACTTATTATTTACTGCAATTTCTTTACTTTCCACTAATTGCAGTAATTAAAATCCGGTCTGTGATACTTTGGAAAGCTATGCAAAGATCCGTTAGAAATTTGCGTATCGAAAGTACAATAGGCGAACTGTTAAATACGCACAAAACAGTTCATAGACCAACACGCACGAGTATTGTTGTCGTTGGACGGTTAACCCATTGATACATTGTGTAGTAAAGTATAGATTAGTTAAGGATACGTAGCACTTATATACTCTGTGCTCAGGATTTAAATTACGAATGAATTATATACAAATTAGAATTATTAAATACATAACTAACAAATAATGTATTTAATGTAAGTAAACAGATAGATATCCTTTACAGGTATGTTTTAACAGAATTATATTCCAATATATTCCATGAACGAACAGCCGAAGAAGTGAGAATTTACTACTTAGAAGCGTGTAAAAAAGCAGTAATTGAGTTCGTACTGAGAGATACACCTATTATTTGAACTTTAGAACAGTTTCATATAAAAAACCACAATTTGTTATTATCTGGGTCATAGCCAGTGTCAGAAAATGAACGTTTCACCATGAGAACATGTCAATGTACCTTGAAACAATAACCTTGAATATTTATTCTTTAAGCATTTACTCAATCTAAATTTTATGAAATAACTCCTACTTTATTTCATACAATTTATGTATAACGTACACATAAACACTATGAAACGTTTCGCTTTTGGATAACAAAGAAACACATACAAAAGACCTCATAACATAAGGTTATATAATAAATCACCGTTCTGGTAAAGAAAGGATCATTTACTCTGAATGCGAGAGCACAACTCTGTCCAAATTTCACATAATCGACTTAATACAACTTTAAGTTAGTACGGAAAGATAACATAGGGAAATAAATTTAAGCATACCAGCCATCAGATCACATATTGTAATTCGTGAACAGATAAATAATCACGGTACTGCTACTACTGATTGCAGAGTTGGAATACCCCATCGTCTTTGTCTGTGCCCTATATCTACACATCCATCCGTACTTGCTCGTATACAACCATATAGAAGCAACGTTAACGATAGCTTCTCGACAGTAAAAATAACTGTGGCGTATTAGGATCTAAAAAAAAGTACTTAAGCGAATTGTATCTGACGTGTCTTGAGAACCGATCACAATTATTTGTATCGAACCTAAGGGTACCCATGGCGACAATACCAGTGAGTCGAAGTACTCGTACCTCTTGACACAATACAATTTCTACATAATAGTTGACCATACATCAAAAGCTGTTCACGTTACACTTGCTAACGAGAATAAATTAAATTTATAGTACAATGAAAAAATGTGCGTACACACGAGCAAAAAATCAATATTTAAACTGAACAAATGATCATAGCGCATTCGACTGTAAACTTAATGACAATGCAATAAGTCGGAAAATACCTGGTTTTGTATACCGAAAGTACCATTGTCTTTGCTTTTAAGTGTCACGCTATTTTTAATTTTATTTCACGGTGTTAAGGTCGAAAGTAAACTGAGAGTTAGTTTTCAAAGTTGCGCCCGCTGTTTGAACAAACCTTGAGGCCGCGGTCCGTTATCGCAGCTTTTAGATATTGTATGTACCTCTAAGAATGTGCTCTTTTGTTTTTTCCCATTTTTAACACTATCTTCACTTGTGCCTCAATAGTTACCGTCTATTTTTAAGAAGCTCTCAATGGTTTTTTATCGAAAGAACCATGGATTACATTCGGGTTTTTGAAATGTTTATGTTATCGCAAAGTTGACTCCTACGAATTCTTAGAAAAATTAACGTTTTCACACTCAGGGGGCACTAACATTCCTAGTTTTGCGAGTACCATGATAGTCAGATAATTAAAAACGTTATAAAAGTTGGTATACCTATAGAGATATAGTAAAATTCCGGACGATAGCAAATAAGAAATCTTTTTTTACACAAAAACATAGATATAACACGGCTTTAGTTTTGCAATATAATTATATTACCAGACAGCTAAGGGAATATTGTTAAGTTGATTTTACTAGTTAACTATATTTGGCAAGTTTTCCTGTATACAAACGGTTCCATACCAACGCAAAGCCCTACAAATGTTACCGCGACGGAAGACTTATCTTCTACCTAATAAGAACCATCAAAAACTTTCTTTGAGGCCATAATGGTTTGCAAAATAACGCCACAGCGTTCCACGCAATTTTTTCTATGGGACACGAATCGTGACCATACTTGATAAAAAAAAAATCTCTTCCGACCCATATTTATTTATTAATTTTACGCATCTTGGAAACGGCTGTAATAGTTATGATAGAAGTTTTAGACAGAATAAAATAAAATAGATTTGCAGCAAAAGCATCTTAAGTTGGTAAAAATGCAATATTACATTAATTTTTTTTTATAATTATTTATTAGAGCCTTCTGCGATATACAACGCCATATCGTAAACTTTTATAATACTTACATTATTGCCAATAGATTATAACATCAATATTTTATGAGATGACTATTCGAATACGAAAACGTTCAATAAATTTAATGGTTAATCCGCCAAACGAAACTCGGTCGGCCAGGAACTGACTACTGACAATCATAAAGCACATATTTTTTTAATTGACAACGCACAAAAGCACGCGAGTCTTATTACTTAATCACTTATCCAAGATCCTCAAAATTGAACTCTGTTACATATTAATTTTAGTAAATTCATCGCAGGAGTTAAATAGCACGTACGAAAAAGCCGTCAAGGTGATCGTGTTATGTGATATTATATCATTGTTGGTACTGCTGTTGAAATATCTGTTTTATATAAGACTCTATTCACGTGTATTGCGATCGAGATAGTAATCTCGACTTTGTCCTCATCGCACGTTGAGCTTTCATTTCGAAAGAGTTACTAAACAATTGCATCATTTGAGATCTTTTGATACAGGGGTGCAATATGTTTAGTGGGGAGATTGTCAAATGATTGAAACTGCAAAGTGTCGATCGCTTTCTTATTCTGATATTAAAGCTAGTTACTCTAAGAATACTTGTTTCTTTTTGAGATCTTCTGGTAGCGTGAATTTTGTCTATTAGAATCTGGTTTGGTAAGTGGTTGTGGTAAGGTGGTTGGATGGTAAGTGGCCACCGTCGCCCATGGACATCAGCAACACCAAAGGTATCACTGATACGTTGTCGGCCAAGTAATGAGAAGGTAAGAAAGAAAGTACTGCCTCTCAAGCCCCCAGCCGGAACACGACGAGTAGTATGGCGGCTGATTCAAACGTCAGAGTGATAGCTAGTCAGGCAGGCTTCACAGAAAGATAATAATACCAGTAATAATATTAATAGCTTAATAAGAATACTGATAATATAATCTTTACGCGAAGTCCTACCACTAAGCAGATTTGCTTTTGGCGCCACGTACGATACCCTGTTCTGTAATCATGGGATTGGGGAAGTATTCTATTCTGCCCCAAAACGGCCGAGCTATTAACACGCTAAAAACAGGAAGATACTTGAACAATGGAAACGACAATGAATTAATTTTAAAATAGTCAGTGAGTTCCACTTAATACCATTCAAACAGTTAGACCAGACCGACAGTGTTTAGGGCTAATTAAAAATTATGATCTACGCTCTCGTTCCACTAAATTAGATTCTGGCGTTTAACTGCCATGTGGATGCATTTGTAAAGACGATAATTTCCGGTGTTAGATGTTGGCAATTTTGCCTCCATTAATTGGCAGTCTGTGACTTTGACACATTACGAGTACCGACAGTCACCATGATGATGACGGGTAATGGAAGGTATTCAGTGTATATAACACAAGTAAACGTGGATTTTTTGAAAAAAAAAATCAATTAACACAAAATCAAAATTAAAACAAAATGTCAATTTTCATTCAATTCAGATCATAACCGAACACTCCAATTTTTTTTCTCGTCCACCTTTGAATCCTACCGCTGAAGTTATCGCATGACCTCCAAGTACCTGGTTGTATTGCCCAATTATCACAATCTCTGTTTGGTAGATATTTAAAATACTATGTAATTATTATCGCGTTAGCAAACTTAAAATTTTAATTCATAATTTCTGTATGTGATTAGTAAAGCTAAACATGATATACAACTCGAATAGGTACAATATTACTGAGAGCTATCAAGGTTTATATACATTAGCGAGCATAAAGGTACCTTCAATAATACTTTCTTAGCGGAGTGCCTATTTCCTTCAGAGAGCAAAACACGCGATTTATCCCACACCTTATCCTACACGGCAACACAAAAGGTCTGAAAAAGTACACCTTTTTACGTGTTCGTTATTTCGAACGCGAAATCCTCCAACAAGGAAATAATGCTCCCGTATCACTCGTTTTAGTTATGATTTAGCTAAGTACCAAGAATGATGTATTCTCAAATCTTTAAAGGGTAAAGTATTATGTTTACCAAACCTTTTCCAAATGTATGAATGAATAATATATGAAATTAACGTGGTTGAATAGTCTTGCAATGTCTTTGGTGTTAGTACTTTAGGACCCTATTATTTGACCTTTGACATTGTTGTCTTTAATAGTAATTCTTAATACTTCCGAGGCCTTTTCTAGAGCTGTTGACTATCGTTTCTAAACTCATACTTTGAACAATTTGTCCATCGATATTGAAACTTGACAATATGTATACATGGTGGATGCAGACAAATTTGGCCGGTCTTTATCGGCTGTTACGGAGTTAAAATGAGTTAATAGAGAAAAATGTAATTAAAGTTAGTAGCTAAATTATGTATGAAGAGTGGAGCGTGAGTGGGAGAATAATAGTTTCCGTTTGAGTGCCGCACAATGTTACCGATTCTCAAAAACAGGCCCACCCTGTAAATTTTAAAACGAACCTCAGCTCAGCATTTTTACGACATTACCATAGGTTTGTCAACAACCATTTGGTTGCTTCTAAAAAAACTAATCCCTACTGATGTGTAATTTATCATTTCTTTTTATTTCCTAAAATAAAAATAAAAACTGTTCGGAGTTAGCGGAAAATGCGCAAGATAGTCTGTAGAGGAGATATCGGTAAACTGGAAACAAAACTTTATTTTTTGTTTCGCAAAACTTTCTGTACCTCCCGTATCGATCTAATGAACTAAAATTTACATCATACCATGAAATATTTGATTGACAAAAGTCCAACGACCAGACTGCGCCGTTATATGTATAAAATTGCCCAACGATTCCATGTAAGGATAGTTATATAGGTATGTCTACATACACCATGAAGGTGATCTCGCTCAACAAATATTTACATTTGATGTAAGACTTATAGCTCGGCTTTGGTTAGAACTTTCATTGCCATTAGATAAGACGCCATGTTTGGTAAATACACCGACCGACGCCGTGGGTAAGTAAATATTGAACAGCCGGGTTACGCACAAAGCTCGTCTTATTGGGATTTCATTATAGTTATCTCTTTTACCTTAGTTATGGGTGCTTTAAATGTTACTATAGTGTTTTATATTAAGATACATTTATGTTTTACAGGTTTTTTACTGATTTTTTTTTAATTAACTCCCTTTCTTGTATGTCTGTCCGGGTGAAATTTTATAATTGATTTTAAACTAACTTGGTGCCCGTTTATAATGGTATGGGCACGTAATGCGTAGGGAGGAATGTCATGTGACGAGAAGAATGGTGAGAATAGAATTGGATGGACTGTGTTGAAGACCATATGAAGGTTAAGATGTGTGTGTGTGTGTGTGTGTGTGTACTGAGATGACGAAAAATTGAGATGTATGGAAGGAAAGGACACAGTGTGCCAACCCCAAGTGATAGGGATGAGGGCCGGGAAATGATGATGATTTCAATTTAACTTCACGATGAGCTAGATACCTAAAATTTGGACTATAATTCAGAAGTGGATGACAATGCATGAAAATGTAAATAAAGAAGAAGAATAATAATAAAATAAAAAATATAAATTTATACTTTTTAGTCCGTTATAAAAACAAGGTACATTAATTTTTTTTAATACGTAATTATTATTATTTTCCTTGCATATTATTTGCGCACTTATCAAACGTTCTTTACTCTGTATTTTATTCCCAAAAAGTGGTACCGAAAGTGTGCTTTAATTATAACACTGGTTATAAATTTGTTACGAAAGTTTAAAATATCATCATGTATCTAGTGTGTAGTATTTTATGTATCTATGTTTTAAGCGTGTTTCTATCTACGAAATATGGTCACAAGTTCATTCCATATGTGAATAAAAATAAAACAATCCAAAAACAAAGATTGTTTCACACCAAATATTTAAAAGATAAGTAACGGTTTACAAAAATAATCTTATTTTTAATGTAGCGGTCTCTACCAGCTTTTCTGTAGAGGATAAAATATACGTATAATATGGCAGTGGCATATAAAAATGTACAAAAGAAGAAGTTGAAGGACATAGCTACTATATACACATAAGATAAACTTATAGGTAAATCCTTGAGCTAGTTTTCTACACTTATTTATATTTATTTAATTCTTTGGGTCTACTGAAAGAAATTTCTGATTAGGAATAAGTAGCACCTTTTTACAATATATTTATAGATACGTATTTTGTTTTCTAATTTTATAGTTTGTTAAAAAATAATAACTATATTTGTAAGCTGTCGGATGTAAACATGGCTTCATCTATTCTTGAGTTCAAGCCAACTTGGTTTGCTCGTGGTGTTATACCCTGTTGAACGAAGGATAAACTGACGGTGACTAGTCCTTCCTGTTGGAGGTAGCTGGGTTTTGTACCACCCAGTTAAATTCTAATGGTACTCAAGCTTGCTAGAATATATGTTTACCTGTGTAGGTAGTTAGTACTTAACGTCATTCGGTTGCCATGTCAGAGACTCGCATTGCGTCCGGTAACGCAGCATTGATGCCTTGGATAAAGAAGTACATAAACTATATATTGCTGGGATACTTTATATTTATGTAAAGTAACGGATTGAAAGGACT
Source organism: Megathymus violae (assembly GCA_003671415.1). Lineage (NCBI taxonomy): Eukaryota > Metazoa > Arthropoda > Insecta > Lepidoptera > Hesperiidae > Megathymus > Megathymus violae. The sequence goes on along the minus strand of PDGT01000031.1, from coordinate 1,145,292 downwards.
AGACGTAGCAATTTAATTTGCATATATTCCTTTCTACTTAAACGAAAAATATTGCATATTTTCAGAACATAGCTGTTAAAGCTCATTGTTTCCGGGAAGAATGTTCATTTTTCTGTTTTAAGAATATCGAGTTTGTTTCACTGGCTGCTACCAGTATCATGTTTATTTTCTTTTCGAGATTTAAATTTAAAAACGGAATTTTTTTTCTTGTTATATTCTTTACATTAATTCATTTCCTTATTCGCCTGGAATGTTTATGGACAGTAATAATTTGGCCAATTTGAAAAGCAAACGCCATGAATTTATTCAGCTTACGAAAAGTAATGGAGTCTATAAAATGTATATTGTCAGTAAATTTCAGTCGGAGGCCAAGATTTGTTCTGTTTGTCGAATCAAACGTCAATTCTTACCCTATTGCTGCTATAAAAACATTTAATAATGACGATCGATACAATACAATATGTCTTGACAAATGAGATTATATATTGATTAGTTTGTTCTCTTGGGTTAAATCCAGCATAAAATATTATTATAGTACGATAAATACATATGTCGTTATTTGTTACTGAGCACAGCATAGTAGTTAACTACTTATTAATTAAATCAATTTATCAAGAGTGTGCGAATTTTGTGTTTTTGTGTGTGTGTGTGTGTGTGTGTATGCACAGGGTAATCTTCACCACCACGGTACCTATTTCAAAAATTATTTTACCATTTTTAAGGCATGTAATTACGGATGTACTATATCGTATAAATATAATTGTTCTTTCACCCTGAACAAGTCAGAAGCGAACCGCTAGTAATAAATAATTTTACGAGGCACGGTACACTTCTTTTTACAATAAAGTCTTAAACTCCGCGAATTATCTATGAAATGATCAAGCGACATTTAAAAGCATAGCTTGTGAGTAAAGGCTATAATAGTAAAGACTAATTCACCGATGACAAGGACGCCTGGAAAAATAGCACTGCAAGGGGTTCGGCGCAACTAAGATGTGCTGAGAAGTTTCTTGTGCCCTGTCTTTGCTACAATGATAAAACACCTTTTAGAAATAATAGTAAAAGCAAAATGAAGTGCATAAATGTGTTGAAAAAAATACTTAAACCATCAATTGTTTTTGAATTTGAACTTAATTACTCTGTACGAATCACGATTTTCTAAAATTTACATTCTGTTCGTGTGATGAGATATAACTTTAAAATTAATATTCGTAGCAGTCGCACAAATACAATGAATATCTTAAATTTTACCATTTATTCTGTAATAAGTTATTTTATTGTTATTTCAACCGTTACGTTTTACTCGTATCGTATCGTTAGATTTTTCCTAATAGACTTGCTATAAACAACATTATATTCTACATTGCAAATGTTCACAAATGTTATCACCCGTTCTTTTATATTTTTATGTTGAAATATTAAGACGGTAAGATCTAGTCATAGCTCTTTAGGCTTTATAGTTGCTCATAAAAGTAATAAATAGATGGACCGCGGAGAGCCAGTATATCATACTTGTTGACTAATCATATTTTCTTGCTGAACTGACTTCATCGTTATACCTACTCGTAAATATTTACGTATTAATGATGTTGAAATGTACCTTTGAAATATTTCTATGTCTAGAGAGGAAAAACTCAGTATAATGAAATCTTCTCATTGAAATTTTTTGTATTCACTATACCAAATTTAAAATAGCAATCTACCTCCTGAGTAATGTTTATGCCTACTAAGCCAATTGTTCCGGGTTTAATTCCGGGACAACTCCGGCTAAAGAACGGAAGTGATTTGTCCTAGCACCCGTAGCTTTGGTTTTCTATAAATAGTTAAATGCTAAAAAAGTCCGTAAAATTTGCACCCCCAACGTGCAAAAAGCAAGCATAATTCTTAAATTAAATAATGAAACATTGACTACGGATATGGAACAATGTGCATAATTTTAGGTGTTACCTTATATAGTAAACTTCAATGGGACAATTAATGGGACATAATTATTAAAACTTACTTAATTTTTTTTAAATAAGTGCTGAGCTGTGCTGTTTCTCTTCAACATTAAAGTATCTTTTCGAAATACAGTAGAAGCAAAAACGACGTGCATAAGTTTATTTAAAAAATACTTAAATTGTTCTGAATTATATTTGATCACCTGTAGTGATCTTTGGTTGTTGTGTGTCCACGATCGAAGATGACCAGTTAGTATGTATGTAATACTATATTCTTATAGGCAATGTACGTAAGTACAATGAATCAAATAATTTATGCAGATTTTTTTTGCAAGCACGTTTCTAATTTATCGTTGTGAAAGTAAGTAGATCACGTACCTAAGTAATTCAAGGCGAGTTTATTGTAATGGCTGAATGGATGTCACTTTGCAACTGGTTCGTGTTACTGTTTGGAATACAATGTTACATTCAATAAAAAAAAGAAATCTTTGAACAAAATTCACTTCGTTTCTTAATATAGTTTTTGCCTATCTATATGTATCGAATTGTGTTCGTAAATAAAACTTTAGCCTTTAAAAAGTGATTAAATTTGAACACATTAATTAAAGTCAAAACAAAATACATTAAAGTCATATGCAGGTCACTATTCTTTTCCTATAGAGGTTCTGGATATCAGTTGTTGAAAGCACCTCACGCTTTTTTTATGTTAAAGCTAACTTTTCTGTTAGTTACTTTATCTTATTTTGAATATATTCAAAAAATTATAGAATACAGAATTAAAGGAAATTCCCTCTCTCTTTTTCTTTCTGTACATTTTAACATTATTTTAATTTTTTTAGTTTATTCGCTACGAAATAGTATTTCTTTAGTTTTTTTAAACTATATTTTAATTTAAATTACGTGGATAAATATTGAAATCTCTCTAATGAGGCCTTAAAATTGATTAGTCACGTGATGCACTAGACAGAGAAAGCCTTTTTAACTATATTAGGCCCGTCAAGAAAATTCACGCTAGGCATACAGACAGGCAAACCAAACAACTTCCATTCGTTGTGTGAACAATTAATTGCATTATATCTTAAAAACTATTAATGACTTAATAGCCCACGGTTAGGCTACGGGTTTACTTTTCGTAATTGAGTAGGCTTTGGTCTACTCAGATATGCGGCTGTGTAGTTCAAAGCCTACTCAAGCTCCAATGCAGATTGGCGAACATAAATGTAGAATGTTCTAATGCCTCCGACGACTTAACGTTCGGTCACCCATCCAACTACCGACCGCGTCCTTATTTGCTTAATCAATCACTCAATCGACTCAAGTCATTGTTATGATACAACTATAGCGTAAAATAATTCAATGTAATTTTATATAAGTAGCCATTTGCGTTAGAAAAGAATAATGCACTGATACGTAAAACACAATGATAATAATGCAACTATATATTTGTAAAAAGATGACAGTAACAAAAAATATATTTATACTAATATTGTAATAGAGAATGTGAATTTTGTGAGTTTGTATGTATGCGGAGGGTAATCCCCGGCACCACAGCACCTATTTAAAAATTATTTCAAAGGTAAATTATTTGTGATTGACGGATGCTATATATATCATGTAAATTATCTAGATGATAAGATCTTTGTTTTATGCCATTTAGAGATTGATAAGGATCATATACTTCTTTCATTATGAGAGGCGATCCAAGCCCAGCAGTGGAACTAATCTAGGTTGTAATAGATCATAAAATTAGTAATTGTTGAACCCGAACGAAGTCGGAGCGGCTCGCTATTATTATACGGGTACAAAAGTAAATCAAATTTTTCAAATTCAAATTTGAAAAGAGAACAAAAGTAAATCTCAAATCTTATTTAACATCCACTTAATGCGACACAAACAAAATTACCATTTGTTATTGCAGTATACGGCAATCGACCCAACATAAACGGACCATCTGATGGTAAGCGGGCGTCGCCACCCATGGATACCTAAATCACAATAAGCAGGTTATGCTACAGTAATGAGTTTTTGGCTGGCAATATGTTTGTAATGCTTTTGGACTTACAGAAGTGTATGGGCGGCGGTGGCAATTTACCACCAGAGAAGACGCATTACGTCGTCTAGTTTCTCGGCCATATCACTGCTGTACATGCTTAAACATTTACTACTTGTTTCTGTGTCTAGTTCTTGTTATTAATTTGATAAATAATCCTGTTCGCACTTGATGTGAGGATAACGTTATTTTGTTCCATAAGTGCATGTAACTATTTCTTGGTTTAAATTGATGTATTAAGTAATAGTATCTATCTATCAATTACTTATCACCTCAAATTTAGTTGCAGTAATTACCTATTGTTTGTGTATTTATTGTATTTTACCGTGTTGTTTATCTAAGTGTATATTTCATATATGTATTCAATGATTATTAGTAACATAGTTTTTATTTTTGTTCTACAGGTACGTATGGTCTTCGGTAACGTTTATTATGAAAATTTCGAGTCAAGCAAGTGAGTTTGAAAAATTATTAATTTATTTCATTTTCTTATTTAATATAATATTCATACCACTCGTCGAAAAACGAAATTCCATCTACACCGACTGGATTCGTGGCGGTTCGTTACACGTGCATACAAATTGTATAATCGAATGAGCATTCTACTGAGTTCTTCGCAAAAAAGCGTACAAACCTCTTCATCAAGGCTGGCGATTCCTTTGGGTTTGCAAATGTTCATAGACGACGGTGAACACATCACATCTCTATTTCCACAGCCCTTAAAACTATAAAAATATCTATAACCTATTTCTGCTTTCGAGGTTATCCTTAAAACTAAAAAGATTTGAACCGTACTGCATCGCATAGACTTACTGTGTTAAAATAAGTGCTGGAGGATTGGGTTCAAATTCACTTGTAATTTTATAAACATACACTCGGATGTGCGTATTCCGAATAAATACGCTAAGATGAAGAAAACCTCTCAATTTTTCATAACGCTCTCAAAGGTGTGTGAAGTATGCAAATCCGCCCTTAGCGTAATGGACCTTGTCCTTCATACATTACATTGTAAAAGGTTATCCAAGTAAAAATGGGAACAATTATAGGTTATTGTCGTTACTATGAAGCAACATCCGTCGATATATACGCTACATATAGTACATACTGTGAAGCTTACCTGTACTAGACACACTCGTGTGACTCTTTGCGCTTATTCCGCCCTGGCAACGATCGCATTCTACATTAGTATCACAGTACAGAACATTTGACCTTCGTCCGACCGAAAGTCCAATTCCTATCAGCAAGATTGGCTCGATAAAGTCAATTAGAGTCTGTTACAACAGCAACAAGTATTGTGGTACCGCAACAATAGCTGCTTATTATGGGCCGGCGGGTGATAGCTTCCGTCCATTATAACACTACGTCTCAGTGCTCGCGCCAAGTGTTTGAAACCTTTACTTGTGACGCGAGAAAGCAATGGAAACTTTTCTTGAAATCGGATGCAAAATAAGACTATTTTATTAATTTTCGCTTTGGTTTATACTCGGACGAGCAGGAATTGGATGTTATACGTACAATTTTAAATTTCATATCATGAGTACGAATTTCAATTTAACTGTTAACTTTGCGATATGGTGTGTTAGATTGATGAAATAAAGGAAGTTCATATACATAGGTGTTCTAAATACTAAATGTAAATTGGTCTATTTATTTTATTGACTTGTACTCATTATATCATTGAAATTATATAGAGTGCAGTACTAAAATTGTAAAAGTAAGCTGTTTGCAGGTTAAGCATTCGTCATGTTAATCGTAGGTCGTACTTTGTTTGTATAACGCTTAGAAACAAATAAATGCATCCCACCCGTTTGTCTGGGTGGGTATGTGGGAGGATTGTTATGTCAATAGTCGACCGCCGCCCATGGACATCTGTATCTAACACCAAAGAGATTATCGACTCATTGCCGGCCAAGAAGGAAGCGGATACCCGCCTTTTAACTATCTCCATTGCAACTTCGACTGTTTGAGATTGTTGACTGAGTTCGTAAGTTGCGAACACCAGATGAACTGCATCGCATTTCACCAGTTCCGTATAATCCCCTAAACTTCCACTGTTCTTGTTAGTTTCAATCCTTTAGCGGCATCGGCCTTGACATGGCTGCATCCTTGAATGTTGCTTTTGTTTTGTCCTTGTGTTTGACTTTGTTCTATTTGGGATTGTTAAAGAGCGGCCAACCAAGTTTCAAGCAATGTTATAGCATTCAAAGGCGTTTGATATGATTTTCCGATTGTTATCTTATTATCTATAAGATAAGGCAAAAACGAAACATGACAAACGAAGCACGGAAATATTTTACATTAGGTGTCATGTCCAACTACTGACCGCGTACGGAGTTACGACTCCTTCGAACACTTAGATCGACACAAGTTGTCGGTTACGACCATTTGTTGTCTCAACTCGGGCATTATTATTTGTAACTGGAACTGCGGTAGTCCAATTTCTATAAAAACTTAAAAGAATCTATAAAAACTTGTAAGAAAGTAAAACATTTCGTCGTTCAAAGTTCGAATCATAAGTTTTGTAAGGGATTAAATAATTTTTATGTGTTTTTTGTAGCTTTTGCATTAAACACATTTCCAATTGAGTAAACTTAAATGTACCCCTATGAGATAATATAGTAAAAGCAGGACTAAAAACACGGGAGAAGAATATTTATTATTGCGTCCTTATCTTTGTTTTATGAAGTATCAAGAATGGCTTGGGTCATCAATTAAAGAGGTAATCTTCGTTAGGTATCTACTTCAGCAGCAATAAAACACAAAACAAATTTAAATACTCAATGTTAACTATTAAATAACACTGTATTAAGTATCTGTGTACTATTTACAGCAGCTCGCATTTCGTTATAGCCCCTAATATAGATTTAATCAATTAACCATTACCATTGAGTGATTGAAATGATATCTATTTGATACATACAGCTGTAGAGAAAAAATGTTTTTAAAAATATCAAAAATTAATTTTCCAACCAATGTACTACATAAAATAGGACGGTGTTTGGTACAATGTAACAACAAAAGTATGTGTTGGTAAATTTAAATAAGAGAAAAAAACACTGAAGAGATATTGTTATATTTAAAATAAACAAATTTTAAATAAAAAATATGCAGTTCGTTTTAAACTATGCATCTGTTTGTTAGACTTTACGTTCTGATATTTATTTTTCACTATTAAAAATCCGTCTTTTTAATGCCATCCATACACGTATCAAGTATACGAAGGATCAAGTCTAAGTCAATAAAGTAGATGTTATTATTATTTATTGTTATCTCACACCATGTAGATATTACCATATCGGATATCGGTTACCAAAGCATTAACAAAACGAGATTATGACATATGTGATGGTGATCATTTGGCGCAAAAACTTGATCATATTAATAAGGTTAATTAAGGCAAGGTATATGAACAGACACGTTGCTAGCAGTACAACAGAACAGTAAGGTGTATTTTTACCTCATATTAAAGGGGTAACTAATAAAATTGGTAGGATTCTTAGTACCCTACTTAAGGTTGCCTAAAGATTTTGTTCCATAGCACTGTACCGGGTTTTATAAAGTTGTTTGCTGCTACCAAAACTCCTAAAGTGATCAAACAAAGTGATAAATGAACATGTCAGCGCAGTCAAAAATAACGACTCGAAGAAATCCGCCATAGCAGATCATCTAATTGAAGCCGGTTCCACCGACAAGCATAGGCAACGGATAATCTCGACTGAACGTCAGTAGATTCCACGTTCAGTAATAGATGCCATTGAGATAAAAAAAACAACCCGAAAATTTAAATATACAAGCTGGATTTCAATTAGCTAAAGCGTGGAATCCAGTGGTTAGTTTATGTCAAATGAAAACAGTATCAAGTTTAGTGTGTAAAAATGTAATTAGTATCGTGTGCTGTGATAAGGTATCTAAGGAAAAAAAGGATGTAAAACTAACTGAACATAAATTTGACAAACTCATCTGTCATTAGTCTCTGTCAAGTGTCAACTGTTAAGAATTTCTCCCCGCCACTGCAGTCTCGCCGTGACTGTGATCCATATAATTGGGTCCATCCATATAAAAAAGCGGTAAAACAACAAATAACGTGAGTAGCTATTAAAGTTCAAATGTATAGCATAAAGCGAAAGTGAGGACTTTACAATATGTGCTTCATCTACGAAAACTAACGGAAATTTCCACGAGATGAAACTTTTTTTTTACATAAATTAAGTTAATGCTTGACAAAAATCCCACCTGATGGTAAGTGGAGATGGTAAACGCATTAACATATAATAGCCTATTCATTCTCCTCTTAAAGTCTCTCACACTCAAGCCCAGTATCTATAGGTATGCAGATAACAGCATAGTAGTGGAGCGATACCTTTTGAAATCCTGGGCCAACAGAGACAAAATACAGTCCGAAAGAGAGGCCATGGTGGAACGTATGAGTCTCACACTTCGGGCAGTGTCCGAATGGGGCGATGCCAATCTTGTGAGGTTCAACGCAACCAAAACACAGACGAGTCTTTTCAGCGCCAAGAGGAGCCCACTAAGAGACAACTAAACCTAATAAATCTGATATTATGAAACAAAATAGATATTCATTATTAAACGCTTTTACATGCATTGATTGCGCGGATTTCACACTTGATACTGATAAATCGCGCTATATTTTAATAATAGACGTACAATTATAATAGTAGGTATACTTTTGATTATCAAAACTGTTAAGAGAAGTCTTCTGAATAATCTGGATCAATTAACGCTTCTATCGAGATACAAATCGCATTATTCATAGCAGAATTCTGCCAGATAAAATAAATGTATTCTGTAGAGGTCTTTGACTATATAGAAGTAGTTTTGTAAAATTTCAACATTATCAGTGACATTTAAAAATCGTATTCCTTTTATTATATCATATACCGAACACAAGTATTTGAACACCAAATTTGTTCAGTATACATAAAATATAACTACGTAATACCTAATGTTTACAAAGTGTCAATGTTGAAACTAACTAGTACTATATTCAAAATACTATAGATGTTACTAGAGAACGAATGGCTCATGAAAACTCAATGATAAACACTGTACAAAATCATTTAATTTATTTCATAATGATAGTAAGATAGCAGTTCATTATTGTTATAATAAGAACCTTACAAGTGTAGGCAGCGTGTTGCACACACAATACACATCGCAGTGAAGGCTAGTAACGATTAATATTAATCAGTGTAACGTGTGATTATTTAAATTGGTGTGTTATTATGCGCCTATGGGCAGTACGTGTAAGTAATAAGTGTATGAGACATTGGAACGGACCTTGGCTGTGCCATTATATTTGAAGAATAAATGTAACTTTGATGATTTATAACTGTAACGATGACTTATATCCATATACATTCACTTTATTTTAAGAATATACTCTGTTAGAAATGTTTATATATATATATTATATTTAAAATTAATTTATTTCAGCTTACAATTTCTAAACTCTAAATAAAACTACAGCCAGTGTGATAATGATAACTGTATGATCTATTGCCTTTACCTCGGATGAAAAGCTTGCTTTTTATATATATTCAAGGTGTCATTTCTACATATAATGACATTTTGACTGGATTGTCACTTAATATTTCATCACAACTCATACTTGTTCCATAGCTTTGCTTATGTCTCCGCTCACATTGAAACGCGTTGAAGCAACGTACGCCACGGCCAAGCGCTGACAACCAACGGACACCAACAGTCTTAACAGATCATTATGAAGAACTATAAATGTACACAACGGTTGTGCTATATCGTTTATCAATCTAGCTCAATCATACGTACAACATTCCTCTTTTTTGTTAGCGTTCCCAATCTATCTCCATATAAATCTATGCTTAATTATGTTAAGATGATTCTAGAAACAATTTACTCGCCACGTCATCTAATTACATCTCGTTAATAAACGGAAGCCCGATTGTGTTACAAGTCGCTAGCTACCGTCGAATGAAACTAACAGCTCATTTGCCGCGCACTAATTGCGTATTAGTAAACACGCACTACGTCTTCGTTAATTCGATTCAGTGTGTGCATGTATCTTTATTAAACTAGATCTACTTATGCTAGTGCACTTACACGAGCACCTTACATCAAGTTATAACGGAACTATGTTAAATATTTATATAAGCTTTTAAAACGGCGTTATCAAATTCTTTTTAACTGCCTTACATTTGTCCGTGCAGTTCTTCGGTTTGGGTCCTATCCCACAACTGAGAATTGGCGTTGAGATTGGAAATTAAGGCTTCAACTAAATTATCCAAGTGTTAATGCTGCCCGCAGGCGTTTCTGACGATTGTTATCTAACTATAACTAAAACAGATTGCTGAACATCACCTCCGAAGCACAGAAGTCATTTTGTAATTTTATTCCGAGTGTACCACCAATCCCCCGAACAAATTCAATTTCGCTTAAGTTAATAATTTACGATTAACACCAGCCAGACTATGAGCGAATTCGATACATAAACATAAGATGGATAGTACGATACGAAACGTATGCAAAGTAAACGATTCCTGCAACAGCTCCAGGCTAAATGGCGGTCATTGTCGTGATGCGGGCCTCGTGGTCGGAAGAACCGATCCTCGATCCGTGACACCTAACGCTTATCTGATAACACGTACAGGCAAATTTACAGTAACCGTTACCTATTGTGTACAATGTTTGCTCTTATTCTTTTTAACATACAACAATTGATGAATCACTTAGGTAAACAAACTATTAAGCCGGTAAAAACTGCACTCAACATGATTCTTTAATTCTTGAGAATTCCGTGCACAACGATACGTAACTAATACATACATAATAGTTTTCAGGTACTTTTATTTTTTAACATGCCCACTAAACCTTTGTTACACGCCTTACAAGATTTAATTCCAGGTATAGCGTATGCTCCCCGCCCACACAGACGCTGAGAAATTCAATTTGCATCCCATGCATTCTAAATAAACCGCTGTGATTTATTCCCTAGAAGAAACTTTATTGATTTTTGATAACCTCAAAGTAAGAGACGTATATTAATGATAACAGCCGTCGATATTTCTATCATATGGAAATTATCGAGATTATCGAGTTTGATAAATAGGTCGCTTGGAGGCAAATTCTGTAGTGCCGTAAAATTTTGTTGTCGTATCACAAATTATATAAGTATGTTAACAGTGCATCTAATTACCAAAAAATATAAAATAATTGGAAACTTCATAGGTTTTCTTTCGAAATCTTGGTAGTATATCGTATTTTTCAGAACTGTCAAAATAACACTTATAAAATACATTTAAGTATCTTAGTGTTTTCAACTTAATATCTGTGGGTATGTATAATTATGCATGTTTAAGTCGGCAAGTTACGCGTTTATTTAATTATACATATTGTATACATTTCTTCTATATTATGGTAAACTTCAATACTTTTAATTTATTTCCGATATTTCTTTCTATTTCTTGTATATATTAAAAAGTAATATTTTTGTAGAGCTAATACCTACTGGTACCGTTGTGTGATAATATAATTTCAGAGTCGGCTTTGCAATGGTGTCTCTTCCGGTATTGCTTATGTCCATAAGCGTCGCTGACCACTTGATATCAAGTGACCCGTATACCTTTTCGACTGCCGTTCGCGAACTATAAAAATAAATTTGATAAATAAACAAAAGAAAAAAGATAAAGCTGAGCAAATTAGGAATTGAGAAAATAAAAGGTCAATTTACTTCCAAGTATCCTATTGAGAAAAAATGTGAATAAATTCAACAGTACAGTTTCAATATTTTAACTACGTTTTCTTGGGTAGAGGTAGGTATTCCTTTGCACGACTGTACAATCGACTGGTATGTACAAGTGTCTGTCTTAAGTTGTAACACTCGTAATTGATCGTCCAGACTATTTAGATCTCTGTTCATACGATATATATTACAAAATGGTATGTACAACAGCAGATAGGGACTTATAATAGAAACTGACATCAATTGGTCTTTAACCTCAATCATTTAAGGTTTACATTTGAATAGTTGTATAAATTTTGTACAAAATACACGGTAAGTACAGAGACCGTGTGTAAAGTGTTGTCATCAAATCATAATATCGGGCATACCTTGATAAGCCCGGACATGAACCTTTTAATCATTTCTCTTCTGGCAGATTCTATTCTACATTATATTGAAATGTGAATAATTTTGTTCTGTAATAATTAATGCAGTTGTTCCAAAACTGCAGTACGAAAAAGATTTAGTTGCAATTAAACAATAATATCAAGTATAGATAAAGACAAATTTACTGAATGCTTTTTATTATCAGTTAAAGCCTATTGAATTGAATATTAGTCTGCAACACGGGAAGTCTAGCTTTTAACCTGAACACGTCACGAATTTTCAAATTATTTGCGTTTTATTACAGGCTTTGCTAAAGAAAAACGTCGTAATGAACCCAGCAGGAAAACTTACCATAGCTGAGATATCTTCATAATACTGTCAAAGGTTTGTGAAGTCTGTCAATCCGCACATGGCCAGCATGGCTAATAGGCTTATCCAGTCACGTTGTGACAAGAGATCCTAGGCCAGGAGTGAGACAACCATGAGTTGTGGTAATGCTTTTCGATATTTCTAGACCCTTCACGGTCTTTCCTATTCTACAATCAGTCTCGAACAAGACACGAACGCGAATCCAGTGTAATAGTGACAATGGAAAACTAGCACACGCAAGCGTTACACAAGTCGTGATTCAGATCGCCAGCGCCACCTGGTTCGGCCAACATGCTTTATCTGCCAGATAGATCCCTTTTGTGTCGGAATGGAATAACTAATGCGGAACTATGGCTTTGTTATTTCCCTTCCGAACAGCATCAGGCGATAGGAGTAAAGATATTCCGTTAGTAACACGCGATACACGAATTAATAAAATATAATTTTTTATATCATATTCGAGACTAGCAGGTATTGATATATCTTACGTCGTCGTCCACGCATCGAACATCAAGTATTTTTTTTTTTTAATAATCTGAATCAACTTACAACCGTATAAACAAACATTTTTCACTCTGCAAGTACTCGTTGGACCTAAGATGATATAATGGGATGCCTAGTATTAAATTATACTCATCATAATTACTTATATTATTATTAGTAATTTATTATTATTATTTCTATTTTACTGTACTATCTTCATTCGAAGGACGTCAGTCTCACTATAAGGGAAAATTACCACGGAAAAGTAAATACATACTTATAGCTAAATTAGTGACCTACCCTCGTGTTGCTTCAAAAAAATTACGCCTTTAGTTTAGAAATAGCACCTGCAGTATTTTAGAATTTAATTTTTCTAGTTCCATGGATTAGAAACACGTTAGTTTATTATAGTAGTTGGAGCCGGGCAGTGAAAATTTTATTTACTGTTCTTTTAATATAATTTCCGTACTAACTTTTATTTCCTATTCCGCGAGAGTATATCGATTTCCCGCAACGAAAAGTATCTTAGATACCCGTAATATAAATTACAAAATGTCAAATATCATCTAAATTTGTTCATTGGTTTTAATATGATATCTGGTCAGACAGATACAAATTTTAAATATATATGTTTTGACTTCTATATCGATAACAAGGCATTCTTACATAAAGAATACCAAAAAATATTGAATGTACAAATTTGGCCGCGTTATTATTTTATTATTTGTATAGTAATTTTATTACCAGTATACTAATTTGAAATATATAGTTATCCTTTTATTTTAATCTGTTAACCTGCTCTCGCTTTAATTTGGAAAATCCATTTCCGGGATGAAAATCATATCAGATAATGACCCATAATATAGTCCCACAGATACCAAAAACCCTTTTAATCTGGGCAGTAATTTTAATGTTTTACGTATGCAGGGAGACAGACAAACAAAGATTCTAAAAAAATTGCCTCTATGTTCATAATTGAGTTAATTAAAATTTCCAACAAAATCAACGTACTTATTCGGATCCATAACGGTTCTATAATTAGTCCCTATAAATTAATTAGCTTTCGCATTAACATTAGTTTGTTTTGTTCCATCATTCATAATACATACCGTTAAGGACATAAATGGCTTGCCCGCATTCGCGCCTCGTCCGATTATAAAGTAGGTATCTTGATGTTCAAAGTAAATGGGCTTTTACTGAATTAGTATGCTTCACCATCCACGAGTACCTTGTCACTTACCATCTCGTAGGATTATAGTCAAGCATTTAATTATAAGTGAAAAAAATAATTAAATCACATTCTACCTGTTAAATGTAAATCACAAAACAATAAGTTGATGCTTCGTAATAAAAATTTCGTAATAAAAAGGAAATATTTCAATCAAACATTTCCCAGTCTTTTTAAAGACAGCTATAAAAGAAAAATATTTTTAATTAAAAGTAAACAAAGTTCATAAGGATAAGTACAATTATATTATACTAAGGTGGGCGGAATAGAAGTCGACTCCCATGGGAACTCTTAATGAAAGTAGCAACTTTGTAGAAGTTCTTAATAACGAAATAGAACTCCTGATATTTGTTTGCCACGATGAAAACTTTATTTCATAAATTCCTTACAAATATTAGTTGGAATAAATTTGCCGTGGATTGTACGATGAACCTCATATTGTCTTACTAAACTTCAATTTATTACCTACAAGCATAGGAATAAATGCACACAAAACGTGGGTAACAAGCGATAAAACTATTACTACACCGTGAGTACATAGTATATAATATTATTATACATCATTGGAACTTCACAAGGCGGCTTAATACCGTTACGCTGAGAAGTTACTAAGAAAAATAAAATGTATTGACCCACATCGCGTCTATGAATGCATACGTGCACCCATTCCACTTTGCGCTCTCACGCTTGTCTTCTATAGTATTATAATGGACCATTCACATATAGAACCTACTAAGCGCTACACGATTACTAAGAGTTAGATAGAATAAACACAGGATACAGTTCAAGTTGGTACAAAGTAATTGTTATGCAATCACTAGAAATTATTAAAATCGGTAACATTTGAATAACCTATTTTATTTCTAATTCAATGCTATAGAGCGTAGTTCCAACTTAGACAAAAATAAAAATAAATATATATTAAGCCACATAAAAATGTTTGTTTTCCTTGGATAACTAAATAACCATAATGCCGGCGACATTACCTCATTGAAACTTTAAGCTGATCCGCAGACAGTGTGTGAGAAAGATATTACCGATTGCTATAGTATGATCTTATAACCAGCAGTGAAGGATAGTTGTAGTCGGCCATAAACCTACCCTTATGTCGACCTACCCTTATGGCTTACGAGTTAGATCATCGACCAATTAGCAACGACCTATATTGCCTAATTTTTCTATCGTTCATTCTTGTAGGAGCCGTTTAAGTAATATAAGTCCGCCGCTAAGATTGACTGATCAGTATGGTATAGACCCTCGAAAAGGGAGCCGTTAACGGTTTGTAGCCTGACCGTGCATTATATTGTCATTCGACATAAGAACAACTAGCTAGTGCCAACTTAACCCTTTCCACTCCAAGGCTGTTTTTGTTTTTATTCCACCAGCTCCACGCTAAAATTACGTTTTTTTTACTTTTAGTGTTTTTTGTGTATTTTGTAAAAAAAAACGAATTTTTCTTATTTAATAAACTTTATTTTATGAGTAATTACATGATACTATATTACAACATCAAAATTCAAACATTTTAGTAACAAAAATCCCTCCTGTTTTAAAATTTTCCGCAAAAAGAGGTATTACACCATGTCGAGTATCACTCGACAGTGGAGCTAGTGGAACAAAATCAGTGTCGAGTGACACTCGACATTGAAATGGAAAGGGTTAACTTTCAGTGACTCTGAAAGGAGTATTGTGGCGAAATTCGTTTCGGGTCTTCTCAGATATGAAGAGACCAATGATGCCATAATATATTTTATATCGTGTATTTTGATTACGTCGTATTGAGAACCTTTCTTTTATTAATCGAAATGAATTATTCCAAATAACTTTTTAAGTAAACAACCAATTCGAAAGTTTTATCTACATAGTAAAGTACTTTGCCAGTAAGTTACACATAAAATAAAACTGCCAATGGACATTTAAATTTCAATGGCCGAATGGCTAAAGCCGCAGTTCGACCGCCATTTGGCATTTGTACAAACTCCGATTCCGACCGGCCGCATTTTAACCTTATTAACTTAGCGATGCACTGTTTTGTAGAACGTGTAGAACCATTAGTATAACTATTTTAAATCTATGCTAATATTATATATATATAGAGAGAGAGAGAGTGCGATTAAATCTATGCTAATATTATAGAGAGAGAGAGAGAGAGAGAGACAGTGCAAATTTTGTGAGAAATATGTGGAAAATAATCAGCTTAACCACGGCACGTTCTTGTACCATTACATTCTTCGTTAAGTTACCATTACGTTCTTTTACCATTTTCAAGATACATTATTCCGGATCGACATAGGCTATATAATATTTTATTAATCCGAACTAAGTCAGAGCGGGCCGCTAGTTCTTTTTAAATTTTATTAGAAATAGTTTCTTGTATAATTACATTACATGATTAAATCCTATCTGTAGTCATGGTAACATTTAACGGGGCCAAACATATATGGTACTTACGAGTATTTCGTTAACGCTTGTAGTTAGGCTGCGTTATTGATTTGGACATGTCAACATATTTTTGGATATTTTGTCTGTCTGCGCACGCATTTTTTACGTATACTTTGCACCTTATATTACGAGTATGAACCATTAAAAATTTTGGATACATTTCATCCCAGCCCATGTCCTTCTTCGCGAAATAGCAAATAAAAAATATTATTTGGAAATCGAAATATATTTCTTATTCACTGGCTAAGAAAATCAACCCCACTGGTACAATTTTTCTCATTGCACGTACGGAATTATATATTTCTTTATAATTTTTCATTTTATTTTTATCCTTTGACGTACTTGGCCAACTAAAGGAAGATAACTCTGTACCTCGGTGCGTACACGACCTTACAGAATGAAGAGCCCCGGGTTCCATTGCCGACCGAGACCGACACTTCTGTCTTGGTTGTTTGAAATGTCATATTTGTGTATGTAGAGACCACGCGCCCCTGCGACATCAGTTTAATTCCGATACGTTACCGTTTATTTACTAATCATTTAATATTCCTTCCCAATATAAAGAACTCCTACCAATATTTTAATACTAACAATTATTAGTTCGCTGTTTTAACGTTACCGCAAGATGTGACGAGACCCTTACGAAGCGACCTTATTTCGAAGCAAGTTGCATTTATGTAAGTGGCAATATTACGGCGGCTCGTTTTATCAGTTGCGTTAAGATCGACCGATTAACACATTACCGCCTGTTTAACTGCGTTCGTTACTTTCACACTATCAACGTGTCGAGTGCCGAGTAATCACCCACCTGGACCCTGTTTAATAAAAGTTACAGATACATATATCTATAAGCACTTTTCGAGCCTCAATTTTCAAAGGATTACTGACCTGTAATAATAACTATGCAATTAAAACCATTGCTCTTAAAGCCATCTGTCGTCTGTTGGAACGCCCTATTTATTAGTGAAATCTACCAACCAGAAAACTGTATGGTATAACCACTTTCCTATTTGAATCCTATAAAGCTAACATACACTTAAATAACCAAATAGTTTCAATCGTACTCGTCGGTCTGCACGCCAAGTTCGAATTCTTGGCACATCTCAAATTTTAAAAGTTATGTATAAATTAAAATTAACCATATGTGCTTCAATAAAATAAAATATCGCGAGGATGCATATGTACGTACCTGACAGTTCTCCATTATAACCTCAAAAGTAAGTGAAGTCTGCAACTTGCATACGTCAGTGTCGTGGACTATTGCACATTGTAGAAGAGCGACCAATGCACGGTTATAAGTAATACGCGTTTGGGTATTCAACAGTTGATAACAGGCACTACACTACCTAGTACCGTTGAACGGTGTTAACTAGACTCCGCTACTTAATAAGCGAGGTTGGTACTTAATCAAATATTCAAAGTAGCTCGTGACATTCACAGCTATATCTGGAGAAGCGCCAAGCTCTAAGCATTATGCAATTTTATTTAAATAAAGCTAACTATTCTCGAAGATCCATATTGTTGGCACTGGGTATATTGTGATCAATGAAATTAGGTTTAAGGGGTTCATCTACTTTCGAGTTCAAGTAACCTCTCCTATATGTTCAAATACATTTTGATCCGCTCAAGTAACGTATGACGACGACCATGGGCCTATCTTCTGAAGGTCTTTGAGCAGGCAGTTTAATTGTTCGCGCTTGGTTAAAACCCTTTACCCGGTTGGCCAGGATAATACGTTTTAAAATAAGCCGTAAAATGTTTTGTTTCGGTTGCAGTAATAAAGAGACAGTTTATAAGATGTTTAACTGACTTGGAAGTCAATGTGTTGTTGACATCAATAAACGCCTTAAAAATACCAATGAAATCTTAATACTTTAATATATAATTTACATTCTTTTATTTTCCTAGCTATGGCGACTATACTCCATCTTCCTTGCTGCCAACCATTGTTACAATTTTCTTAAGGAGGCCGCCTCAACAAATCGACTTTTAAATCTTTTTTTTAATAAAAATCTTGAAAGGTGCTATTGTTAAGAACGAATAAATTAAATTACTATATTATAACAGATACGGCCTCGAAAGAGTATTCCTTTCAATTGAAGGTAATGCTACGTTTAATATGCTCATCAAATTATCTAAGACTTATTTGAGTAGCGATTAAGAATTCTCTTTGAAATTATAATGCTAACACAATGGGAACTACAATGAGTGGGTCACGTCACGTCATGCGGGTTACCTTTCAGTTTTTTGTATCTTTTTTCTGCTTTGTTAGATTAGATGGTGGAGTTATTTAGTTTAATTTGCAATTCGCTTATTACTAATGTCACTAACGATGACGTAAATTATCTCTGCTTATTGGTGTTTATAAAAGAATGACGTTAGCTAACGCATATCGGGTTACAAAGAAGGTACACGTCTTCCGCTTTGGTAACCCGAATTTTAATCTTGCATGTGTTATATCAGTAATAATTTGAACTTGAGAACTTGCATATGAGCATATTTGATAGTTCTCCACAATATTCTTAAATGAAATCTGCTAAACCTCATTAGACCTTCATTGCCTACAGCATTAACCAATCCCACTTTAATATGTATCATTGTATTTGAATATCTTTTATATGAGTATATTTTAAATAACTGGTCGGATTTTTATACATTTTAAAATATCTCCTTTATGGTAGTGTTATATCACGTTATTTTCTCGTGACCTATCGGTATAAAGGTAAAATTTGAAATGCGGTCGATTTAAATCGACCGCCAGTTTGGGCAGTCTGGACCGACGAGCCATGTCGCCGCCGCGCCGTGACCTTAATTTGCACCATCTCGCTTCCCAATCGGCATTCGGTTTACCGCACGAATTAACTTATATACAACTCATTACTTATTTAACAAACCATCATTGATGTTTTAATAGTTATCATTCTTCATTTTTTGTTAATACAAAAGACGAAGAAACGACACAAAATCATCATCGTTCTTTAGAAATATCTGAATCATCAAAAATGCGAAAGTCACACCAAAGGTTATCAGCTTCGTGCAGACAGAAAACATAAAATCTAAAATTCTTGAGGTCATACTGCAAAGGGATGAATAGTAATAAGAAATTTATACAAACGTCGGGGACGAAGGGATTATCTAAATATCTTACTATGAGCACTGAACTCGCTGTTCACCACGCGAACTAGGAAAGAGGTACCGTGTACATCACAATGTTATTGCTCACCAGGAATTTTCTCCCTTGTAAATGACCTTAATAAAACTGAATCATAAGCACGCTCATTTTTAAAAGCATATCTGAAAATACTGGGACCGGGAAGTAATTTCACGATGAGTTAAATAAATCATTATAAATGAAACCAGAAACGAGATATAATCGCCCATCAAATAATTGGACTAGTTTTATCTGCGACCATTCTCGTCATCATCGGCGAACGTGGTTTTCATTACCAACTATACACAACATTCATAAATTACAAGTAATATCTAATTGCCCTGAGATACGGTTTATATTTGTGTAATTAATCGTCGAGTACAGTAGCAATCTATCGATTTCTATGTTGCTTAGTCTGTTGTCAAGGTTGATGTTGTTCTATGACGCCTCGAGCTTAGAAGGGCGACGTATTGGACGCCATCGCGCCCCCTGTTTTATTACATCCTGGTATAATTGCAGTTAAACTTGTCATTAATAGTCAGAAGGTGTTTGTTTTACTGGTTTATGTTATGGTTGTAATATGAAATTGGAAGTCATTATAGAATATAATGCTTACATATTACAAGTTACAATTAATGTGTTTAAACACTGAATATACTCGTTGGTACAATTTACAAGGGACTTACGTAAATTTCAAAACAACATTATTATCCTTTTATATCGTAGTATTTTCACTTAAAATTGTATAAATTTATATATTAAAATAAATTCTTCTGTTATGTACTCATATAATAAAATTCTAACTGATCACTTTCTGTCCATGAACGACAGATGAGAAAAACTATTATTAGGTACCTCTAGTAACACGATAGAACCCAAAACATTTATTTTTATCTGTTTCTCTGTGCCTTTGTTCCCGCTAATCTCAGAAACGGCTTAACCGATTACGTTCTGGTTTTCACTAATGTATTGCAGTAAGCATCACTTACTATTTAAAAGTTCGTTTCATCTCATTCCGTCCATAAATAAAAAAGTTATAAATTAATATTATAATTTCGAATTGTAGAACGGAAAAAATCTAGGCCTAGAACAATGCAGGTGCTATTTTTAAGCGTAAGGCGTTGGTGTTTTGAAACGATGCGTGGGCGGTTTACTAGTTTATACTATTATTTTAAATTTCATTTTCTTAGTCTCATAGCAGATTTCTCAGTCGGCGAACAAGAATTTTTTTTTATGCCTTGGGCATGCAAACGAGCAGGCGGATCACCTGATGATAAGTGTTCACCGCCGCCCATGGACACTAGCAACACCGGGGGCGTCACCAATGCGTTACCGACCTCGAAGGAAATTATAGACCCGCTTCTTGAACGATCCCATGTTATAGCTTGGAGGAAACACCGATGCAGGAAGTTCGTTCCACAGTTTACACGTGCGTGGTAGAAAGCTACGTGAGAACCGAACTGTGGACGAATGCCAGGTATCCAGGTGGTGTTGATGGAACCTGGTACTCCGCGATGTGCGGTGACGAAAATTAAACGCAGGGATTAAACCAAACAGTTCTTCTGAACATTCCCCGTTATACAGACGGTACAATACACACAGAGAGCTTACGTCTCTCCTCAACTCAAGCGACTCTAGACCGTCTGTAAGCTTGGGATCGTCGGCAGTACGAACGGCTCGCCGTTGAATGCGGTTGAACGGATCCACTTGGCCAGCTGGGGCTCCAGCCCGTAAGTGGGAGCAGTACTCCATGTGCGGTCGAATTTGCGCTTTATAAAGCATAAGCCTGTGCTTAGGCATGAAGTACTGCTTAGCTCTGTTGAGCACTCCCAATTTCCTTGCAGCTAGTTTGGTCTTACTTAACCAAGTGGTCCCGAAACGGAACTTCATTCGAGATGTCAACATCAAGGATCCCAATACTTTTAGAGATGTTACGAGGAATGTTCTGGAACTGTGGTGCTATGACGAATGGGTTTTTTTTAGCGGTTAACGCGCAAACTTGTGTCTTCTCGGGGTTGAAATGGACTAAATTAAGTCTACCCCATTCCGAGACCCGCTCCAGAGATGTCTCGACTTCAGACACAAGTTTCTTCCTCTTCATCTTCATTGGTTTAAAAAATGATTCATTGCTTTAAAACATAATACTACTACTAACAAAATATCCTAATCTATACTGTAAACATCGTTGATGACTGGCATTTTATATTCCGTCGTATTTATAACACTTTATTGAACAGTTAATTTTATCTTACAATTGAAAAACCGGCTTTTTTATATCAATAACAAAAATATGACGGGGCCGAATCTGTGCATTGAGTATTTTTTATTTTAAAGTAGATGGGTTGGTAGGTGAAGATGTATGTATATATATATATATATATATATATATATATATATACTGATTTTAGATGATTAGATGATAGCTAGCATGTTTGCAAATAATGTTATGGATCATTATATACTATACTTTTTATCACGAAAAAAGTTATATTCCCGCAGAGTAAGAAATAAAAGTTAACGGACATTATGTTAAGTGGGTAGTGGCCGAAGTTTTGACTTAATTTCTGCAGCTGCTGCAATAAACAAATGGAAATTTGAAACCATAGAACTAGAAAAACCGATCTATAAAACAAAAAATATGTTGCAAATATGAAATTTACATGCCTGATAAAATATAAATAATAATATATAATGTTAATAAGCGCGAAATTATACTCGTATCGATATATGTACCTACTGGCTCTTTAATACTTAATGTTACAATAAAAGAATCGTTCTCTGTGTGCTAAGCTCGTGAATAGTTTATAAATATCGTTCTTTCCATCCCACACCGGAATGGAGTTTTTATTTCGTCTGAAGGGATCCTCCTTTTCGCACTAATAAAGATAATTGTGTATTAATGGTCTGATGTTTACAAAAAATACGCTTACTTTTTTCAAATAGGTTAAAGTAAATTGTAGTTACTTTTATATCAATTAACTATCACTGCAGACAATGTAGTAGTGGCAGAAATGTCACGTTTGAATTTATCCTGGTTATTAACAGTATCAAAGAACGCGTAACCACAGGTCAGGTCTGTGATGTTCTCTTTAAGACTTAGGCTCAGGGAGAACGGAGTGCCGTTATTCTGGACTGTAACTGGACTGTCCTATACAACAATATTGAAATGTAAAGAGACCCCATAAGTGTATTTGTTATTCTTTGTACATACTAAGCCAGTTTTACTTATTAGCTAAAAATTTAATCATTAAGGTGGCGACCAATGTGTCATATCTCTTTATGGGATAAATCTTAGCACAATTACGAGTAGTCCTTCGACATTGAAGCTAAGGAAGAGGACTTGTCTGTTTAACTGTTTTCCCTAGGAAGTACTTGCATCCTGTATCATCAATAGGCAACCTAAATCGCAATAAACTGTTAATGTTTATCAGACTTCCCATTTCATACCCAACTTAACAATCACTTGTTCATAAGGTTAGTTCTCTTAATAAGCTACATTACAACCTACAGATTCTACAGTAAAGGCTATTAAAATCTACGACAACAATAAGGACGACATCCCGACAGGATTATAATTTTATATAAATAAAAATGGAATTACCAAATACGTCTTGTTGCTCGAAATTTTTTAGAACAATCTGTACGTAATTATAGTTATCAACAGTAAGTTTAATATACTTTAATAAGTTAATCTATATATCTATATAAATTTGTTGAGATTTTCGTGTATGTATCGAGATAACTCAAAGACGGCTTGACCGATCTTTGAAAATTGGTATGTTGTGAGAACACATGATTGTACACATGATAGGCTACATACAATATCAGTAAACCTAATGATATGTAATCAAGGCAAAAAATATGAAATTTAATCATATATACATAATTAATAGTCCAAACGGGGCCGCTAGAGGTTCTGTAACTTTAAATATGATGATATATAAACCATCATATAATTATATCATTTTGCAAATCTTGTCTTGACTGTTTTTGTTGTCAATTTTTGAAAGTATTTTCTCGTGATTAAGAAATCTTAGTGCAAAGATGTCTTTATGCGTTTATTGTATTATTTATCTCAACGGTAGGAATAGTGATCAAATTTAATTGAGATGTGCATACACACTTCTTCCTTGGCCACATGTAGCAACGAAACCCTCATTACTATTATCACTATCATTTGAGCACTCTTCAAATTGTGTTAAAATACCGAGAAAACGTTTACTACCTTTGCCTGTGTGTTACATAACCTGTGCCTTTGCCTGTGTGTTAAAGGTAGATAAAATAAGAGCACTCGACTTGAAAAATAAGATAACAATTTATCGTAAACCGATTGCAGTGTGAAGTCTACTACTCAAGAAATTTAATCGCTTCTATCTCATTGAGAACGCCTCATGGAGCCGCATATTTCACATCATTCTCTATTTAAGACTTAGTACCTATTTAATTTTATAAGCCATAATTTAGCTTAATTTAACATTAATATAAACGTTCGTAGCCCGATGGCATGCCAATCAATATAGTTAATCAGATTTGGGTGCGGTCGGAAGTCGGACTTGTGTCCATTGTTAGTAATAATAATTACTCATCCCTCAATACTGTAATATACGACAGACATATTAGTTTGTTTCCTCCAGTCTGAAACGGTTATGGGAAGAGATTCGTGCCCAACGGTGGGCCGCTAAAGATCGATTGCTGATAGAGATACAGTCGGTGCAAAAAAATTCTGCAACACTTTTTTTTATGAGTTTTCGTTTTGACTTACTTAATTTTATTTAAATACCGTAGCCGCTGGTTTAATCAAACAAGAAACGCTTTTTAAATATGCTTAATACTTAATCAGGTATAATCCATTTTATTATCCGATTATTTTGTAAAATAAAAGCTTTTCGGTTTTTACAGATGAAATGTGTTAATTTTTACAAATTATTTCTTAATCCGCAGTCCTTGTCTTGGTCACCGCGGGCTCTATACATTTTAAATGTAACGGGTACTCACGATTTTTGTGTTCTTTACCGATATTACGATCCAATGACATAGATCATTGTAACGGCGGGAGTGCGGTGACGCGAAAAACTCTTGTCAGTTGACACTTGACAGACGCTAATGAGAGATTAGCCTGTCAACTTTAAATCTACTTTTCGTGTTGCGTGCTCAGGTATCGTATTACGACATACGACACTAGCGACACCGCAAAACGAAGTAGACGTAAAATTGACAAGTCATCTGTCATTAGTGTCTGTTAAGAGTTTCTACGTAATATTTTCTTCCTCTAAAAAAAAAATTATTAAATTTTAATATGTACGAGTACATCGTTTCGTAACCACCCGCATGAAGCTATCCAATGCTCATGGATGAGGATGATCGCTACTAGTGACAAAATTTTTAAGTTCAACAGTGCTTTGGATAGCTTGTAAATTACATAGAATTTGAGTTATTAATGATACTATTTGTAAGTTGTAACACGGTGTCCTCAGTAGATTTACCACTACGGAAATCAATCTATTGATAAAAAAAATAGATGACTTTGGATTATGTTGGCAATACCGATATAGGTCTAAAGTTGTTGACACTGTCTGTACTTACAGACTTATAGATTGGGTAGACAAGTGCTTCTTTAAACACACCAGGGAAAGGAATAGGTATAAGCTAATAGTATCAACCTTTTCCTCTGTCCACAAACTTACTGCAAACCGAGCTGCATATTTGAGCAAAACATAGTCGTAGCTGTTGTCTAGTGCTTCTTAATTTATCGTCGTAAGTTATGAACCGCCGCTTTGCAAATGTACAATGTTTACCCGTTATGGCGCTATT
This sequence comes from Megathymus violae, assembly GCA_003671415.1. Taxonomy (NCBI): domain Eukaryota; kingdom Metazoa; phylum Arthropoda; class Insecta; order Lepidoptera; family Hesperiidae; genus Megathymus; species Megathymus violae. Next base: position 1,119,711 of record PDGT01000031.1, on the reverse strand, counting down.
ATTAGCTAATAATTCAACGAAGCATAATGACTCTCGAGACAGAGCACAAAATGCTTGAGGAGATTATCCATGGTCACTTATCATTGATTTACTTGAGTTGTCGACGGAATTGTAGTGTAATGTACTCCGAAGCGTTTCGTAAGGAGTCGTTTATAGCGCAGACTTATCGATCTGGACTTATAGCAGATATAAAGTTAGAGTTTCCAAAATCCGTATGAAATTCCAGAATAAATAAAAAACTGAAACTAATAGCTTAATTGTAAATGTATGTGACAGTAATCGTATAAACCTTGTGATTTGAAAGCTGGACTTCTTCACGGGGCTTGAGGTTCGAACTATACACACACCTCTAATTTCTGAACGATATAAACGTTTTAAATAAAAAAAATATTATTACTTATTCGATGATGTTCTTCACAATATTCTTAAAGGTGTTGAGGACTGACAATTCACCCTTGTCCTGTTTAATAGATTATGGCCTCTACCAGTCTCTTTGTGAGATGAGACCCGAGCCCAACTATCGAAACGCGGGTTGTGATGAACTTATTCTTCTCTTATTCGAACTCTTCTTTTTCAGAACTACAACAAGTGAAAATTAACTAAACTGTACACAGGACTTCGGTTGTATCGTTTACCGTATCTACAAAGGAGATTAAACGCGTGACCTGGAGTAAAGAATCTAGATCCGTCATTTAAGAACATATATGTATATGTTTCCCCTAACTTACTGTACTCTGACCGGCCTTACGAAATCCACCGGATACTTGCAGTCCTCTTTTGTTTAACTAGCTGCCGGGTGTTCTGAACTGTTTCGCTAAGGATATATGTAATAAAAACTAAGTCTGAATTGGAAGCACAGCGATATGAAAAGTCAAGCTCATACCGATCCTAATAACCAAAAGCCGAGAAATCGTTTTGTTTTAGCTTTTGACTTTTGATATCGTTACCGTTAGATGGTGTCATCCCTTTGAATATAAATGAAACCGAGGTGTGTTCGTGCACAATAAACTTTTTGTGAGAATAAAAGCAAAATGTATTATTTTGCACTTATAAAAATAATTAACATCTAAAATTCTTAGGTATTGTTTAGTTTCCACCTTAAAATTAATTATGTTTATAGATCTTTAAAATCATTTTGATTTTCTTTCTATCTGTTTTTGCACTTGATGCTTTTAAACTACGTAATCAATTAAGTAATGCTGTTTGTATCATTAATTAAAAAAGTTGTTCGACATTTGTTAAATACTTAATAGACGACCTCGCAGTCCAGTTGCCCCTGTCTGACGAGCTGGCTGTCACGGATTCGATTGCCGGCCGGGACAGTCATTTATGTGTCAGATAAATATTTGCTCTCGGGTCATGGAGGGTTGTGATGTAATATTGATAAGATGTGATGTCATATTATAAAGAGAGTGCGAATTTTGTTAATTTGTGTATATGCGGAAGATAATCGCCAGAACCATCCAGCAATTTCAATATATGTATATAAGTCTACATATATATATTGAAATGGATGTGTAATGACTAAAATTTAATATCTGAAAAAGTAATAAAACTTCAAATATTTGTTTTTTCATCATTTGTATATAATTTGTAATTACCTGTCTACGTTACTATTATAAATGTTTAAAATTGTTTATTAGCAGTTTCTTGAACAATGTTCTTTAAATTATGGCTCTTTGGTCATTTGCAATTGTTAATTGTGGAAGTTTGGTGTAGCATTAGATATTGTAAAATTAAAGTTTTGTAAAATTTTACCGATGTAGATTTTTGAAAAAGCAATATATTTCTTTTTATGTTTAATTGTTAATATTCTTGAAGTGCAATGGCAACAAAACACAAGAAGAACTTTAAGCACATTAATTATTCCCATATCAATAAAAATATATCAGCCAGCCAGACCTCATGACGAATGAATAAATAAACTTATCCGCTTAGCGATTTAGCTAAATTCTCCAAGCACTCCCTATTAACCCAGTTCCAGTTTACGTTAATGCAAAAGTTTCAACGCGTTCTACATTGTCGCATAGAAATAATTAATTAGATCTACATAACTTGGTTCAGCGTGCGATGAAGCGATAAACGTTGTACTGCGTCATCAATCACGTCAGTCAGTTGCAGGAGCAGGAATCAGGGTTAACTGTTAAACTGGCTTCGACGTCTACTTACTGATTTAATATTCATTTAGTCTTTTGTGTTTCAACGAACTACATGTTGTAAGTTGTGTAATCGTTGTCAGGCATTGTCCATTTGATGCGATGCAAAAGCTGACACTTCATTCATTCTCTGCATCCTTCTCTTCCCGTTCATATAAATTAAATATTTGATTAAATCGCTTCAGAATTAAATTCCGCCTATATGTGATAAGGGAGCAAACGCGCAAGCCGTCTTCTGGTAAGTAGTTACATTAAACAGTTCTGAATATTTCCCTTTATACATACAACATTGACGACGCCGTAGCCCAGTTGGTAGCGACCCTGCCTGCCGAGCGAGGGGTCCCGGGTTCGATTCCCGGCCAGGGCAGACATTTATGTGACAGATAAATGTTTGTTCTCGGGTCATGGGTGTTTGTAATGTCATATCAGTGTTTGTCCATGCCACCCGCAACACAGGGAATCCTAGTGCGGGGGTGTGAATGTGTATTATAAAAAAAAAACATAAAAAGCATAGAGAGCTCACGTCCCTTCGCAATCCAAGCGAGTTTAAGCCATCCCTGAGGTTTGGTCCCTCGACAATACAAATTGCTCGTCATGACATTCAATCAAAAGGGTCCACTTCAGTGCTCGGGGCTCCAGGCTAAAATCTTTTTTATTGCATTTGCGGTAGCAGAACACCAAATACATTTTTCTGTAAAGAAAGCTAATATTTACCTTTGTATTTACTCTCACAAAATGAGACTAATGCCAGAGGTCGTAGTTCCGCCGCTTGGAAGCCAGCAGTTGTCGTACACCTTGAAACAACATAATTCCCAAGTATGTAAGTTTCTTCTGTATTCTTTCACATAAACAATTTGATTGAAATACAGACATAACTTCAAAAATCTTGTCTCGAGTTTTGAGTTCGAACTACTTTTTTTTGTGTTAATAACCGACAATTTAGCAGACGAGCGATCTGATTGTAAGAGGTCACCTTAGCCCATTGACATTAGCAAGACAAAAGGTACCACTGGTCCGTTGTCGACCAGCAAATGAAAAGAAGGTAAGAAAAAAAGTACTGGCTCTCAAGCCCCCAGCCGGAACACGACGAGTCGTTTGGCGGCTGACTCAAGCAGGAGGGTGGTAGCTAGCCAGGCAGGCTACATGGAAAGATAATAATACCAGTAAAAATATTAATGACTTTTAATACGGATAATATAACCCTTACGCGAAGTTCTGTTACCAAGCATTTACAGATCAAATTCCGATTCCGCAATAAGTAACATTATGTGAACATTTATCAAGCATTACCAAGCGGTTAATGGCTCTGTCGCGTGTGTTTATCGTAATCGATCGTGCAATTTAAGAAAAGTGGATGTCACCGACTGCTACCTTTTTTTTTGTTGACGAGGGAGACACCTTCAAAAGGTACCAGGTGCCGTGGGAGCGACGCCGGGTTATGTGAGATTTTTACCGCACTAAAACCCCCCCGGTGGTCTTCCTCGGCGCTATGATAGGACTCCGGGATCTCCATCGGAACACGACCGGAGTCCTATGAGCGCATGCCCCGTCGGGCTCTGCTCAGGATGAGCGGAAGATCATCCCCGAATTTCTGGTGTTATGCCGGTATGCGGCCACACATGCCGACGTCTTTCCCGAGGAGGCTCCCACCCTAGCCGCCCACGACCCCGGAAGCCCCCTTTTAGTCGCTTCTTACGACAGGCAGGCCTATTCTAGTCCCGGGCAACAGGGACCACCGACTGCTACCTAGCTTTAACATAGAACCAATTTCTTAAAATTAAGTATGGCAACCATAGTATCCCGATGCTGGTTTCGGGTATCATCACAGAATGAGTAGGGATAATTGCCATAGTACGGAATTGATAAATTGTGCGCAGTTACCCGCGCTCATATAATTTTAATATTTTTAAAAGATTAATTGAACACCATTGTATCTTTTTAATATTTAAAACCATTTCACTACATTATTTATTCTTTGCTTTTACTCGTATATATGACTCCAACAAATATTTATTTCCATGCAATAATATATTTTATTTTACATATTATTAGTAATGTATCAATTTACGTCGTATTCATTTATTCAGTTTTTGTAATTACCACAGTAATAATTAGTAGTTTTAAACAGTTTTCTACCTAAAGGTTGCCTGGTAGGTTGCCTTTGTAGCCGATAAGGCCGCTTGTTCTACCACTTAATTAAAAGAGTGTAATTGTTGTTGTTATCATCATACCCTGAACGAAAGTTCTTAAATTTGATTACCGGATGAGCCGACATTTATTAAAAAATGTTTGTTCTCGGGTTTTGACTATTTGTGTGTGTCATTTGTGCTTGTCTACACCACCCACCACAGAGAAGCCAAGTGAAATAGCAGTGAAATACGGAAGCATTTAAGAAAACCTCAAATATACAATATATGCGATACATTACTAATAATGCCTGTATATTAATGTTACTATCAGGCGTTACTATGCAGATATTCACTATTATTAAATTAGTGTCAATATACTCTGCAACAATAAGCGAGCACAATGTATGATGATATATACTTCTAGATATTACAGAGCACTTCCCTCCCTCCCACAAAGAAAAAGTGCATTTCTCTATAACTATACTAAAATTATAAAAGAGAGTGCGAATTTTATGTTCGTATTTATGCGGAGGGTAATATCCGGAGCCACGGTACGTATTTGAAAAATTCTTTTACCATTCGAGAGGTACGTTATTCCAGGTGGACATGGCTAATGGTAAAAAAAAAAAATCTTTCTCTCTGTCTGAATATAATTAAATAAAATAACTGAATATAGTTAAATAAAATAACTGGGGGGATTTGATTATTGTTGTGAACGTAAAATTGTAGTTTGCCATACAGATACAACAGAGATACCATCATTAACACGTATTTCCCCCCGCAACAGCGCATCATCAGCGTGAGTAGACTCTACTAGTGTTAGACGCAGAATGTATTTATTACTTTAACTCATGCCGAATCTATACTAAAGGGAGTCAATCACTTTTAATTAACACACTGCAGTTCTACTTACAGCAACTAGGGTTAAATTTGTGGTGACGCCCTCTAATAAGGTTTTAAGCCGTTTTTTCTAGAAACGTACTATATGTTGTAACCTTATGTTACGCACAAAAACCTATGAGGTTCGGTGAGTGATGACATGCGTCTTTGGAGTGAACAACGTTCTCCAGGTCTAGCCTTGTATTGACGTGCCACATGTTCAAACACGTCAACAAGCTCTTATTATTAGATGGCTCGTTTCAGTTATTTCACACCTCTAGAAATACAAAAAGGCAATTTGCAACTACTGCTATTTTTTTGTCGACAAAATCTTAATATTGCCAGGGGAATAAACTTGTAAAGCAATTTATTATTGAAAGATTGCTGATATAGGTGGGAAAGGCAGCTAAAGCGCACGCAACACTGAAACCTACTTACCGAGTGAAAGTGGTTACGGTACCGATGATACAACTAGCGTAATAGGTCGCGAGATTAACCTAGGTCTTAACCTGGATTTAGATATACCAGGGAAATGTAAGAAATTGTAAATGAAATAGGATATTACTTTTAACGATACTCACGTGCTCCTGTATCTTGTACCTATACTATGCCGAAGTCATATGGATAATTATCTTGGTGAGACTTCACTGGCGAGGAGCCTCTTGACAGATGACTTTTACAGACATTAATGACATGTGCCTATCAAACATCAGCGTCGTTCATTTTTTTTAAGTACCATGTGGTATGGTACGACGCGTGACTCCATCGATATCTACAGGCGCTGAACACGGCACTCTTTTAAAAATGTAAATTTTAGATGCTGATAATATGCTGATAATGCTCTTGCTCGTTTTTATTTTTGCTCATGGAAAATATGAGGACATGGGACGGCAAAAGATACGCCTTTTGAAACATTTCATGAGAAATCCACTTGGTATCAACTTAGGTTGAAAACTAGTAACCCCGGAAGCTGATAACCAACATTACTACCACACATAGAAACACAACGGTACCAACAAATAAATGTATTTTACAGCAAAATCCCCAGGCGTGAAGGTGACATCCCAGAAACTATACAAATATTGATTCTACCCATTAGCGTCGTAATGTCGGCATTAGTTGGTAATAGAGGAGCAAAAAAGTAAACGGTGCCACTGATGTTTTTGTTTTCATAGCTGACAAACGAGCAGGCCAACTACCTGATGGTAAATGGTCACCGTCGCCCATAGATATCAGCAAGACCAAAGGTATCACTGATGTATTGTCGGACAGGAAATGAGAAGAAGGTTAGAAGAAAAAACTGGTTTTCAAGCCCCCAGCCGGAACACGACGAGTCGTTTGGCTGCTGACTCAAATATGAAGGTGGGAGCTAGTCGAGCAGGTTTCACAGAAAGATAATAATACCGGTAATAATATTTAAGGATTAAAAATAATAATAATAATATAATCTTTATGCGAAGCCTTACCACCAAGCAGGCTGATTTCTGTCGCCTCGTACGACATTACTTAGTGACCAATTCAAGTGTCCGAAATTCCGCTGTCTGATACCTACTGTGTCTATATTGACCCGACCGATGGTTTCAGATTCCTTTTGAAGTTTAGAAGGGCTCAAGAAATTTTGCTATCCTCACCCGCACCGGCCGCGCCGTATAAAATTTGTATGAGTATTGTTATTAAGCCCTGTGTGGCTGAGCCACACAGACTCTAGAATTTTTTTCCAAATTTCGTCAGCTGTTATACTGTTTGTAATATCTATTTTACAGAAGGGAATCTTCTAAAAATACCAGACTAATTTAAGACTTATTAGACTTTTCTATAGGCTTGGCCTGATCACGCTTCGAGATCTCGTATTTACACCTGGTGCTTCATCAAAGCAATGTTCTTCGGCTCGTCTCGAAACAGTTGAATTTAGTTTATTGCCTCAGCACGAACAGAGCACCTGTCAAGCTATTATCCTTCCAAGACCCTAATTATGATAATGTTAGCCCAAGAACCTCCATTGACAACTTCAATCCATCCATCCAACGCGTGTGCCCATATCATCCACAACACAGTGAAGCCTAACTCCGATGTGTAATATAGTACGTTTTATTGACCGCATTGCTATCGCGATAACCACATGCACTAATGGCGCCGCTCATTGTACCGGCGAAAGCAAAAGGCCAACAATGGTAACGTGCCCGCTAGTTTAATGGCCCCCATCAATTTTCACTTCATTTCATTTTCATCTGGCCAGTTCAAGTTCGATAAATTATCATAAACGTGAAATTTATGATTAGTATGTTCTGAAATTTATGAAGGCATTCCATATTGTATTAAATAAAAATGTGACATCATTTGAATAATAAGGTTATGATAAAAAAATAAGAATGTCTTTGCCCTTAGCAACGCAACCCTGCCTGCTGGACCTCTATCTTAGTTGCATTTGCGTCGTTCACCGTCATTATCGCCATATAAATCATTATTGTGTTGGTTTCTAAGTACCTTCTAACTAAGTATCAATTAACATACACGACATACCTAGTCGCTAATGTAGAACTACCTACCGCTATCTGCCTGGTACGCGGTAACGAGGACGAAAACTATAGAGTTTCCTTCGCCCATACTGTCATGAACATTTAGTTATTTATGCACCACCGAATGCTCAGAAGTAACATCAAATATCGAAGTATAATGAGGTACGATCATAATCAATTAGAATATGATATTTTGTAACATTGAGGTTTTATCTCTCTTTGTAATAGGTTAAAATAAAATACACAATCCCCTGGCACTAGGATAGCTTCGGTGAGTGTGGTATGACTAATGATACAAGAAATTATAAACAGGAAAACTTGACCGGAATCAGCCTAATATAAAAAAAAAAACCTGCCATCAAAAATTGACAAATTTTTAAAGACACAAAAATCGCACAGAATCGAATAACTCCAAAATTCTGAACGTCCATAAACTCCATCACTCGATAAGCACATTCGGCTCCGTGTCGGTGCGGCGACTAATCTTCGATTTACATTCGATCAGATTGGCAACTTACAATAAGGTAATTTATTATCATCTGACCAAACGACACTATCGATAGCACAATTACTACCCGACATATTTCTGTCCCAATTCATCATATTGCATGTCGATCGCGATTTTAGGTACTCAATGCACCGAGCGACACACTGAGCGATTAAAGGACAACCCTCGCAACCACTTGTCAGATTAATTGTGATAAATAATTACAACTGTTGATATTTCTACAATGCAATCTCGATTGTGATTTAGTGATCAGCAATGTGTACCTACTTATTTATTTATATTTAGTGTACCAATATTGTAATGGCTTTTGACTGAATTCTGGCCGTATTGAGGCGGCCTAGAATACTTCCCCCAATCCCATGCCGGAAAAACAGGGTGTCGTAAGAGGCGACAGAAGCCAGCCTGCTTTGTGATAGGGCTTCGCGTAAGGATTATACTTTCAGTATTATTAAGACATTAATTAATATTATTACTGTTATTATTATCTTTCCGTAAAGCCTGTCAGGCTAGCTATCACCCTCTTGCTCGGGTCAGCCGCCAAACGACTTGTCGTGTTCCGGCTGGGGCTTGAGAGCCAGTATTTTCTTTTTACCTTCCCATTTCCTGGCCGACAACGCATCAGTGATACCTTTGGTCTTGCTGATGGCCGTGGGAAAAGGTGACCACATACCACTTACTATACTATTGGCTCGTCTGCTCGTTTGTCGGCTATTAACATAAAAAATGTCAGAAATGTTACATTTTGCTGATCAAATCTCAAGTACATTCGAAAATACACAAAATACATACAGAGCTTTATAGTAGCCACTGACAAGGCCGTAAATAAAAAACACGAAAGTTCATTAACAATCAAAAGGATATTATTGTTGTTGATCGGTGAAGTATACTTCAGCCTTAACACGTAATATGGAGCGAACAAATCAATATAATCAAAAATACCACTCGTAAATAAAATGGCAACTACAATTGCACTACATCTACCTGCAATGCAAATGAAACCTTAATATTCAGATATAAAATATTTTATTGTTCCTCTTGTCCCGTGGCATTACAGACAAGCTTGTTCTGACATATTGGAAAGTATAGCTCCGAAATAAATGACAATACTTTCATTATTAAAATACTTTTAGCATGTTGTAATTATTAGTGACGATAAATTCAGTAAATGGTTGTGATGCTTGAAGAGTTTGGATGTCTTTATTTTCGAAAAGCCTAGATTCAATTCCCACCATGAATTATATGACGTTTCCGTAAATTGGTTTACAGGTAAGACGTGACCACGTTCCACGTTGGTTAGAAATATCGTAGCTATTTAGGAGCTTCTATTTCGTAGATCGTTATTTATTGATTATGATCTAATTTTGACCATAAGATTAACAGTTAACTTTGAGCATGCAGGGTTGCCAGCCTCGCGGTCTTCTATAGGGTGCATTTTGGAGAGTGTGCGTAGGAATTGTTTAAAATAATACCCCCATCGCCGTTCCTCCATCGAACAACCCGGCGTATGACAGGTACCCATCCTTAGGTAGTGAACGTCACGCCTGTACGGACGACGCGCATCGTCATTCGTCATGCGCATTACAAAGGACTCGAATAGCTTGCCCACGTCGGTGTTCCCTACTACTTATAATGTCAACAAACAACAGCCTTTTTTTTTATGCCTTGGGCATGCAAACGAGCAGACGGGTCACCTGATGGTAAGTGTTCACCGCCGCCCATGGACACTAGCAACACCAGGGGCGTCACCAATGCGTTGCCGGCCACGAAAGAAATGATAGACCCGCTTCTTGAAGGATCCCATGTCATAGCCTGGAGGAAACACCGATGCAGGAAGTTCGTTCCACAGTTTACACGTGCGTGGTAGAAAGCTACGTGAGAACCGAACTGTGGACGAATGCCAGGTA
>PDGT01000031.1:1046875-1109068 GCA_003671415.1 Megathymus violae | reverse complement strand
CAAGTTTTTTCCTCTTCTCCTCAATTTGCACCCGAGAAAGATTTGCCCGGCCTGTGTAATGAGCATGACCCGTACTGTCATCAGCATAGCAATGGATATCCTCGATGTCGAGCATATCATTGATATGCATGATGAACAGTGTAGGTGAAAGCACAGAGCCTTGTGGGACGCCAGCATTTATGGGCTTCGTGTCCGAGCATGCTCCATCAACAACGACCTTGATGCTCCGCTCCGATAAAAAANTAGCAATCCATTTGCACAATTTCTCGGGTACTCCGTAGGAAGGCAGCTTAGACAGTAATGCCTTGTGCCACACCCTATCAAAGGCCTTTGCAACATCCAAACTTACAGCCAATGCTTCTCCCTTCAAAAGAAGAGTGAATAGGCTTTTATTAGTTATGGCGTTCAGCGTCATAGACATCATCACCACTTACCATCAGATGAGATTGTTGTCAAGCATTAACTTATTTTCCAAAAAAAAACCAGTCAAAGCAAAATAGGTGTATCACGGATGACACAAGCGAAAACATTCTAAAAAATTAAAAGCGTTTGATTTTATATTTCCATTTCTTCAGTCTAATCGCTCGCCAGTTTCAAAATCAAATATTGTTAATGATCCCAAGTTAAAAATACCATATTTCATTTTTAATGATGAAAAGCAAACCTATTCGCTTTGATGTGCCGTTACTTATGCGCTTATGATTAAACGGGTCCGTTGCCCAAGAGTCCGGCTCCGAATCGCCTATTACCTGACCATTGTGCAATCCCTCACCGAGGTTGGCGCGTCGACGCCTTGGCGCATTTTGTACTAATATTTACCGTTTGTAAATCTGTAGGAAATTTGTAATATAGTCTGTGACATTCGTAAATGTTTCGTAAGAGTAATATTAAGGAAGGAAATGGGAATTATTTAACTAAGTAAAATAGTATATTTTACAATCTTAATTGTATTATGGTATTATTCACACCAAATCTAGGACTGTAGTTTTTTAAAATGTAGACCAATGTAAAGGATTAGGATCCTTTTGGAGTAGCATTTACAGTGACGAGTTACGGTTGCGAGTTGCATTAGACGGCACCAGGTAGACTGCAAGCTCATTTTCTAAGTCAATACCAATTAAAAAGCTAGCGTCGTCAAAACGAGAGCGTGGGTACGACAGACGGACGTGCAGATTACATCAAACATTCGTCCGGTCCGGGTGAATTGGAACGACAGCACGTAATTATCGCCTGCGCAACGCACGGCCGGTGGAGTGACCGGGACGTCGATCGTACACCATTGTTAAATAATTTGTGTGTTTATTAAATGAAGCTTTTAATTTTAAACGCTTTAATTACAAAGTGAGAGGGATTTGCTGTGAATTTAAGCTCAGGTTTTGCATAACTTTAAGAATATTCAAGGAGCTCTATGACGTATGTATATACGCCTATGTCGTATATACAGACGGCTGGATGTTCTGAGCTAATCAGCAGTACTCGATACAATTCGATATGAAATTTTTTAAATTTTTCAGGTATATTTTATAACCATATCACGAAATAAATGTAAGTCTAGGGGCGTACTTTCAACTTAATCCCTGGCAGTAGTCACGCCCACGGTTTAACATTCAGTGGGCATGCTTTGTATACTATATTATTCTGGGTTCAATCTTCTGGAAGGGCAGAAATTCGTAGAAAAGACGACAGCCTGAATTCCAAACTATTAGACTTCCGCAGCTTTTTTGAGATAATATTAACTTACAATATTTTTAATTTTTTTCAGGTAAGAAAAGATCAACTACAAGATTAATTAAGTATATGTCTACAATATAAATTCAGTAAGTAATTAAGTAAGAAATAACCGAACCGTTACTGACTTGCTTTCGGTTAAAGAAGACGCGAGCGATCCGGTTTTTTAACTGGTTCTCTGACATTACAATTGTAACACATCAATTTTAGGCCCATAGTGGTAGCTAGCCCGGCAGGAATAAATCCTACTACCCTGCACGTGTATCGTGGATACAAAACTGGACGCTACAGAGACAACGTCTCTAACAGCAGGATCCTGCCACCATTTCCTCGTCCGACATGCACTAGAAGAAGGGAAAGTTTCCTTGAATTTAGGAATAGATAGAACATCTTACACGGTGATTAAGCACATATTGAAAGTATACCCGAAGTCAGCTGAATCGACAGTATCCAAACTTGCCAATTTTGTAATTACTTACTGAAACAAGGATGGATGGATAAAAATTAATAATAAGATAATATAATGGTACCTTAAACTTTATTACGTGAATCTGTGTCAGAACACGTACATAATGATTTACGCGGCAGTAAACTTCCTAATCTGTTTCATAATTTTATATCTAATTGCATGTATTTTATTTTAACATAAATTATTTTATAACACATACGAGAGAGTTAATTGCTTGTTTGGCTTTTCAAAGATAATAGATTCTTTTCGAAAAAAATAATATTGATTATTTTCAAAAAAACTTTTAGTTTTTTGGTCGTTATATAAAAGGTTTGTAGTGTTTTGTTCCATTATGAAATATAAATTGATACTAATTTAATCAAATAGTTTTATGAGAAAACGAACATTTGTCTGCCGTAACTATCGTCAATCGGAATGTATGGTAAATTGTCGTGAAATCACGATTTAGTGCCGTAGCCGATGTAAATTGGAAGTAGTTGATAAAATGGAAATATTGCTGCTGTATTTGTTTCCAATCAATGACTTATATTCGAATAACCGCGCAAGAATTACTCGCGCCATACAACAATAAAACATTTCAAGTTATGGTAGATTTGCATTTATAAAATACACGTAGATATCATTTATTTACGGTTAATAGAAATTGCTGACTTGACCTCCGAAGCACGGCGAGTCTGTACTCATGGAATTTACTTAGTGGCTGTCACCCATGACCCATTCAGACTCTAGAGCGCCTGATGTTTTCAAATTGGAAGGAAATTAAAATTAGCATACAAAATCTGAACACATATTGCTACAATTACAATTTATAAACAGTTACAATTTTAGAGATGTCCCGTAGCTACTTGGGAATACTAGTTATGGAATATGATAGATCTGAACGCGTGCAGTGTTTTATATTATAATAAAATTTAGAAGTCTACGAAAATATAGAGGACTCCAATTTTTCATATTATACATAAAGTGTTCCATAATAAATAAATTATGTTATTTATTGTGCGATTGCGAAATACGAGCAATTGTCTGTGAACAAGCCACAGACCGTGTTTTCTGCTGAACGGTTTTCGTTGTGAACTAATTAAAGATTCACATAGTCTATTACTTTAAACGGAACTTTTATATTATTAATATAATGGCCACAGTGATGCTTTCAACAACAACCATTCCCCAGTGATTGTCACTGAAGCCGGGGCTCCACAATAAACGAGCTGACATAAAGTGAATTACTTATCAGTTAACGCAGTGACACGTACTGTAGTCCCGCGGGAGCTGACGGGCCCACGGGGACGAACTCATCATTGCGTCCTTCCGGAGGGGCACGGGACTCAATTAGGGTACCTGTTCGTCTACTCGCACCATTAGAGCAGTTCGAACTGGTTAGCTGCATGACAGAAATTGTATTAAGTCATTTGATTTGATCGGTTTACGCCTCACCTGTACTTATTTTTTTAACATTGAAATAAAACAATCCGTAGTACTCACGTTTCATGATACTCGTATGATAAAGCATATTGATAAAATCATTCAACTGTTACGATGTCATTGCCAATGGACGACTGGTCATTACACGAAACAACGATATCATGAAATGTCGGATTAATACATGATATTGTCATTTCTACTGTAGAACCATAGGTTTATTAATACATATAGTATTTGTAATGCTTCTGCATGCTTATAAATCTTTACATTTTCAGTGTTCCGGATATTCGATGAAGAAACAGATCACTCACGTGTAAACCTGTCATGCGTGATTTTTTTAAATTACTGAATGCTGTCCAATACAAATTTAATACACATGATATTGTGATTCAGGTTTATCGTGAACAATCATATAGATAATTCGAATGTCAAAATAAAAACATTTATTAAGGTATTTAACAATGTAACATTAAATTAATGGAGTTGTTATAAATGGACATAACTATTTATTCCCCTCATTCCATCTCTTTTCTGGTCTAGGCAATCACAGAGGCTAAAAATTTTTAACAATAAAAAAAGCAGAATATAGATTCTCACTTATAGTTTACTTGTAAAACCTAAATATTCTACGAAAATCCGATTCAAACTTGTTCCGTTTTTTGTTACTTAAATTCAGTTCTAAGCATTTTTATGGAAACCGGATTTTGGTTCGTATCATTTTTTACTTTTACGACCCTGTGCCCAGTTCGTAGTTACCCAATTGCCGAGCGAGGGCTCCGGATTCGATTACCGGTCGGGGCAAACATTTATGTCTATGCATGTTATGATAAATGTTTATTCTCGGATCGTGGGTGTTTATGGTGACATATATGTGTACTTCCGGGTAACCCGCAACACAGGAAACTCTAGTACGGATTGTAAGATTGTGAACGTTATTTTTATATTTATTTACAATTATTTTGGTATTAATCATGCTCCTTGCGTGTCAAAAATGTTATTTAAAAATAGCAATAGCATTTCATAAATTTGAATTTTTATAGCAATTTAAAAATTACAAAGGTCCTTACTTTTTTTACTAAAACCGAGAAAACTGGTTGAATTCCTAGCTATTTAAAAAAAATTATATACACATCTAAATTCATTGATAAATATCTCAGTGATTCAGTAATGGGTCATTTCATGAGATGAAAAAACTTTATAAGCGCGATTTCATTTTAGCTCGTACTTAAAATACAAAAAAATGACAACAATCCCACCTGATGGTGAGTGGTGATGAAGTCTATAATGTTGAACGCACTAACTTATAAATACCCTATTCACTCATCTCTTAATGTCATAAAAGCTTTTTCAAATGGACTTCAGCAGATTCATACTCATCTTTCATTATCATTAATATAAATAAATAGGTCTTCCGAAGGATAAAACAAATTTACACTCGAGTTCCGAGTTATGTTGGTCAACTCACACGCGTCTTCAGCTTCTTATAGGCCAAAGTCATCTAAACGTAAACATTACAATCAATTCGTCGTCTCAACCATGGATCACAGCAACATATCGTGCGTGAATATTGAAGTCCACACCAGATCCGGCCCGCACTAATCGTTTCTTCATTACGTGAAAGTCTTCTCACGACTGACCACGCATATTTGCAATCATCAGTTATTTTTCCCTTTTTTTTTTTTATTCCGTCGCATAATAATAATTATTATTATTACAAGTAATTCTATGTGCTTTCTCATTGGACGGTTATGATTTTCGCGCATGTAAATCGATTTGATCGAATAAACGTTATGAAATAACCTTAAATGAGTTTTTTTGAGCATTGGTATATTGTATAACAAACCATATATACCTTAAATATACATTACTAACGGGGCATACAGTCCACCTGCCGTTAAGTATCAGTTGGCCGGATTTAAGAAATATTCAACCTTCAAATGGACCAGCTTTATGTCTCATCTAATTACTTATTGTGTAAACACTAATTGAGCAGCTTTATTGGTAGTAGAGTCTAATACAAATATTCATAAATTGCAGCAACCTAATATATTATAAACTGCAAGCTCATTTACTACCTATTATTATATCAATAAAATTCTCATAAGACATGACCAGGTCACAGTAACATGATATAACTTATCTAGTCGAACGCTCTATCATATTTATTACCTACATTTAAGTCAATACGGCTACAACTTTTTGCGCATAAAAAATATGGCTGACCTCTCGTAAACTCGTAGATATCGTGTTTCGTCAGTTGTCATGACTTCCAGGATTTCCTACATAGTAAACACAAATCTCTCCGAATATTCACTCTGAAGCAATGTTGGATAGCACTCCAGAACTCTTGATTCTCCAAGCAGGGGGATGATGCCAATGACTTTGAAGAGATAGTCCGATGCGTTTACTTGAAGTCCCACAAACATCGGAGAGCTGAAGGGATTTCGGGTCATTAAAATCCAATCACATCATCCAGTTATTCTCCGAAAGTCGTCGGCTGCAGAAGATTTCTCAGTCCGGAACATACTGTAACTAGTTGTCGCTAAAGCAAATAGAGGTAACAATGTAATAGCACCCATGGAAGCCGTACTGGCGACGTTCCGCTCGGTCGCTCGCTGCCCTCGCTGGTGTAATAGGGTCAGGTGTAACTCTTGGCCGGTTTAATATTTCACTTTCAGCACAATGTGACGTCGGGACGCTACATTTTGTTCGCTTTTCACTTCGCCCGTAATTGAAAATGTTTTTGTGTTCTACACGGGCCTGCCTTGATACTGTGCGTCTTGAAATTGGATGCCTGGATATATGATCTGAATAAAACATTCCTTCGTGCTCCATTTTCCGGGACGCTCTCACATGAGGTCTGCTCGTTGGAATAATAGAATGTTGTTTAAATGTGGGTAATATTTTTTATTATTAATAAAAATTCGATACGGTTATTCCACTTCGTATAACACATTTTATTTAGTTTAAAAAACTACACTAACAGTGACATAACCTGAATCATGACAATATGTTAGATACTAAATGTGACCTGTCTCCGCGATACTATCGTGTTGAAGTATTTTGTAACACACAATTAACTGACTACTCAATATTACTGTTTTGTTTAAAAGTGATTTCACCACCCCTGTTTATTTCATTATGCATAAGAATTAAATAAAACTTTCACACACTCACAACTGCGCCCTAGGATTCCTTTGTGGCGGTTGGCACGGACGTACTCAAATAAGACATCACAAACACGCGTGATCCAAAAAAAATATATTTCTGAATCGAACCCAAGACCCGTCCATCAGCAGATAAGGCCAATGCCAACTTGGGCTATGGAGTCATAGAAAAAGCGAAAATACCTTTTTTTATGAATCGAATACACTGCAATCAATTGAACACTGTCCAACTAATTACAACCGTTTGAGACGTCAACAAAACAAATGACGTCACATCACAACATAAGGGATAGAGCGACTGGAGTCAGAGAAAACCAATTACATTTGATTTACAACATTGAATCGAATAAAGATATCTGCGGCTGTTCATGTTTATTACAAGCTTACAATAAATACATAAATCGATTGCTGACAGCACCATTAAGAGTCACCTACTACGGCACCGTACGGGTATTGCTAGTGTCTTCATGTAGACGATAGTTCGTTATGTGGCGATTTATGTGCTTATTCCAATAGTAAATAATTTGTAACAGACTCAACTGGCACTCGTACAGCTAATGATACCAGGTACCATAATAACTGAATTCATCAAATGTGTAAATGAAGTTCACGATTAATTATGAATTGTGAGTTTATATGAGTGACTATTAACCTGACTTCGCCTCGCTTCTGAAAATTGCCTTACTTTTACAAACAGCACTCGCACCCTAAACAATTGAAATTATTACTTTTGCGGCAATTAATAAACTTTATGTTTGCTCCATTCTGACAGAATTTGAAAAGTATACATTGATTGCAATAGCTGCAGAATAACCTTCTTAACGGAATGTCCATTTAACTTTTATTTTATTCCACGGGAACAGTTCCGTTTTCCAGAATAAAGACGAGTAGATATAACCTATAATATGAGTTATAACTACGACTACGTATGTCAAGTATCATCTAATCGTCCCGTGGATTGCGCGTAATACGTGCGCGCACATACAGACAGACAAACATGAACTATAAAAAAGTGTAATTGATTCTATATCGAAAACCAAGTCTACATAAGTTAAGATTAAAACAGAATATTTAATACACAGATTCAGTTCTGTTATATTTTTTATACTCGAAGATAGATTACATAATTTATGGGTTACAGTATACGATATGTTATGAGTTTGTACCTAGAGCAAAGTCATCTGCCTCAGGGCAGATAGATAATCAGTCATAATATATTGTCAGAAGGGAAACATGCTGATGGGGGTATGTAGGTTGGTATATACTTCTATATATTGTGTATTCATGTTTCCTGTTTGGACTTCTGTGCGAAATACATTACCGATATTATGCCAGCTTCAATAATCGCGGAATTATTTCAAAGTGTATGAATAAAAATTTCACGAAAATTTACTTTTACAAATTTATTCCTGTCAAGAGAAAAAATAATGTGTGCATAGTTACTTATTGATGAACATTTTCTACTCTAAATCTGTAGTTATCATAGTTTGACGTAATAAGATACTGTTTCCAGAGTTATTAGTAACTGAACTTATGATAGTGTAGTGAAATTCAAAGTGAATTGAAATTGTTCTTCCTTTATATTACAGAGATACTAATAAAGTAAGTAACTTATTACCCATAAATTGTCTCCGAAAAAAGGTTAACAGCACGATAAACGCTTGTTATCGTAAACAAGCCCATAGTTCACCTTCCCAAATAAAGTTTATCCATAAAAAACTGAGCATATTGCTGCAGTTTTTCTCTATACTGAATTCAGTTAATCTTTTACCATCGTCCAAATCGACGCTGATATAGTAAGACGGCTGTTTTATTATCACAAATAAAACAGTACATATGTAATAGTTATTGTACCCTTGTAGGTTAATAAGAACCGTAGAGGTGGTTTATTAGATTCATAAAATAGTATTAAAATGAAAATGCGAAACCTCGTTTCATTCACCGGTAAAACATCCATGTCCACGAGCGGCTATGGTCAATTACCATCAGGTGCCCCATCTGTCTGTTTGTTGGATGTTGACAAAAATTTTACTTATAACTATGTTCATTTGAAATTCACATGGAAGTAAAACATTTCATATATATATATCCTATGAGAACATATTACAAAGTGAGTTACTTACTACTTATCTATAAATTGTGTCCGAAAATAAAGTTTAATAGCACGATAAATGCTTGTTGTCGTAAACAAACCCATAATTGAGGGCAATAAATAAACCTTATCCACAAGAAGTTAAGTTCTAAAAATATCGATTTTTCTGTGTATCGAATTAAATTAATCTTTTATCTGCGTCCAAAGCAATGCTGATACAGCAAAACCTCTGCTTTTTTATTTAAAATAGTATAAGTAAGTAATTTGTAGAAAAGAACATGGATAAAAGATGTTGTTTATGAGTTTCATAGAATAACAAATTAAAGTTCAAATATAAAGTACCACTATTGACAGATAACTTGAACTACTCACGTCAATTCATTAATGTTATGTTTTATTATTGACGATAACCATTATTATTTATTGATATACACCAGTTTTTTTTTTTCGAAGTTGGCTTTATGGTATGCCTAGCTAATAACAAAATCTAGCCAGATCTATACAATATACACACATGAAAATTTTTATTTTCATAAAACGTTAGAAGACAATGTAAGTGATTAAATATGTTCGTGATAATTTTAAAACTGTTGTTATTACCTAATATTTAATTATAAAAGAAAAGCAGGCAAAATATTTTGAGAAACAAGTTAGGAGCAATCGATTTTTTTGTCGTCAATCTGTTTCTATACTGTGATTAAGATTGTTAAAAAAATATGGTACCTTCTTCGAATAAACATAATAAAAAAAAAACCAATTCTGTTCTTAATTCTCAGGAGCCAATTAATAAATTGTACAAGGGTTAGTTTTACAACAGAGTTTTCTATAGCTTTTAAAAAAAATCGTATTTAAATGTTATAAAATTTTGTTCATTTTCTTTAAATTTTGATGTTTCATTTTATTACATAATTTTTGTCGGAAATAGTATATCTATTCCAATTTTAAGTATGTAGCCAAACCTTCAAATCAATCAAAGTTTGGATTCACAAACCACATAAGAACCAATTTTTTTACCAACGAATCAATGTATACCATGCATGTGGTACATACTCGTACATACGGCCCTGTCCAAAGTACGACCCTGCACCGAGAACTGCATCGCGTCGCAACTTTGCAAGATACTGATATATTGTAATTCGCTACATTTCCACATTATGTTTAATTCGCACAAGCACTTTTGTATCTAACTTCGAACAATCGTAACTCTTTTGTTATTTTTTAAGTTATAATAAATTAGTATAAGAGATTTTGATTTTCTTTGCATCTCCCGACTGCAGACTTAATAATTGGTATGTAAATAAGTTTTAATTTTGCTGTTCGTTCTGTCTATATATAGACGCTTATTGCCTCGTTTTGAATTTGGCGTTTTTCCTAGAATCAGAAAAATAACGGTTTCGTTCATTGGACCGTTTATAAATCTTAGATAATTTTGGGCAAAACCTCTCAATTATTCTGAACAGATCAGCTTTTTCTCATACTTATCAATGGCAGACTGAAAAGTGTTATTACTAGAGAGCGTATTTACAAATATGTTCTTACATAAATATTTTCCATGTGACTAATATTAACAATAGATAAACATTTATGATAAACATCATGCAAGCCAGTGACTAAATAGTCACCTGGATACATATCTGTGTTCAATGATTTTTTCTTATATGTTTAATATGTAACTCTGTAAAAGATCAGTAATGAGATCATTACGGTTCCAAAAATTTTCATAAGACCGTGTTCGCGAGTAGCGCGCGTTTTAAAAACACTGCCAACCGACTTTACGATACGAATTCTTTGAAACTCTAGTTGTTCTCTTATACATGTGAATAGATCGTAAAATAATTTTAATTAAAAAAATATATTTTAAATGGATATATTTATTGCGTATCGACCATTTGAAGCTATTATACAACAAAAACAATCGACATTTTTGATATGTCCTTATATAAGGAAATCGATTAGTTCTTCTTCTTCTTCTTATAGATCAGTATACAAAAATTGTAAATGTGGGGTTTCTAATGAAAAAAGAAACGCTGAGCGCGTCTGTTGCGTTGGTTTGACCGAAGATCCATATCTAAACTATATATAGTATTGTAAAGACTGTTTTGCATGTTTATTTTATGTCCCTTACGTTTTTTATTATCCTTATTCATTCCATACTTAAAACAGATGTAAAATATAGTAGTAATATGCGATTCTACCTCCTCCATCTAAGCGGACAATGCCTCAGAGAATCTTGAATCCTACGAACGTCTATGGGCAGCGGTGATCAGTTACCATCAAATGATCCGACTGCTCGTTTATCGGCTACCTACATAAAAAGATAATACGTGTTAAAGTCAAGATAAATTAAAGTTGATAAATAAAAGAACTTGTGACAAATCTGATAAATTAACTTTACAAAATACAGCTTACACAGTTTGGAATTCACAGTTATAACGGTATAGAAAGGTTTATAAAAATACCAAAATAGTAAACATATTTCATAACAACAACGGCTAGAACTCCCAAAGTGCTGAGTCCGACATAGGTCTACGACTGCCACCCGAGCGTCCTGGATATCATCCGTAAATGGATTCCCCTGCGACAAAAAAAAATAGTGATTATTGCTGCAATAATGCCAGAGCTGAAGCTCCAAGTTAGCGATAACTTAAGACAGCGACTCACACTAGTAATTATTAATAAAAGTTATGGAAATTAATATTATAATTATTAATTATTATTATGAATTTTCTTGTTCATCATTCGTTAAGTAAACCGAACGATATCTAGCCGGACTCACACCAGTATATCCAACGTGCAGGACAGATAATCCGTGCGTCCAATTTACTTACTCGAAGCTCTCATTGTAAAGCCCCGAATGCCCATAGTTTTTAATGAGGTCGTAAGTCACTTTAACAAGGCTACACTGGGATTTTCTGTGTCATTTGGGACATGCTTATACATACATAAGACAACACAAACAACCAAGATCCTACAACAAACAATTATATTACTGTCTTGGGTATCGGAGAATCGAACGCGGGATTTTTCGCTCAGCAGGCACATTCACTACCACCTTTGTTACCAGCCTACACATAAACCTAACAATCAAACACTACGCTCCCGAGGCGCAGACTCATGGGAGTGCGTCCAAAGCTCTATAACTCTGACTGTATCACGAATAGGTCATGAAACGAGGCAGATACTAAACCACGTTAACAAGTCTTAAACGAGTAATGTTGTTGTCGTTTTGTTAACTCGTAAAAACTTACTGCTGATGAGTTTAATTAAATAATTGCCCACAACAAAGGATAGCGGTTATTTATTACTAGCCCTTCTGGCATGGAGTTGTAATAGAGAACCCTAAACAGTTAATATGGCTTCTTCTGTAAGATCGTGTTTAATTGATTACATACTGATATATTATTCAGTGAAAATTAAATTTGGCAATAATTGTCTATTTTACTGATGTTACGTTTACGATTTGTACTGAGGTTTGTTAGGGAGTATGCATTCTTTAGCAGGCAGGTATGCAGCAAATACACCGTTACAATTATAGTGTCACTGGCCCCAACTGTCTTTAAATTGAATTTGTCCGAATTTGATTTTGGCCGTATTGGAGCGGCCTAGAATATTCTCCCCTGTCCCATGCTAGCAGAACAGGGTGTCGTAAGAGGCGACAGAAGCCAGCCTGCTTGGTGGTAGGGCTTCGCGTAAGGATTATCATACCAATATTATTCTTAAGTCATTAATATTATTACTGGTATTATTGTTTTTCAGTGAAGCCTGCCTGGCTAGCTACCACCCTCCTGCTTGAGTCAGCCGCCAAACGACTCATCGTGTTCCGGCTGGGGGCTTAAGAGGCCGTACTTTTTTCATCTCATTTCCTGACCGCCAACACATCAGTGGTACCTTTGGTCTTCCTGATGTCCATAGGCGTCGGTGACCACTTTCCATCAGGTGGCTCGTCTGCTCATTTGTCGGCTATTAACTTAAAAAGAAATTGAAGCAAAAAATGTATAATTAAATTTAATCTCTAACTGAAAATATCTTCTAGCCAACAAGCTTTTACTTATAAAATTGTAATTACAAAACGAAAAGAATTTGTATGATGACGTGTTTACGAATATAAGTATACAATTCGCTCGTTGCTGGGGACCACGTCATTCGGAATTCCTCGGAGTGTTCCTCAACATCCGGTTTCGGCGACGATAAATCTATCCAGCAAACGGTTTTGGGATTAACCAAGGTTTGTTTATTCGCAAACTAATAGCAAGACGGTCTCAAAATATATTGTTTACAAATATTGCGCGCTACTCAATATTAATTTCTGTTTTCAGTAGGTTAACTTTGATCATTTTTGAATTGCTACTGTATATGATATACCGGGAACGGTACCAACCGGGAACGAAGAGTATTGTCCACTGTCAACCATCTAATTTTATGGTTAAATTAGATTAGGTTTTCCGTAAAATTTGCTGATGTCTTAGCAATTACTTTGTTCCTGTATCCGATGTATATAAGTTTCTAAATTATGTTTAAAATATAAAAGGAACATTTAAATAGGAAACAGCCTGAATAGAAGGTAAAAGAGTTTCGGTGTCTTATATGTATAAACTGTAAAGGTTTTATAAAACCTTGATTATGTAATAAAACGCAGAGTGTTTTCGATTTGTGGATTCTCTATATTTGGGCAATGATAAGGCGGCATATTGTTGTTTTTGTTAAGTGTAGTAAGCAAATTAGTTTATCATTGTCAGACATTGGATATAGATCTGTGCATGTTCACTATACTTCTATAGCCCATAGATTCCGTTTTGCCTCATGTCAGTCACTAACTTTTATCCTATCGTAGTTTCTACACAACGCTCTCGTATTTTTTGTTTATTTATACAACTAATACTTTGGATTCATACGCGTGCTCCTTGGAGTCGTAGCTGCTTCACAGTTCCAGTTTTTGCCTTCGAATCCATACATATATCACGTTAATCTCTGACATCGCGGCCCCTCCTGTGGCGGTGTTTGCGCCAACTCGATCTCCTCTTTCTTGTATTTATACTCATATTTATATCATGCTTCTAGATCTGAGAGTAACTAAAATGCTGTAAAGATTGACCTCGGATTTTTGGATTAGAAAATGCAACTGATTATAATTTGTTTTAAGCATGTTTTATTTCGTAAAGGACAACTGCACTTGTAATAGTTGTAGAACAAACTCTCGATACCGTGAGTACCGTGACGATGATGAAAAATTGTTCTCTGTGTAAAATAACTTGCAAGCAATATCTGACACTAGTACTGCAATAAATTAATTTCTGCTGAGTATTGTTGAATATATCATATTTTGTGCAAAAAACGAACGCTTTTAATTTTTTGGATACATTCTTAATTTATTTTGGATGATATTAATTTTGGATAATGAATTATCAAGCAGTGCAATGGTATTTTCCTATGCTCCATGAGCGAATATAGAAACCGTGTCTAAATAGATCGAGCTAGCTAAAATGAAACAACACAAGTATTCGAAGAGATCGCGACCAGGAAATAGCGTCTGACAAAAGGCAAAAGGAAGAATCACATTGCGCCGGCGCATCGCATACTGACTAATAATCTGGATTCTGTCGCTCATTGCCTTGTTTTAAGACTTCAGCAAAACCCAAGTAGAAATATGGTTTTAGTTAATTTTTTATCAAGACATTCCTATATTGTTTGATTCAATACCGTCAAAAATAAAACTGAAAATAAACAAACACTGATCACGTTTTGGAAATATTTATAGCACGATTGAAAATTCTTTTTTTTTACACATTTATATAAAAAATAGCGAACTACTAAAGACTTATGTTGTTGCCACTGCTAATATGCCATGCTGATTTATCATTGTCGTACACCTTTTAAGCCAAAAATCAATTCCAATATAATCTAATTCATTTATTTCAACATAAACAATCTAAAGATGTATGACGTATTCTACAACCTCGACGTAACCTACAACAGAGACCCTCCCCTTGAATGTGAGATATCATTTACGACAGGATCCTGCCACAAAAGAACAGGAAGATGCTTCAAAACATGTAAGCACATACATAACAGCACACGTGCTCAAAAGATTTATACCAATCTTTATTCACAAAGAGATTAGTATGAATCCCAGATTTCTTAGCAAACAGATTGACGATATTTTGGCTGGCGTTGATTGACTATTACATATTCGAATTATACTTATTATTAAGCAATAATCCAAGGAATTAGGTATCGAAACATACACAAGATGTGAAGTAAATTTTAAAACATTGTTTTATATTCCCATTTAATGATTGCTATTTATTCCATCGCATTACGGTTGCTTATCCTGAAGGATATAAAACTCATTTAGTTCTATAACCTAATATCATCCTCGTAGATTTTGGAGCTCATCAAGTATAATTTTACTTTTAAGACAAGATATAGACTAATAAGTACTCCACTTAACGGTAAGCAGGAGCCATTGCGCCGACGCACACCTGCAAGCGACTGCAAACAAAATAAATCAAAAGCAAGTTGCGTAATGTAATAATTACAACGTTGTTTTGTGTTGACGGTTACATTACTTTTTGGGTACTAATTTACTACCAAGTTACGGACACTGCTTTCGCAATATTATACCGTTGTTGTAATCTATACTATCTGTACCTTAACATCGAACGATACATTTTGCTATGTTTCCTATAAAGTTTCAAAAGGAACCACTTCACTTAGTTTATTTGTTTTGATTTTACGAGTAAATTGCGTATGAAATTTCCCTAATTTATATGTGGATCTCGGCATCGCTTCCATTACAGTCGGCCTCATGTGACAGCTCTAAACAAGAACTGTGTTTGGTATTTAGAAAAACAAAACGAATCTGTAATGATGAAATCTTTAGACAAGAAAAGACAGAACGCGTAGAATGAATAAATAAATAGCGTGAAATAATTATATAAATTACTTATCACAGTGACCACGCTATGTTGCAAAATATTAATATTCTGCACATTCATATTTTTGCTGAACTGTTGTATATTCGGTTATTTTAAAAATAGTACTATCATGTTATTAGACACTATAATGATAAAAAGTAAACGATAGGTGACAAGAAATTTACACAGATACGAGAAATAAAGGGCTAAGAGATAGAAAAAAACCACCGACACTTTGTCGCATGAACAAATCGTGCAAATAATTCAACTTCAATCTCACGTATATCTTAACATAATCCCCTCAAACTCTCTCCCACACGCGACGAACCTCTCCCTTGTACAACTTAAGATATTCTGAGACACTATCTCGAATAAATTTAGCCGAGTGAATAACGGATTGGGGGAATTTAGCCTTGGCTTAAATTAACATGGATGAGGAAAATTAGACTATTAATTATTCTTCGTGTCCTAAACGGCGACTGTATATCTCTCACCAACCGTACAAGGCTGCATTAAGATACCTAGATTATTCTCGACTTAGTTGCAATGACCAAATAGAGCAGTTGCACTGCTTGAACCGACGATGTGATTTTCAATGTTCATCTTTATTTAAAGAAGCAGGTTAGCCCTATAAGGATTTTTCGCTTCAAAGAAATAACAAGTATAGTAAATTTTAAAGTTACATCTCAGTACATTCCTTACTGAAATATTCCATAAATTTACTATAATTGACATGATTTTTTGATAGTTTTACACTTTTTAAGATCCTCATTACAGATTCAGTGCTATAGAATAACATTTTATACGATCATATACATACACAATATACAATACATTTCTGACATAAAGAATAAATAAATCTGACTAATTTATAATTTGCGATTTTCCGTCTTTCTCTCATCCGATTTCTGTGCTTCCGTGAATTCCTCATGTTATGTAAAAACGTCCAAATACCAAATATGACGATCTTACATAGCTTTCTGTCACGGCTTCGTATTACTTTTTTCCCAAATACGCTAGTATTGTTTTCAGTAGTTTTAGTAAATACCTATTTTTCAACTGAATTTAATAAAAGGTATATCAAGTATGAATATGTGATATCTTGTCAAACAGCGGAGATGATTATTTTCTGTAACATTGTGTATGTGTAAAACTTAAGGAAAGATGTTTTTATTAGATTTTTGCGTTCCTCGATAGATTTTAGCACAACCCTATTATCGAGCCGAGTTTTGATTATAGATATATGTCCATCGCGCAGATTTTATGGTGCAATAAATAGATGCAAACAATCATCTGAATCTCAGGGCATGGTCCAATTTCGTGTGTTCATTGTGCATCTTTGATAAGTTTTAGTTCATGACTAAAACGTATGACAATGTCAATATTGAGTCAAAAATTGTGTAGTACAAAATTTTATAGAAATAATTATAAGTAGTTGCAAGTTATCCATAAATTGTAAAAGTAAATAAATAAATATTGTAACTAAACAATATAATTAAAAATAAATGTGATTGATATTTTTACTCTCTAAATAATAACAAAAAATATATATATTATATCCAAAAATATAAAAAAGAATATACTTACCAATGATGTACCTACTGACAAAGGGTCAGATACACTTAAGTAGGTAAGAACGAATACACGTATAACAACTTCGATTAGATTCAGATTCAATCTTTTACCAAAAGTTCGATATGAACTAGCCATGATGGAGTCACATGACGTGAAAACACTGAAAACTCAACATTGATATAAACTACCCTACCACTGGATACGGAATATAACAAAATACAAATGTGGGGTATATATATTCACGTAATTTTAGTGCACGTCATTGTGTGTGTGTGTCCTCTTTGTCAGATCGTCATGCTATCCGACTACAAGAAGCGCATCAGCATCCGCGCCCGCTCGTAAATTAAGCGTTTTCTCGGACAATTTGTCATCACCAACATTGGTATTCGTTTGTACGTTCGCATAATACTCGCTCGTTTGTCAAATGCCACTCTCAATACGTATGCGCCTGGGTGGCATTTTAATCGAAAACGAATGTTGTATTATGAATGAGAAAGCTAAATTATCTGCCCATGGATAGCGTGGCAAAACTAATTGCATTTTATTGATCGTTCCTTATTGTGATTTTAACGTCGGTGTTGCTCTCGTGGAAATGCAAAATGACCTATGTAACAAGTATCACATTAAATATGAGATTTATGATAATTTATATTTGTAAAAGAAGTTTAGTGGTTCAAACGTAGATCCGCAGCGTGACGTGCACTTCTAGTCATTCATAATTTTGTGCGTATTTCAAATTGTCACAAGCTTTGGTGAAGAATCATACGAAAATCTGTTTACGTAAGAGTTCTTTATAAGAATCCCGAAGATGTGTGAAGTCTACCAATTTGCACTTGACAGCGTTGCGAACTATGCCAATACCTCCACTCATTGTGAAAGGAAATCCATGTGGAACTATTATCAGTTATAATTATAACGAAGACATTTGTAGAGAGCTTCGGCTAAATAGGATTCACTTAATACAAGTAACATCAGCACTCAATTGGGAAGATAATCTTTATCTATGAGTGGTATACAGCGGGACCTTGTGAAATAAAAAAAATATTCACGGATACCACAAATGCAATTAAAATGTATATTATCAGTGATACCGTATTGGGGCTACCTAGAATACTGTCCCTAATCCCATGCTGGCAGAACAGGGTGTCGTAAGAGGCAACAGAACCCAGCCTGCTCGGTGGTAGGCCTTCGTATAAAGATTATATTATCAGTATTAAGTTGTTGCTGCTACTGCTTGAGTCAGCCGCAAAACGACTCATCGTGTTCTGGCTGGGGGCTTGAGAGCCAGTGCTTTACTTCTTTCTTCTTCATTCCCGGCCGACAACGCATTAGTGATGCCTTTGGTGTTACTCGTGTCCATGGGCGACGGTGACCACTTACCGTCAGATGGCTCGTCAGCTCGTTTGTCAGTTATTAACATAAAAAAAGTTATGACATTCCGGTAAAAAAAATGATAAAAATATCAAAAACTGAATCAAGTCGGAACCACATTAAAATTACTACGTAAGTACTTGACTTTTGAGGGATTTATGTTGATATTTCAGATTAATTTCGTTAACACAGAAGTAATTCATCCTCGGACTTTTTATACAAAGTAAGTCCTAGGCCGCGATGGAAAGGTTTAACGAGGATCTTGAAAATCATTCGAAGGGCTGAATAACGACGATTTAGTCTCTCGACCTCGTTCCGGTTCGTCGCTTACACTCAGAAGTTAGGAGTGAAGTCTCTCTTAAACTTGTACTACAAGTCTACATTTTGTAAGAAGTTGTAAGTAATATTAAAAATGTACAGGCAGTATAAAACAAAGTATATATTTTTACCGATTTTGATGCAATTAATCCATTATACAAAACTACGATGACGTCTGCAAGTTTTTGTAATTTTAATCCTTTATCCAATATAAACCCTTAATTTTAAGAATTTGTTATGAAAGCTTTCTAAAGTTTATTTTGAGTAATAATTCATAATTTTATAATATTTATTTACATACTGTGAAACAGGCTGGTAGTTCCAGTAGAATGAGACAAAATTCGCAGTATTATTTTTTTTTATTTAAATATAAATATTTTCTTCACTTATTATAATTTTACTCTGTAAACTAACACAAAAAATCTTAAGTATACAAGATGTTATTATGTTATTAACTATGAAATTTGGTATTATACATGCTTTTTAATTATGGAAACATGTGTTAAAATTTGTTTTTAAAATCGAGGCACAAAGCAGCCAGAAGAATTAAAAAAATCACATAATTTTAAAAAAATTCACCTCTAAAACTGTTATTTATTTTATTTCCCGGCATGATTTATAGACTGCAATCAACATCCATTTCAAACCTTTCGTCCATTATCATTCTTTACACCAGTGCTTCCCAGCTCACGTACCCTTTAATTAAACTTTTCATTTTTACGTACCCCTCCCCTGATAACTCTATACGTACTTCTAAAAATGTGTCTCATTTATCATAGCGTACAGCACCTTATTAAGTTATAAGTTATGAGGTTCATTTTAAATTACACATTTGTAGATATAATAATAATGTTTATATAAGTTAACTGTTTTAACTTCTCAGTATTTCCGTCATTACTAATATAATTTTCATGTACCCCCAATGGGACCCAGTGTACCCCCAGGGGACGTGCACCACAGCTTTACACAATGAACAAAAAGTAATATCAACCAAATTACAATTTGTTAGATACGGTTTTGTATAACTGATTTTAGCTGAATTTCTTTATTGAACTACGGTGCAAACCATACATTTAAAAAATAGTGACGCAAAAATATTCATGTGCATATTTTTGTTGTCCTACAACAGTACTCGAGATACGGTGGTACCGCCAATCATTTCTGTCGTAATAGATAGGGTAGCTTTATAGACTCCACTGAGTTTTTAATTCATTTTAGTTTCCTGTTGATACCAGATCAAATCAAACAAATCGATTACATGTATCAATCTTTGTCAGAAAGACAATAAGATTGAATGTTATATTATATATTATTCTGTAAATACACTTATGCACGTCCTTTTTTGGCTCTGCTATTATGATTTAACTACACAGTTCAATATAATATACAACGACACCTACAGCACGAAACCCCCATACCTGAGTGGATCTTCGATATCCTGCAGCAGGTGACATACGCACGTGACAAGACGTTCGAACAAAGACCGAGGTGTCACCATGAGTCACGAGACACTGTTACACGACGGCCGAACATGGTGCGTGCAGTTGCATAACTTGTCATTCCTGCCTGCATTATAAATCTTCACCTAATATCCTACCTGCTGTGTAAGTATATTTAGTTATTTACGATATATACCGGAATGTACTATTGCGGCGATTTGTATCGTTGGCTAAATTCGCCAATGCCGCAGCGTCGGGACTTCCGAAGGCCATGGTATCGTAATGGTACATAGGTCTTGAACATCGGCTAAACAGGAACCGTCCACACAATGCGTCACTTTGGCCGAGTTATGAATAAAACATGAAATAAAATTATACCCTTACACGATTTTCAAAATGCTTAGTTTCAACGCTCTTCCCCGAACTCTATTAAAAATATAGGAACGCGATTGACCGACTAGATAGAGAGTTTTGGAGGATATATTAGGAGAAAAGATCTGGCCATTAGGGTAGATCAATCCAAAGTCTTTATATCACCTGAGGACCGTCAAAATAGCTTACAGACTGCGATCTATTGACAGCAATCAGAATCAACGACCGTGCACCCAGATGCTTAGAAACGCTCAGTGAGCCAGTGGTTTCTAACCGTTTTAATATTGTTACCCCTATGATTTATTAAAGAAACCAATTTTAACCCCACGATAATCTTTGAATTTATTTAATACATTAATTTTTATCTATCTGTCCACGCCTCCCATCTTTGTCACCCCTGTAGAAAAGCCGTTTTGCTCCTACGGGACTTATAACCCCTAAATTTGGAAACCTGGTAACTAACAAGTCATTTCTCTATCTGTCAAACGCGCCTACATGGCTTACCGAACCGTTGATCGCTTATGGATTAAACCATTCGATGGGAACACGTTACATATACGAAAATGTATCGGGTCAGTGGCAACATTAACACAGGCTCTTCCGAGTAGATCCCCGGGGCCCGATTACCGGTCATTACCGGCACCAGGCCGCCATGCATCATGTGATTACTGTCTCGTAGCGAGGATGCGCCACCGGCTACACTTTGCCGTTTTCTCTTGTTTTACTTCGTTTACGTGGTTTGGAGTATTTTTTTGTGTATTCGTTTGTTTTCTTAACATGAAGTTATTTTTACTGAGATATAACGTTCAAATTCGAATTAAAAATAATTTAGATAACACCGATGCACGTAATTCTTGCTTGCGTTATTAGTTATTATTAGTCAATGAAATAATGGTGCACTTGCTAAGCTTATACCTTTTGATCGCACTGTTATATCTATATGTCTATTAAATATTGACAAATAGTTCAATAGTATCAGAACAATCAACCAACCATTTTCACTGAGAAAAGCCTTAGGAACTTAGCCTTTAGCCTTTAGAGACGTCGTATTAATTGGACTTAAATTTGTTCTCCATAAAATAAAGTATCACTACCACCGTTTTTCCTAATTAGCAATTAAATGATCAAAGACTTAAAAACTAACCGTTAATGCGACAAAAATATCTACATTTACCGAAAGGCAATCCTAGAGCGTAGTAAGTAACATAATAATATATAACAAATGTATATATCTGCATGTCATACTTTGCAACAATATTAAATAACTAAAAAGACGAAGTCCCAAAACAATGCGGGTGCTATTTCTAAACGTAGGGTTTTCAGCAGCGAAGCAAGGGCGGATAGTCATCCGCCACATATAAATATTTAAATAATATCAATACAATTTACATATATTAAATCAATTTAATAGTTCAATTAAATTTGATAGAACGTATTGGATTTTCCGAATAAACCTGCGGCAGCATAGTAGCTTATAAAATTAAAATGTTTTATTACGATTTTAATTTATTTTTTACGATCGTTATCGTAATGTACTCATGTTAATATCGCCGTATCCCCGTAATCATTCCTATTCAACTTACAATAAGCGGTTACCTCACTTGACACGTGTATCGCAACGTTCGACCAAAACGTTAGAATAACATTTGCTTGATTACAATGTTATCTTTGCAGCCGTCACGTGTATTAATGCGTTTCATTTACACACTTATGATTGGACAACTTTGATTTATTAATACTGTATATTGATGATGTTGCGTTACGTAGTGGTTACATTAAAAACTGAATTCAAGCCATTTGTAATCATATATATACATACCTATAATAAAAATTTAACTGATCGCTTTATGTACATGAATAATATAGGAGACAACTATTTTAAGGCCCTTTATTAACACGATAAAATCCAAAACAGTATTTGTTAGAATTTGTGTCCGTTTGCGTATGTGTTTGTGCGTTCGTACGCCCTAATCTCAGCAACGGCTTAACCGATTTCGTTATGGTTTTCAATGATGTATTGTAGTAAGCATCACTTAATATTTAAAGTTCGTTTCATTTCAATAAAATAAAAAGGTTGCAAATTAATATATATATATATATATATATATACTTCTTAAGCTTAGTCACTATGGCGTCAAGTACAATGCTCTCAATTTGATTGCGTCCTATTTGAAGGGTAGGGTTCAATGTGTTAGTGTAAATGATACCAAATCATCGGGATCGTCTATTGTTATGGGTGTTCCACAGGGCTCTATTCTAGGTCCGTTCCTTTTTCTGATTTATATTAACGATTTGCCGTATTTCATTAGCAAACATGCGGACATGTACTCTTTGCTGATGACACATCTTTAATATTTAAGACTGAAAGAAATAAATTAAATTTTGACGATGTAAACAGTGCTTTGTCCCATGTATCGCATTGGTTTACAATGAACAACTTAGTTCTAAATGCCAATAAAACGAAATGTATAGAGTTTGCACTACCAAATGTGCAGAAGGTAGGCAAATTCCTTAAATTAAATAACGAATCACTGCCTATGGAAGAATCCACAGTTTTTTTAGGTATCACCTTAGATAGTAAGCTTCAGTGGGGCGCCCATATATCGGTTCTCGCAAGTAAACTTAGTAGGTCTGTCTACGCTATTAGGAAGATAAGACTGATTACTGATGTAGAGACAGCTAGACTTGTTTATTTTGCCTATTTTCATAGTCTTATGTCTTACGGTATCCTAATGTGGGGTAAATCAGCAGACATTGATTCAATATTTATATTACAGAAAAGAGCAATTAGAGCTATATACAGATTAAAGCCGCGTGAGTCATTAAGAGAAAAATTTAAAGAAATAGGTGTACTCACAGTAGCCAGTCAGTATATATATAGTAATTTAGTATTTATTAAAAAAAATTTAAATACGTATAAGCAGCAAAGTGCAAAAAAGCAGCATACACACAATCATCAAACAATAAATAGGCATAATTTGGTTACATCTGCATTTCGTCTTCAAAAGGTTCAGCGTTCCTTTATGGGGCTTGGAGTTCGTTTTTACAATAAGATTCCTAATCGTTACTCGAGTTGCCCATTGGAACTTTTAAGCGTCGCATTAAAACACAACTTATAGGCAAGGGATATTATAGTATAGATGAGTACATGAATGACAAGGATGCCTGCACTAAATTAGTGTCGAAACCAGTTCCGCACAGGTTTAACTAAACTTTTGTAATTACCATATGTTGTTTAAAAGATGTGCTGAGGAGTTTCTTTCGCCGTTTCTACTCCTCATTGTTAAAGCACCTTTTCGAAACGGTGGTAGAAGCAAAAAATGACGTTCATAAGTGTATTTACTAAATACCTATATGATTAAATGATTTTGAATTTGAATTTGAATTTATAAATGAAAAGGTTACAAATTAATATATGTATTTCTAATTAACAGAACGAGAAAAAATAATGCAAGGTTGTTTTTCTGAAGCGGAGCAAAGGTGGTTTGCTAATTTTTAATATAAATGTAGCAAGCTGGCAGCGAGTCCATTCCGTGTTAAGCACTCAACTAAGACTACAGCTCAAACAAGACTACCTGCATTCATTTACTTTGTTGTTTACGAGAAAATAGTAGCGGACTTCCGATAATTCAAATCGATCATACACCTTACTCCTGAACCGGATCTCGTTATTTAGACGTTTTAGTTTCTATGACATTTACTTGTTTCGTTTATAATTTTCTACTACCAACAGCCCGTACAATATAAGACACGAGGCCTTAAATTTTTATCCTCTTGAACTGTGATATGACTTTGCGTCTTCACTGATAGGTCGATTTGAAATTACATGTGTTGCAATGGTCACTCATACACGTTTGCAGGCCCCTTTACTTTAAGATAATTTTAAAAAATACTTAAATAAATTTAAAGCTCCTTAAAGTAATGATCAGTAGGTGGATCATGAGGAGGTCTTGTTGTTAAGCAACGATCTCTACCTTTGGATGGAAATGTAGAATAGCTCGAACGAAAAGGTTGCATAGTTTTCAGAATCATTAAGTGACTACATGAATATCCTCCAAGATAAATATATACATATACACATACGTGTAAATGTGTGTAATTTATTACAAACATATTGAAACTTTCATATGTGTAACTTTCACATGCTAAATATTTATAAGTAAATAACTAAGTAATTCTAGATAATCGACGGTACAAACGGATGTACAAAATATTTTCTTTTAAAATATATTTATATTAAACATGTCAATCGTTGTGTTATTTATGATACTTTAATGTGGTGGTTTAAAATTGAATACTGTAGGAAACATTATTTAGAAGCACGCGAAAGTAATCAACTCACAAACTCTTGTTGTTCCAAACTTTGCTTTACGTCCTGAGAGAGATTTATCTTTAAAAGCAACTCTGCATTCGTTACATGTTTTTCCAGTTCATAATTACAGAAAACTTTTAAATTTGGTGATGGGAACTAATACGTTGTTTATTTTAAATGTCGCAAAAATCCAACGCAAAAACCATTGTTAAATGGATATTGTCATAAAATATTTTTACATCTGAAATATGACTTGTACAAGATTCAAAAGTCGTAGGAGAGCCGAATGGGAAATTTAACATCGATAAATAACAATCAAACAAGGAATCGAAAGTCGTAGACATTACACGAACTATCTTGTCGAAAAGTAACTAATGAAAAACCAGTAGTGTCGTAAGCCGCCTACGGTCATTACTCAAGTCCCAAGACAATTGGAATAGTGCGAACAACTCATTTAACAGGACGTCTGGTTCCACAGAAACATCGATCACCGGCAGTTTCGCTGAGAACGGAATTTACGCAATCAATATTATATCGGCCACACACGTTTTGAAACCTGTTTGTGCTCGTGATGAGCAACCTCCGTAAATTCCACAAGGGGCTGCCTACGTGAATTTGTGAGGATCTCATTATATAGTCCGATGACATATCGGACATTAAGGACGATGCCGTAAACATCAATCGGTAACAGATACTCGATAACGTTTCTTTAAGAAAGCGAACGACATACGATAATACATACTCGATACGACTGTTAGCATGTTTTCAAAGAAACTTTATTGTATATATTATATTTAAATATACAAGATAAGTTGAAAATAAAAAACGTGCTATACTAAATTTTACATGTATGTTAAATATTGTTCTTTTTATGAAATAATAACTGTTTTGTATGGAAACTATGATGCCAGCGACACTGTTAGTAATTATGTCAGCTTACATCTTAAATAAAGAAGTCCATATTGTTTTAAAATTACAGTACAGACGCTCAACCGAATTTATTTTTCAATTTTTGACGACCCCATAGCCCAGTTAATAGTGACCCTGCCTGCCGAGCGAGGGGACCCGGGTTCTATTCCCGGACTGGGCAGACATTTATGACAGATAAATTTTAGTTCTCGGGTCGTGGGTGTTTGTGTTTGTTCATGCCACCCGCAACTCAGGGAATCCTAGTGCGGGGGTGTCGATATGTAAACAAACGTTTCTTCTATAACACTATTAGTTGTTGAGCGGAATACGATACATAGATAAATACTTTCCGAAACAACAGGAATTCTACGGCAATTGATCTTTGCCCTTTCCATTCGCTATGTACTCGTATAAGTTGATTCCTCTCAAATTTACGAACTTGGTGTCTAGGTAACAAAAAACCGTTGTAATTACGGAACTGTCGAAATAGTACAAAGTGCAATTTATGCCGGTGATGTGCTGGTCCGTCCATTCGATTATAATGAGCTTACGGCGAGTCATCGGCACTGGCGAACGTTTTACTCTTGCTTTCATCAGAAGCCGTACCGCGGCTGTGTGTCAACCGAGTGACCCGCATTTGTAGTGTCAGGACATGACTACCTACGTGTGTGTATGTAGATGTAAGTGTATTCAGTATTCGATGGACCTTTCCATTAGGTAACCAAATCCAGCGTCGCGAACGTACTAAAGACCGCAAATACCGGAGCGTTCTGCGCGGATGGGTTAAGTAGGTACTTTGTTATTGTTATATTCTTCGTTTTTGTTAAGTTATGTCTATCATAGTTGAAAAGGTGTATAGCTATTTGGCGTATTTTAAAATCAGCTTTCAACGCATCTGAGTTCGAATTAATTAATTGTTTTAATTAAATGAATTTCAGAAATTTATTTTTAATTATTTTCGCAACTGAAACAGGATGAAAAATCTCTTAAGAAAATATCTTCAGAGGTCTTATCGAGACATACAAACCGAGCCCACGAATAGAATAGATAAAAGTGATGCGGAATCATTTCTTCACATGCAACTTCCAAACTATTATTACCAACAAGAATTTAGCACAACTTTTGTTTCTGAATGCTGTTATGTTTTATGTAGTATTGGCAATAGAGAAGTCGATGCTCTCTTCCAATTTACTTACAGTGTTATTTCCGCTCAATATTCAATATCTGAGACTGCAATTCAAGAAATTAAGCAATTTACATCTCGATCTTCGCAATATTCATTCAGGAAGTTAGTCGTCCCTCCAAGCTCCGGAAATGATTCGTACTGCAGCCGGTGCGATAATATGTAGCTAGTTAAAAGTTTCCGCTTGCGACGGGACGGGCCGGGAGTTAATTAGCGAGTCCAGCACGATTGGGGCTTGGTCCGATTAATTTGAGACAGCGCAGAGAATGCAAATTGAAGCGGATTAAATACTTGTAAGCATGTCCATGTCGGCTACGCAGTGGGGAATAAATCTTGAAAGTTCAGAGGGAGAGTTAACCAGTCGATTCTGGTTGGTCTCGTGAAATAACGGTTAAGACTAATCGAAATCTTTCAATCAACTCGGCGTCTGCATTCGTCACTGACTTTTCACCACCCTAATGAAGCAACATAGATCTAAGTGTTTCTGGTTAACTTATTTTTTAAAGACACGCTAGAGAGTTTATTGCGCCATTTCTCTTTCGTGACAAAGCTGGTTTTCAAAACGTTATTTCTGGTTAAAAATTATGGGCATAAATGTACCAGGAATACCAAAATGAATGAATAGATTTGAACTTAAAGTCAAATTTCTTTTGATCTCCCATAGAACTCCCGATTGCGCCATGTTGATTACTTACGACTAACAAAAGCACCAGGACTAGGGCACAGTGTAAAAGTAAAATTGATCCACCACATCGCCGCAACACAATGTTCGAGATGCAGTATAATATAATTACAAATAGATAAACAAATTGTGGATGATATGTACTTTTCCAACGCTCTTCTCCGAACATTGTTAATGATCTAATGATCTTGACACGATTAACCGATGTCCGTGTTGATTTTATCAATACAATATTAAAACGGTTCGCTTGCAACTTGCACCAGAACGTGCTACACTGGTATATGGTCAAGTGTCTCTCGGCTGTGTAAATAACGATATACACTTTGGTTGAATCGTCCTGTTGTAATGTCTCCTGACGTTGCGACAGTGTATGAGAACTCGTTCTGTGTTTCCATCGTATATAAATTTAGTTTAAGTAAAACTTTATTCAATTTTAATAATATAATTGTACACACTTGAACGTAAAATATCCGAGACAAACCAACCACACCTTACATGCTTACTTCCATGACAATAAATCGTATATTTTATATCGCAAATTCTTTAATGAGATCAACAGATTAGATAAATATTTGATCCTTAATTACCGTAAACAAAAATATATGGATTTTAAAAGAAAACGGAAATTCCAACGAATTACAGTCAAAGAATACACTAGCCCAAAGTAATGTATATACTCGTAAATCGCTGACTGTCAGTGATCACTACTCTATCCAACGATGAAAAGATACTATTAGTATATTAATTGATAATAATAATAATAATGATAATAAGCTATTAGTATATTGATTGATATAATAATATGTAAAAACAAATAACCTAACGAATAATAATCAGTAGGTACAAAACACTGGATTTTACTGATGATCAAGTATCGATTTTGTATATTTATCGAGAATCGATAAGTACGACGGTAGAGCCACAAACAGCGATCATACCTTTATTAAATTTTATTACTTACTAATAAGCCGGCCGTATCGGGGGCAGACCGGGGCCCGTTATTGTTATTGTATGCGGTCCAAGAGAAACGTTCCGTCCAGGTACAGCCGGTATCACGATAACTATCGTATTATACGAAAACTGAGCCAATTGGCTATCACTGTCGCGGCGGCGGACACAGGGCCGCTTCGTGAACGGCGCCCTAAAAGAACATTAATGCGTTATGGTTTTATGTAGACAACGGTATAACCTTGGCGATCGTGGTGGTCTATGGGCTTACCCATATAGAGAGGTAGGGTGGGAATGTCTTGTGGTGCAAAAGCATTCATTACTAAAAGAGACTTTTTAATAATATAATTAAATTAGTATTAATTTACTTTGCAACAATCCGCAAGCACGATGTATGATGAATTCTATACGTGCATAGAATCTTCTTCCCACCCACGAAGGAAAACATGCATTTATGATAAATAAAAGTATACACCAACATATCATACCGTCACCCACGCGTGTTTTGCTCCGAAATGGAGCATCCTGCGAAGTAAATTAATGTTAATTGAATAATAATGAATTTCCGCAAAGTAGCGCCTGATACTATGAATTAAGGATATAAGTAAATACATAACAATTTTATATTATTTTCGGACGAACCTAAGGAAATTACGTTTACGTTATGTAAGTTTGGTACAGTATCAGTTAAATGCAAAGCTCGTTTCGTGCAGTCCAATGGAGCAATACTGGTTGACAAAAGCTGTACATCCATACATTTAAATTTCGCAGTAAAGTTATCTCTGCTTGCTTGAGTTTTGTATACGAACACATGATGGTTCTCATACACACTCAACACTAAATTATAAGCCTTAAGAATAAGTAGCCATTTATTCTTGACCGATTTCAACTTGTCTTGCATCAGATATCCTTACTGTCCATTAAATAAATAAAATGGAATCTATGCGTAATTACTTTATATTGCAGCCAGAGAAAATAAAGCGCTCCGCTGTGTAATTACAGAGATAAAGGGTAAATAAGGCCACATTTGTTTCGTTATGTACGAAAAAGGTAATCGTTTGGGAACCCTAATTTTGTGTAACTTTATTAGGCGTCTGAGGAAAGTTCTAATATCTTTCCTATTTACTGATTATGTTGGTACAGTTAATTGATATATATGTATCTATACACTTTCGTTACAGCTAATAGCTACAGATCCTGGCGCTTTGTGTATTTGGCTAAGTTATTTACAACTCCACTGATAAACTAAGCTGTTGCTCGAGTCTCGTCGAACATTTACTTTGTCGTTCTATACAATCATACTATAGTTACTATATCCAATCTTCATCTGGTCATTTTACGATCTAAATAAATTTCACTTTTAACGCCATATACAAATACAGTCGATATTGGAATATCTGTAAAACGCTACAACTGTACTTACCCAAAATTACCTTTGCGATTCGCGCTTAATTTATACTGTTACTTTGTTCATTCAAATCACGCGTAGTACTACATTTTTCAATACGTCGATTCTTGTACAATGAACAACTTTCTCCACGCACACATCAGTTTGCTACTTGTAAAATTAGATTCACAAACAGCGTACATACTTTAACGCTGAATCACCCCACATATTTATTGTCATAATCGATGATCATTTCAACGAAAAACTCTAAATGGTAATTCTATGACTATCTTCAATGTTTAAGTTAAAATGTACCAAAATAGGATATATTTTCTAACATCGTTTTATGCATGCATTCATATCCAGTACAGGAAAATGTGGCTGTTAAATTAAACTTTAATTCATAGGAAACACTTATAATAAAATTGCATCCAATTGGTATAATTTCCTATATTACAGCAGAGATTACGGATTCTCGAGCTGTTATTATCTGACTACTTGATCTTCTATAGAAGATTTATTTCGCGAGTAATATTTCGAACACTCTTAAGCGTTTCGCAACGAAGGGTGACAAATTTAGTGGCCTACTGGACAGAGATTATTTAATTTTATAACAAAGCGACAGATTGAAGAAGCACGTTTGTCCAAGGCTCAGTCTAAAATCGTGTCTCTCGTGGTCACAAACGACGAATGTCAACGAACATATCTGTCACTTGGCCGGTGATCTACTTGTGCTCAGTGCTGCCTTTTAACTTTATAGCTACTTGAACACCTTACTGCCCTCATTATTCTCGCTCGTATTAACATCCAATAAAAGAAAGATTCTTAAGGTTATGGCAGACCCGCATGGTATCAAACATATCTAACAACCAAGTCCCAAGGACAAATTTATTGATTATATTAATTAATTACCTAATATATTTAAACATACGCTTTATTTTTTTTTTGAAAATTATAGATCTTCAACTCGAGCAAGAAAAGTCCTTCAAATTATTTGTATGTTTCATTGCGATCGTTACATTATTATTGCACACTAGCAGACTGCCCTCGCTTTGCTTCAGAAAAACTACATATTACGCTTACAAATAGAACCTGCTTTAAGTCCTAAATGGAAGTCCAGTCGAGATTTTCTCGTTCTGCGAATTAGAAATATATCAATTTATAACTTTTTTATTTATGGCCGGATTGTAATTAAATGAACTTTAAATATTAAGTGATGCTTATTGCAATACATTAGTGAAAACTTTAACGAAATCGGTTAAGCCGGTAATGAGATTAACATGAAAAACGCACAGACAATCAAGTAATAACTACTGTTTTGTGTTCTACTGCATTAATAAAGACCCCTAATAATAGTGTTTCTCATATATCCTTCATGTATATAAAGATCAGTTACAATTTTACTAGAGTAGAACGTACTAACTAAAATAAGGTTGTCATGTTTACATTTGATAAGTACTTTCCTATTAGCATCTGTCTCACGAAATATGCGTTTTGCTATCCGACAATTACATTAATTTCATAATTAACATAATACTCTTTTATATTATTTAGATACAGAAATTCGATAGAGATTTAAAACGACATGAGCAAAGATTAATTTGAAAAACCAGTCATTATACCGGTTTTAGAATGTATTGTGGTTGATATAAATATTGGTAAGATCATTAATTTATAAAATAGTAGCACAAACAAATTTAAACTCTGCTTCTCAACGCAACCGAAATATAACAACCAGTCCTAGAGTGAGTGACTTGTCGAAGAGACAATTGGAACGCTCGTGCTGACCGCTGCGCCGCCGTCAACTTGGTTCGAGCCGCACATCAATTACTGCGCCACGCGAACCGCTATAAATTGATTGCTTCCAGCGTGCTCCAACCTCTCTTTATTTCATTCTTTGCACTCAGCCTCGCAGTTCGCATATTCTATTGTTCGATACGGACTTAACACTGAAAATCCATCCATATAGGTTTCTAACTGCTGATTGCCGTACACCTGTTTTCGTGTTCCTGTAGTAGAATTAATAGAAGGTAAAAAAGACGCGTGAAGAGTTCATAGCTTATTAGTTTGTGCGGATCGATCGCTCTTAACCTTTAAAAAGGATGGTAAACTTTCGGTCCATATTACTGTCGTTATAGTGAGATAAAACTCTTAGCAGAAGTTTAGACACATTTGACTCCCACGCAAGTTCTCCAATCAGTGGCAAGGTAATTTAAGGAGGCATAATATTGCAGTATGAATACATTTTTTTAAATAATTAATACTGGTTTAAAAGCCCGTATAGATAAACCTATCGTTCAGCCAAGTTGAATTTCAGTCCGTTTTGTTTTATTTTGTGCTTTCGAAAAGTCAATAATATAATATATCCTATAAAGCTATTTTACATATGTTACAGAGCTCATAAATATCAATCAGCACAAATTTTTCGTTTCGTTAAACATTTATAAAAATCTTCTACGCTCCTTTGAACCCTCCCAATCTTCCGCTTATTATAATTTAATTTTAATTTAATTAGTTTAGCTTATATTACTTAATTACCCCAGTACTACTATTTAAATGTCGATAACCAATAAAATAAATAGACCGGCCACATGATGGTAAGTGGTCACCGCCACCTATGAGCATCCGTGATACTAAAAACTTTACCGACATTACACTGCTTCCGAAACACATTAAAAACATTATACGATACATTCTGGGGTGGAGGATGGTAACTATCCATTCACCTTATCCGGACTAAACTGGATGGTTGTTGAACAGACTGCAACGATCAAGAAAGTTTGTTTGGAGTCAAGGTGAATAGATCCCGTGGTACCCCAAGTAAACCCTCTAATACTTCGCTAGTATTTTAATATCGCTGTTGTTATGGCTGTATGCACTCAGTAAATTCAGCAAATAAGTCTGTCATGTAATTGAACACAATGTTTTAATACTTTTTGGTACGAACAAAGAAGGTGTTGAGTTAGTTGGCCAGTGTGTCTTGTCACTGATCTCTTTCATCTTTTATTTCTTAGCGTGAACACTCTTCAGCCAGTCTTACTCAAACTTAAGCTAAGCACTTTTTCACGGGAAAATAGGGAACTGTCAATTAATTCAAGAATTTAAAGCTACGTCTACTGTTTGCCCTTAACCGCCGTCGATAGATCTGGCGCGACTGTAATCACCCAGCGAGCAGGAACACGGGAAATGGTACGAGAAATCAAGCCAGTGACCCACTAACACGGGGGACGTCACTGTCGACTCTATTGTATGCAAAGCTGGCTTAATTGTTATCTCGGAACAGGTAAACGCCTACCGCAGTAATACGGTTATGGTGCGGTTTAGGGATGTGACGTGTTCGTTTGCACCGAACTCATCATTACATATTATTTATTGAAGACTATATCGATGATATTATTAAACGTTTACAGATCAATGAGTCGTTATTATATTTTTTGTGAATGTTAGTGAAGGTCAATTATATTGTTTTAAGGTGATAACTACAGTTACTAGTTGATATAATTCTTTGTGTACCTATAAATGATTTATAATTTTGCAACTGTTTGCATGTTTTAAAAATTGGCCTTTAATTGTAAGCGAATAAGGAATTTAACTTTTGTAAATAAAACGTATAATTTAAGTATTACGGGACCCCTTATTCAAACCAATCTTCACACCAAACTACCAATTAAAAGACGAATAAATAAAATGTTACAAAATCAAGGAATAAAACATTAAAGTGAAAATGCAGCTGGTCAATTGAGTGATAGAAAAGTCATAAAAGTTCCAATACCAGTGGGTGAATATGAATTAATATATTATTTGTTTAATAATGTACGACTATATATTTTACAATTATGAAATGCCTTTTTTTTAAATCAAATTTTCTCTCATTAATATTCACACCCAATTTGCTCTATATTTCCTCTGTCAACCGATAAAACGATAAACATCGATCACATCCCTAAATTGAAAAGTAGTTTATATATATGCGAACCCGTACATGATAAGAAAGCGGTAAGTGACATTGTTGAAAAGATTAAATGTTAATGTGCAGTGATATGAGTGATCACTTCGAAAGTACCTTTTAGAAACAGTTAAGCAGATTAATTTCTGTTGACTCGAAATATGGGCGCGGTGAATGGATTATGGCGGCCGATTTAAAAACGCCGCCAGACACTTGAAAGTCGTATGGTAACTCAGAAGAATTCGTTTACGTTACGTAAATTAAGTCAACATCATATTAAATTTATAAATAACTAACGGGTCCGGTAGATATCGTTCTGCCCGAACGTCAAAATTGGTCCAGCCGGTTTATAGTTCAGTAGACGTACACGCATATACAAAATATTTTTATATACGACAAAACCTGAACCCGATCGCAGCGTCACCTACTATTGGGTCCAATTGAGAAACTAGACCAAAGATACCCACTTCAAATACACACAAAAAACACATCGAAATTGCTCCAACTTCCAGCTGACAAATATTCACAATAGAACAAATAATTCATAGAACGAAC
Source organism: Megathymus violae (assembly GCA_003671415.1). NCBI lineage: Eukaryota > Metazoa > Arthropoda > Insecta > Lepidoptera > Hesperiidae > Megathymus > Megathymus violae. The sequence continues at coordinate 1,074,279 of PDGT01000031.1, read as the reverse complement.
TATCTATTATACCTTTAATTTACATATAACATTTTTATTATCAATTAGTAATAAAATACGAAACGCTCAAGAATTTCTCCCAATATTAGGTTAGTACTGCAACATATAGATAGAATCAAATAGAGGTACTACCGTATGACTTCACATACTCGTTCATATTGCTACTCCTAATGACTGTGAAAAGACGCTTTATTTGTAAGCTTTGCCGTCAATAACTTCTAATTATAAAACAAAACTAGAAGCACTTCGCAACCAGTTCGTATAGGTCTTGCCTACTGAGCGAAGGGTCACGGATTTGATTCCAGACTGAGATAGACATTTACGTAGTAGAGAGTATGTTCTGAAATCGCGATTATTTTTTGTTATACTTAATGTCTTTGTGACCCGCTACGCAATCAAGCCTAGTGTGGGGTGTGCTAGTGTCAGGGACAATTTTATTTTTTGCAACTTACTTCATACGATGCTTGTGCCAAGTGAAACAGACACAGCCTCGTTCACCTTTTATATGTCTATTCATGTAATATTTTATAAACTAGTAACTTTAGTTCTAGTGATAGCGTACTATCTAATAAGAGTTCTGTTAAACGATAACAATAAATAGAAAAGTAAACCTTCTATGACAACTTAATGTTTCGATTGAATTCAAACGCTTCACTAACGACTCACTTTTCGAATCCGGGCAAGAATCTATAAAAAATGGATGAAGCTCGTTCCAATACTCCTCAATCTCGGTCGATTTCCCGCGCAATCTGAATATCTTCACCGCGATATTACCGCAGTTATTCTCCAAAACTAATATGACGCCTCAACTCCCCTGTGAGCCAATATCGGAAATGCTAAAGGTAAAATTTTTACATTTTATGGATATTCGCTTCAGGGAGCTCTCGGTGAGACATGTCGTTACGCTCATTTCATCAATCCTAATAACTTTGAATGCAAAACCATCGGACTTCAGTTTTATTTATTAGTATACATTAAAAAAAACATTATGTTCCGTGGTACATTAACTAAAAGGAATATGCAATAATTAAAATATTTTTCAGTTTATGTGCAGGGCTACATATCAATAGATCAAAAATCATCCAAACCAATAAAATAACCAATGGTTTAGTGTGATGTTCTAATGTAGTATTGGTTTTAACTTATATCATCGCAGACGCTAAACGTATTTGGGTGTATTAGGTTAACCCGTATTGGGGCGGCTTTAGCATACTACCCCCAATCCCACGCTGGCAGAACAGGGTGTCGTAAGAGGCGACAGAAGCCAGCCTGCTTGGTGGTAGGGCTGCGCGTATGGATTGTGTTCCGCCGTCAGCCGCCAAACGACTCGTCGTGTACCGGCTGGGGGCTTGAGAGCCAGTACTTGCTTTCTAACCTTCTTCTCATTTCCTGGCCGGCAACGCATCAGTGATACCTTTGGTCTTGCTGATGTCCATGGGCGACGGTGACCACTTACCATCGGGTGGCTCGTCTGCTCGTTTGTCGGCTATTAAAATAAATATAAAAAAAAATTAAAAAAAAATTGGCTCTCGGTAATCTTCGTTTTTTTTCGTGTTGTTACCGGGACACGTTATATTGATATTTTGTGGAAACGTCGTACTGTCTACAAACTGTAACCAAGTCCAACCCAGGTAGTTGGGTCGAGGGCACTGACCACCGTCGTTCACGTATAAACGTTTTTCTTAATAAAAGCCATGTTAATTCTGTATCTCGAGCTACGATCACGCTCATAATACAGCGAGGAATGCCGAAAACCATACTTTCATACAAGGCGCGCCGACACACCCATAAGGGGAACTAAGCAAAGAATAGGTAAATTGCTTTCTCTGTTTGTAGAAAATTACGTCACATTAAAACGTATGTAAGGAAGACAAGAGTAAAAAGTCCCTGTAGCGAAGTTAATAGTTGGCGAACGGGGCAGTCCAAGTTCGATTCTTGGTCGAGATAGAAATTTTGTGACAGCTAAATGATTGTGTACTCGTAACTTAGTTAATGTTATACAGAAACAAAGAAGTTCGCCGACAGGTACTTGTCCAGGGAGACTGGCTTTAACCGCTCATTGTGAGAGGAGATCCCAGACCAGCAGTGGAATAAAATGGGATAAAAGGATGATTATGAATTTTTCATATATTAATAACATAATTTCTTTGTCCTTTATTCGCATATAATATGTACTGTGAAAAGGGTATATCTTAACACGACCACAATATGTAATGTGTGAAATAACATTATTTATTGACAGAGAAATTCAGCACCAACAAAACAAGCTACTCTATCACAAATACGAAGTAATCTTTCACTTCAATATTCTGTTGTAGCCACACACAATTCCACACTCCTTTATCATAGTATTGCTTCCTGTTATAACTTAGCACGACTGACTGTTGGTTGGCTCCCCAGTATATCAAAGTTGTTAATCTCGCTTGTTCGATTCATTATGAAGGTGCAGCGGCTGCTCGGTTATTCTGTCCACTTCGGTACCCGAAGCTCCCGTTACACGAAGCGGCTGGCTTTCGGCAATGTTCGTATTTCTTCGTGTCATTTCCGTTTCTATTGTCGGGGTGTTGGTACATACAGGAAAAAGTAAATGTTTTTACAAACAAAACGGTCTTCGATTTGAAGATGGTGAATTTGGTGGGTTCATCATTTGTGGTTTTTTTTTTCTTTAAGTTTAAATGGGACCAAAAGCTCTCAAACAAAAAAGTAAATCGGTTAATAAATGACGAGGATTTGAGGTAACAAATACAAATAAATACCCACCGAATTCAGAACTTCTTCTTTTTTAAAGTCTATTAAAAATAGAAAGATGCGTAAAGCGTAAAGTCATTTAAGCGTACATGAACTATAGTATTTGCCAGTACCTACCAGTATATTACATACAGTACAGTACGTACATACGTTACTTCCATATGCTTTTAAACTTATATATTTGTGACCTGCACGCGATATATGTATATATCTACATTGTATGTCGAAATTCCAATTAAGTTTGGCCACGGTCGAGTATCCATGCATCTGGATCGTAATCATATGAAAGAAGTACCCATATTATATTTAAAACGTTATAAATGTTTATGAGTGTCTTATACGCCTGTATTTGATTATATCATTAAAAAATGAGTTCTCGACACTTTTGAAATTAATTCAGCAATAATTCCGTTTAATTTTTATGAACCCCGTTTGGCATATTAAATGAAAACAGTTACTCTACTCTTGTTAAGTCAAACAACCGGCAATGTTTATGAGTTTTTAACGGTGTTCGTGCGTTCGTGGAAATATTCAGTTAGTATTTACGGTCCGTTCATACAGTTATATTATGATTTAGGCAAACGCAAATCAAAGCTAAATCTTTCGTCATCACTGTTCAAAACCAATGATTGTAGTAACACCGCTTTAAATACTTGTTATTTTATGAATCAGGCATTAAAAGGATATCACGTCTGTACATATTTATGATTTAGAATACGGCAGCAAAAGATTATACTATATATAATCATCTTTGAAGTGGAATGGTTAACAAAATTTCTTCCGAGGCCAAGAGCTAACGTGGTAACCGGATTCCGTTTAAGTGGCAGACAAATGTTTGTTTTCATTATTGTTACCTGACGCCCCGTCTGTGTGTGTCCACACTATCCTCCAGCAAAAGAGTCGTGAGTGTGTGAGAGTTTATTAAAAATATTGATAACGTAACCGCACTTATTCGAGTATCCTTTGAATTTAACACAAGTGAAGAGCAGAAACATTTAGTAGTACACATGTCAAAATGCACTTTGCTAATTTAATATTAAGGTTTACATGACGCAGAACTAAGATGGCGATGTCGCAATTGCCCCTGACTGCGCTCAATCCACCGACATCAATTACCAGGCCGCGGGAAATGTTGTTTGTTGGACTATCGTATTTCATAATTCTCATGTATCAATCGAATTTATTTATATTGTACGGGCATATGATTTTGAAGTGAAACCATTGGTTATATACATTTATTACTATTTTAATTTAACTTAATGACTTCTATTTGTAATAGGTTATGTTTTGATAATGATACATTCTTAAATGTCTGGTCCTGATCGATATCTTCGTCTGTGTGTAGTTTTTTTTTTTTTGGAATATTTTAAAATATATCCAATTTATTATCTCCTATCAAATTATTTTGAGATTTTGTACGCTAGACTTATAAAAGAATATGGATTAAATTGAATCCATAAACTGCTTAAAACTTGCAATTCTATTAGTACTTAACACTTACGTTTAAAACATTACGTATTTGAAATAAAAAAAGAAATTACATTTCACCGTGCCACAGAAAGATAAAGGTCACATAAATAATAAAGGTCTATGGAGTAAGTACATAAATCAAATGGCGTATTTGTACGAAAGCCATGGAAACCCAACTGTGATAGACTCTTATTTTACCATTAAAATACGAGGCATTAATATCCCTTCGCAGAAATAGTTGGGATTGCGCAAAGGTACTAACGGCTATAATTAAGAAACTGACAATGATTAATTGCGCTGCACTATTATTTAATCTTTATTTTTTCACTCATTTACTTAGTCCTGCGCTCGTCGGTGCTGTTAATTGATACTGATTTGTCGAAAAGATTTATAAACCTCAGATACATTAAAACGTTCATCGTAAATGATAAGTCGATTGGCCATAAAGCATCAGTATTAATTAACCATTGTACGAGAAGGAATTGGTAGGTAATAGAATAACAGCATCGGATAGCACACAATTTATAGTAACCCTCGGATTATAAATCATACTGACCATTATGATACATACATATTTAATATTATTGCGTTTTTATCGGAATGTAATCATATTGGATTCGTTTATAGAAAACCAATAACTATGCCCCTGTGTTGTACGCTTGAACTAGCGGGCCCAGTTGATATTTTTGGGCAATGTACAAATATTAATAATTTCGGAGCATAAATGCAAAGTTTGTTACTAACTCGTTTTTACTCCTACCTTTGTAGGTATCTTGCCATACGTCATCGACACGATAAATGTAAGAGCATACTCACTCGCCGAAGTAATTCAGATCGATCCTGTGTTCTCTGAATTGTTTACGGCGCTGTTCACTTGATTCGCTAACGCTTAAAGAGTTTAAACTGTTACATACCGAATGTATGAAAAGTAGCTATTGTTATTTTAGTCAAATTTATGATCATTTTATCTTGGCTTTAATCTTGCCATGCTTACATAAAATGTAGGCCGTAATTAATGTTAGCGAAATAAATGTAAGTTCAATGAATTTGAAATGCCTGGAAATAATTTATTACAGTTGCTGAAATTAGAAAAGTTCTTCAGACTTTTCCAAGTTTAGTCGACATCTTAACGCAGACAGTCGAAAATTTTAAATCCTAATACTTATTTTATTATCCTGACGTTATTGCATTCAAAACTATGAACATGATCTTTCTGCCAGGTGGTCACCTGAAGTTTTGCAACAGAATTTTGCTGTCACTTAATATGCAATTTTTTTTTCTTCGATCTAATGATAATAATCGGATAAAGTTTATGTGTATTGTTTTGTAAACATGATTTGTTAATTATAAAACGGTCACAAGTCTCTAATGTAAAACCCCTTTGTTTTCAGGAGCTGAAAGAGAGCTTCAACTATGGGCTGTTTTGCCCGCCGGTCAACGGCAAGGCCGGCAAGTTTCTGGACGAAGAGCGACGACTCGGCGACTACCCCTTCAACGGACCGGTCGGGTATCTCGAGGTAACGCCTATTTAATTATCCTTCTATATTATGCCATTAGGCTTTACTTCTGCGTGTTTTGCTGGATTAGTTTATGAGCGAGTGCACTGCTTCCTTCTTATTGGCGACGGGTTACTGACACATATGGTGTTAAAGATGCCATTGCGTAATGAGTTTTTAGGTAGTTTGGCTGACCGTTTGCCAAATATTATTATTAACATTTCCGTTTTATCTTGCTTAAAAATTAAATTATTTTGTACCACAAAAACTCTACCTATATAATACTTACATTTCATTATCATTTTCCATTTATTTTCAAGTTTTATAAGCCGCAGAAATTTTGTAATGAAGAGTCATTCCCTATGGGTCGCTATGTCCCACTAGTCTCGTTTGGATTTTAAGCAGTTTTGTAGATTGCTCAAGTCAGACTGTTTATACGACTAGTTAAACTATAATCTCCCTCAAGAACAAAGCCTTGCGACATACGCCCACATGAACGTCAATATTCATAAAATATTACGAACATAAATCTTTGCGTCTGGCGACTTGTCTGACAGTGAACACTGAAATGTTTCACCACGCTAAAGAAATAATTAAAATTTCTTAAAAGTAAATAAACAAATTAACATACAATTATTTTAAATACCTGAGTTACCTGAAGTAGATGAAAAAACGATCAGTGGTAGCTATAAGTTCTGTTTCCATAAAAAGTAAAAAATATTAAAAAAAATAATTACTGGGTAATAATGCTTACGTGACAACCTAAGCGATTTTTAATGTGTCACAAACTAATCGAGATAAGTTAATTATTGAAATCGTTTAAAGTTACTACGAAACTTCCAGATCACAAAAAAATAACTGTATATAGCAATACATTATTACCGAATTGCCTTAATTTGTTTTGTAATCCTACATATCTACAACAAATCCTATAATATTATTTCAGTTAAAGTACAAACGGAGAGTGTACAAGATGCTGAAGCTGGACGAGAAGACGCTGAAGACGCTGCATTCGCGCGCCAACCTTCGCCGGTTCATGGAGCACGTCACCCATGGACAAATAGACAAAATCACGAAGGCGTGCGCAAAGGGGCTCGACCCTAACTTTCATTGTCAGGAGACCGGAGGTATGACGATATTATGCCGCTAGAGTTTCTAGGCCAAACGACCACCAACTATATAAATAAATAATTAAAGTTACTAGCCGACTGAAAAGCGGTTATCAACACCAGATGACGTTCTCCTTATTCCTGGAGAACTGCCCGGGTGAAATTTTCCTAACATGATCAGCTGGGTGTTCGCCGAAGCGCGGGAAATATTCCATGTAATTAGATCACCTGTAGTCCAACTCAGTTTATAATGAATCAGCATCTGATTTTATCGTAATGAGTAGATAGGTAGGCAGTAGTCGTTACTTGAACTCGGTCGAGCCAATCAGCTCGTTCTCTGGAACAACCTCCACTGGAAAAGCATGGTTAAGTGTCTCCTTAGTTGTAAAAAACAATTCCACATCACTGGCTATATGTATATCTATACTAATAAATAAAATTGGAGTGTCTGTTTGTAATATTAAAATAACCGCTTTTTGCTACATGTATATGAATAGTACATATGTATACCAAAAATTTTTTTTTGAATTTTGTTTGTCTGTCTGTCTGTTTGTTCCGGCTAATCTCTGAAACGGCTGGACCGATTTTGACGGGACTTTCACTGGTAGGTAGCTGAAGTAATAAAGAGTAACTTAGGCTACTTTTATTTTTACCAAATAACTTATTGTTACATTCCACGCGGACGAAGTCGCGGACATAAGTTAACTTACTGTTAATATGACAGGATTAGTTTTCTTCAATCACAGAATCCCATTATTATTTATTTACAGACTTCATTGTTCCACGATTAATAAGTAGAAATGTGTACTTGTCGATGGAGTAGCACAACCCAAGCCAGTATGAACCGTACGCTTTAATACTACTGTTTAAAACTCCTTGCAGCCGTGAAGATAGCGCTCAGAATTCTATTGTATCAGCTCTATTGTATAAAGACCGTATCAATCACACCATGTATAATCTGCGATATATGTCGTTGTAGCCTTGAAAGCGTCTGAGACTAATTTTCTTTTCATATGCATGGATAATTTTCTTACGCCGTTTACATGCCATATGTTATACAATGAATAAATGATGAAATTGAATAATTATTTTACATTTGTTTGCTTTATAAAAATGAAAAATTGTAAAATTCGTTTCCGTTTCAAAATTATAATTAAGCCAAGCTTACGGAGCGCTGAGAGCAGCGCCGTCATCGCATCTAATAGTATGACGGCGTGCTTGTTTCGATGGGAATTATGTTGGGGCAAGTAAAACTTTAATGTAATCGTTCGTTCCAGAAACACCTTTAACGGTCGCAGCTGGCCTAAAATCGCCGGGGAAAGTGCTGATAGCTCTGGTGAACGGCGGTGCCCTGCTGGACTTTCGAACGAAGGATGGCAGCACAGCTATGCATAGAGCCGTCGAGAAGAACTCCTTAGAAGCTGTCAAGACCCTTTTAGAACTTGGTGCGTCGCCAAACTACAAAGACGGCAAAGGATTGACGCCATTGTACCTGTCCGTGACGAACAAAACCGACCCACTGTTGTGTGAGACGCTACTGCATGACCATGCTACGATTGGAGCGACTGATTTGCAAGGATGGCTCGAGGTGCATCAGGTATGGTCTTTGTTTTATCATTATATTTTTACGGGTCAGGGATTAGCACACAAGTTATTTCCGCCGCTTTCCTGCTGTCAGTTAAAAGGTAGTGATGATGGAGAATTATATTTTTTATGTACTATTTATGTATTATATACGTTGTTACTCGACAAAATAATAGACTGGTAACCTGATAATAAATGGTCAATGCTACACGTAGACAAACGTAAAACCCAAGCTATCACCCTACCGTTGATGGCTAACAAGAAAACCGAGAACCTGCTTTTTAACTGGCTCTCCGATATTGCACACGCTTAAAACAGTTCTCCCTTCAGAGCACCTTTGCATATTTGGTCATTAAAGAACACAGTGAGCAGAAAAGGTTGACTTAGAATCGACGTTGGAAAGAGATCATCTGTAAATAAATTATCAGATCATCCTTAAATGTTTTGAGATTCTTGCCTTTTCAAAATAGCAGTTGAATTAAAGACTGTAGTCACGTATTAAAAAATATATCCATTATACGTATAACGTCCACGATTACAAAAAGTATGTCAATAGTTCCTGTTACATTACTTTGTCCATCTGCATATATAAATGCTACCTTAACGAATCGGGGTGAGCGAATGGGCTTCTAACACACTTTTAGTAAAATATTTGACAGTAGTACTAAGCTCGATAAGTCTTATGCAAATGTAAAACGGTCCTACGAAGGGCTGCCGTCCAGGACCTTACATTTTTTTAAGGCTTTTGCTATTCGCACACTAAACTGAATAGATTACTTCATCGATATACCCTAAATAGATAAAAATCTATAGGCATTTTCGTTGACAGAAGTTTTTACATTCCAGGCATGCCGCAACGGTCTCGTCCAGCACCTGGACCACCTGCTCTTCTATGGTGCAGACATGAACGGGCGCAACGCGTCCGGCAACACACCGCTCCACGTGTGCGCCGTGAACGCGCAGGATTCGTGCGCGAGGCAGCTACTGTTCAGAGGCTGCGATAAGGAGTCGCTGAACTTCGCCAACCAGACGCCTTATCAGGTCCATAGCATTTGTCTAATCCTTTTGTTGGTAGAACCATCAGCGATTTGCTCAAAACAATACGGCAACCATCGTTGGCGTGATTGTAGTTACCACCACCGGATGGTCAGACGTTTTATGTAAAGTTTTCCAGGTCGAGCTAAGAATGAATCAGCGTACATAATTTTCGACATTCAAGGACAGAGTATTTTATAGCAGTTAACATTTAGACAACGCAGATATTGGCGATGGTTAATCAATCAATGACTTCAATGAATATTGTTTACTGTGACAAGCGTGTCCTACTTGGAACAGTCAAATTCGTCAACAGTTTAGTAGAAGTAGTCATAGAACTGGAGTGATAATGGGTTGATAACCAGAGCTTTTTAATAGACCTTGCGAATGTAAAATACAATTGCAGGCTAAAACTGCACAAGGTTTTGCTAAATTACGAAGGAAGACACTGTTTTATTGAGCAAACTGTTATTGTAGTTACAAATTAACATGTCACAATTAATTTACGTAGTACGATTGTAAGATGTGGCCTCACCCTGTCGAAAGTCAAATTTAAATTAAATTATTAATTTTACAAAATTGGCGTAACATTTTAAATTACCGTGTGAAGATGCTCCGCTCTTCCGTCAGTAGATAAACTGAAACTTTGTGCAAATGTATGTAATATATATATATACATGGTTTAGAATATGTGTACTACATACGCCTGCGATCGTTTGTGTGTCATGTCTTTTATCCGATTATTTTGTTCAATTTGTATTCTAGACATCAGAACTCGTCTGATACTTACTGTACTGATAATGTAAATTTTTATTGATCAGTATTTCTTATTTTGACAATCTTGTTATTTACTTGTAATTTCATGTACTTTATTTGTTCTTAAATAAATATTTAAAAAACCGGTAGGCATATGTTGCACAATTTTCTATACAAATAACGAAAAATCGAGTTACCTGATGGTGAGTGTTCACCGCCGCCCATGGGAATTCGTAACACAAAAGGCAGAGTTTAATCTAACAATAATTTTTGCAAAATTTTGATAATTCTACTAAAAGTATTTATTAAGCTAGAGCCATATACAACCCTCCTTCGAGAATCAACCCTAAAATTTTATTTACGTTCTCTATTGCAATGTTGGAAAGCTAGGGTCGTCGCTTCCACCGTGGCCCATCCGTCGGTGATGCCTTTCGTTACCGACCAATCATCACTCAATCACTCACTCAATCACCACTGTTATCCAATGAAATAAAAAAGGCAAATTATAATGTTACCAAACATAAAAATTAAATATTTACTTAAAATTCTGGACTACTTAAATTTCTGGACAATGTATAAGACCTGTCGACGTCAGAAATCTTCACATACATTAAAAAAGTAGTAATAAGCAAGTACGTAAATAAATGTATATTATATTTATCACCAATGTTATCTTTATGAATCATCTCCATGCGACACCTGAACAAACAAGGTCTGCTAAATATAAAATATTAATGTTACTTCCAGTTATATGACAGTTCATTTGTGTTCCCAGGTGGCGGTGATAGCGGGCAACTTGGAACTAGCGGAGGTGATAAAGAACTACAAGACTGAGGAAGTCGGTGAGTCGAACGCTCCCCGCGTTACCTTTTATTGCATGGCTTTGGCTGAAGCTTTATAACCTTTATGTACTATAGTGTCGTTATAGATATTACTTTGATGTACAACGATTGTAAATTTATAGTTTCAGATGTAATTTTAGTCAGAATTGTTAGTCGTTACTTGAAGTGAACCGATAATTGTTATTTCACAGCGAACATATTGAAATTAATCGCAACCTAAATATATATATATATTTATATTATATTACTTTTTACTTATAGATATTTATTATGTTAGGAAAATATACTCGTATTCATGGATTATTCTAAATAAAAGTAACGAATGTTATTGCTTTCGACCGAAGTATTATATAAAAATATACCGACACATTTTATAATATTGTATGTATAGATTACATTCTTATTATATGTTACAGCAACTAAAGCTTTAGCACAAAGGTACATGATGTTATTGCAAACATAGTTATGTAGTTTAACCAGGCTTTATTTAATATACACCTAGGTGTGAATGCATGTCGCCATTCATCTCTATCTATATACCTATTATTATATCGAGCTGTTTCTATTCCATTGCTTCTCATAATGGTGATGGTTGTATATTTGACAACACATACACGGTAATATATATATATATATATAACATGCAACACGAAACACAAAACACTCTAAACTTGCACAAAAAACACACCCGAGTAGCTATATGATATTCATTTGTTACAATAAATCTAAGTAAACATTATGTATATATTATGAATTATATTTGGAAGCCGTATACTGTTGGATATCGTTAATATTGTGATGTAATCTGTATCTGTTGTAGTATTTGTTTGTTTGTGTTGAAGCACGTTTACGAAAATCGTTTCGTTTATTTATTAGTTTGTGTTGGTTAATAAGCCACGATGAAGTCTTTCGTTAATTTGAATCGGATTATTTTGATTTATTTAAACCATCAATCATTTGTTTTTGCGCACGATTTTTTTATTAGTTTGGTTGGGTAACGAAACGATTGCAGTGCCGTTCCGAGGTCCGCCTCGGTACAATCCGAAGAGACGGTCAGCGGCTTGGGGGGGAGTGGGAGGGTGGTGGCCGGCAGGCGATCGTTCGTCGCTAGCCTCATCTACCCGGATCCCGGCGGACTTTGACGCGCTGCTGCGGCGACCTCCCGGAAACTCCCCGTGCAGCTTAGAGCGGCCGTTCTCCTCGGCCTCCTCCAGCATTAGCGACACCAGCCACCCCAGCCACGAGGACGACGCCAGCATCCTCACAGGTAATCACCTCGGGTGAAACCTGATGGAACTAGCGTTAGCTATGGGCCCGATGAATCGAATCGAATTTATATTTGAGGGTAGTTTCAAAAATTGACAAATAGGTTAAATTCACGGGTTCACTGAAGTCAATATGATCAAAAGTCACACTTTCGAATATCACACACTGACCATGTCTACGAGTTGATTTGATGTTTAACAATTCACTGCCTCGAACAAAGCACATAATCCTTCGTAAAGCCTCTAAATAATGCAACGTTTTATTAGCGATGGTTAAAGTCGAAATTCGAAAATACATGACATAAAAGACAAATGGATGACTTACGTCACTCTTTTTGACGCTTTCGAAATTCGTCGTCGCTAGCAAAATGTGCGTTGGTGGCTTATCCTAGATACACGATCGATTGGACACAGATACTCGTAAACTACTTTTGTGATTCGATTCGAGTCGTCTCGCGCCGTAGCGGACGCCGGCCGTGACAGACAACCATCACCATGCACCCATCATCTCACCCACCGAGCCCATTGTTGCATGTTCTATGTACGGTTTGTTAATAATATAGATGTTTTCACGATCCGCTTCTTCGCTTCATTCTTTTCGAGCCGTGTGTTCTAGGATGCCCCCCGCCCCTGTTTAGTTTACCTTTAACATAATTATATTGTATTTGTTTACTCTATACGAAAAACATTCTGTCAATTTGAATTATCATAATTTTCTTTAGATCACTTGTGACCTTGAACATGTTATATTCCTGTTTACTGTTAACCGATATTAATACCGCAATAAGCATTAATAAATTCATAAATCGTAAATGACGCCAAAAATAAAATGTGAGAGACATTCAAGTGTAATTTAGAGAAAATCACTTTATTTCCTTTTGGGGTAATATAAAAAAATACGGTTAAAATGAATTTACAAAATCATTGGTTTATAGATTTAACTCGATTATAAAATTGTCTCGACACATATCGATATTATAAAACAAAATGGCGGCGAACCATCGTCCCGGGTGTGCGCCGCTGACGTTTCCCGCCGCGCTGTCGACAGATAAGAGCGCGGGCGACGCTAGCGACATCATCTCGGACTCGAGCGGCGTGGGCACGGCGTCCGACACGACGACCAGCTCGCTGCAGCACGGCGCCACGGCCGTGTGCCTGCAGCCGTACGAACCCGCCGCGCCAGGTCACGTGCGTCTCGCGCAAGGGGATATCGTCGAAGGTAACTTCGGCAAACACAGTATTTTTTCCTTGTTCTATGGACACTTAAGGTATATTATACTTACTTCTGTTATTTGAAAATGATGAACATAAAGTATATTAAAATTATATTGCAAGAATAATAAAGTACATAATTCACTTTAGATAATTGTTCGCAAAATTCTTAATTTTTTCGCATTCTCGTGTTTTAGCTGTTTTCGTTGTGATTGATGTCAAGAAAATATGACGATTATCAAAAGTTATAATATATTTTACTCAAAGCATAAATTAAAAAATCCATTTAACATTTTTTTATATATACTTTCAAATATTGGAAAATAATATGAAATATTATACACTACACAATGAAACACTGAAAAAAGAAAACAAACCGATTGGAATCGTTGATTAATTTTTTATACTTTTTTAATATCTACTGCACCAATTGCAGTGCTTGTTTACTTCTGCTTGAATGTCCGACTTTATCGATAACAAGTTTTAAATTATCTTCCGACGTCGAGCCTTTTAGGTTTATATGAAAAAAATAAGCTATCGTCTAAAATTTTTTTCTTTTAATCTAATTGGACTAGGTCATTTTCTACAGGAAATTATACGCTGTGACATTGTAATATCCTAAGTTACAGATATTATTTATCGGAAAAGAAATAAAATTTCTTATCCGATTTTTCCATAAATGTGATTGCAAAGCGTACTAACTCATCGTACATCGGAGCACTAATATGCGCCGTTCAACCAAACGCTGGACAAGGTCATCGCTTGTGTGATTTACGCGTCATTTCGAGAAAATCGACGTCTCACTGAGCACTATAACGAACCATCATGTGTTTATTAACAAAAACCTGGGTGTAAGGAGACGTTTTAAATTTTTGATATTTTCAAATACGAGCATACCCACTTCAATCTTGACCGTTAATGCGTCTTTGATGCCTTCAGGGGTTACGAACCGCTTATTTCTGGTGGCCTGCCTGGTAAATAAAATTAGAATGACGAATATTTTATATTTTTAAAAACATGTTAAATTGCCCTTCCACTGTCCAAAATTAACCGTGGAAACCAGTTTCGGATATTAAGTTGCGGGCGATCACCAGGGAACTCACCGCGTCATTCTTAACTGAAGTGGTGCCGGTGATGCCCCTTTTGGCAAGAATGTCCATCGGTGTGACCAGCTAACATAGTCAAGTGACTCGTTTGTCGGCTATTATCACAAAAAAGATGGTGAGATATTAGTTCGACGGGTTTTTCAGTTCCTTCTTGGTTGCTAACGCATTGATAGGTGGCTGTAACGACTTATTATCAGATGGCCCGTCTGCTCGTTTGCCAAACATTAATTCAAAGCGGTTCCATTCGTCTACATCTCTTTAGCGGTTCGAAACAATTGTTATTTACCGACAAGGAATTACAAACGATGTGAATAACATCTGTAAACTAAAGTCATAATGTGTTCGATGGTCCAGTGAGCAGTTCCACAGACGACGGTCTCCTAGAGGGTATTGTCCGCGGCTCGGGCGCCACGGGGCTGTTCCCCGCGCACTGCGTCCAAGAAGTTCGTTTACGGCAGAACGCGCAGCATGTCCATCAGGTAACGCTGTCCGCCGAGAAGGACGGACTCGATTTCTGAATGAACTTTTATGTGACAGTTAAATGTGTGTGTTTGTGATGTCATATTTGTGTATGTTCATGTCATCCGCATTACATAGAATCCTAGTGTGGGCGTGTGAGTGCTCTCTAGTGGACAACAGACTATGTATTGATGGCGGTGACCGCTTACTGTCAGTTGGTACATATGTATGCTCTTTCGCTATTGACATGCAAAGGAAACAACAACAGAAGCGGGAATTAATTACATTTGTTTTGCAGCTTCTTACGTCAAGCTACGCTATCCCTTCGGGTAATGCCTATTGATCCGGAGCAAGAAGCAGCAACAAACTCCTAAGGAATATTAAGATTTTTTTAAAACGTAGATAGTAACTTCCTTGTTGTAGTATTTGTAACGACGTTGTGTTTGCAGGTGCTGTCGTCGGGACCGATCCATCACTCGCGAGTGACGGGTCGCCGCGAGATGGCGCTCAGCAAAACGTACAGCGCAACTGCTCCTAGAATAAAGAAATCGTTAGTATCTCTCCTATCTAGTTACCTACAATCCTGCAGCCCGGTATAACCATATACCGGTTCATACCAACCGCACTAGAAGGATTCGCCAGTGAGAGCATGTATAGTG
Organism: Megathymus violae; assembly: GCA_003671415.1. NCBI lineage: Eukaryota > Metazoa > Arthropoda > Insecta > Lepidoptera > Hesperiidae > Megathymus > Megathymus violae. Next base: position 1,058,538 of record PDGT01000031.1, on the reverse strand, counting down.
TATTTTTGATCACATATTTTGATGACTTATTTACTATATTAATCTATAATAATATTAAAGAGAGAGTGCGAACTTAGTGAGTTTGTGTGTTCGGTGGTAAATCAGCAGAACCGCGGCGCCTATTTGGAAAATTCTTTTATCCTTTGAAAAGTACGTTATTCCTGGAGGACATAGGCTGTCACATTTTGTCTTAATTTAGATCAGAAGATCTAATACAGAAGTATAGAAATACAGATAAATAATTATTCAATCCGAGCGACGTCCAAGCTGGCCGCTAGTATTTGATACGGGACTTGTGTTCATCATAACATTCATAATTGATCGACCGTGTTACTAACTTTAGGCGCTATCCTCAGTTGGACGGGTGACGGCTTGTAACAGATTTATTTAAGCGCTTTCGATCCACAAATGGAACGTTAATATCTATTTAACTTAATACTAAAGGCAGATTAAGTATTTTCGATATTCATGTTGGCTGTACGCTACACTCTCCGTGGAAAGTAATTATTATTTGCATATAATCACTATTGAAATAAATAAAAAACGATGTATGGTTTAATTATTGAAGTATTTATGGATAATAATCATCTAGCAACGGGATAATAGGCGGGTCTTCAGGTTCCATCTTGACCGGAATTTGGTGAGGTCTTTGGAGTTATGGACGTCTGCGCACAGCGGTGATCACTCACCATCAGGTGGCCCGTTTGTTCCTTTCGGGGATGTTATGGAGCTCCGTAACCGTATCCGAAAAAAATGTTTCGGATAATTTCCGATAGGAGCAGAGTCTACATAAAACACGTTATGATATATTTTCGCCCGCCGATACGATACAGTAGCCGCATCGTTCTCATTTTAGACAGTTTATTATTGTTTCATTTTAAGGCCATTATTTTTACTATGAATAGAAGATAATATCTAAAAATATAGTGGAAACTTTGCAAATACATCATATTATTTTTCAACGTTGCAAATCATCTAATATCCATATCCGAAATTGCCCGAAACGATCGGATGATGCCAAATAATTTCATATCCGTAACCGAAACCGGTCAAATATTATTCATATATCCGTATCCGTATTCAGATCCAATATCCATAACATCTGTAGTTCCTTTATCTATTAACATAAAAATTAAGCGTTTCTATGCTTCGACTGCCAATATTGAAGATTTTAACATGACAACAAAAACACAACGTCACCTTGTTTGGGGATTCAATTGTCTCTTTGTCTGACAATAAACAAACGCCGTCGGTATGTCTACTCCGCGTCCCCGCGTCTAACGGAACGTCGGCTCGCCGGCGCGATGTGTCTCACGAAACGACTCGTCGGTCAGCTGTTGGCCGACGCTGTGGTTAAATTGGACTCGATATGCGTCTCCGATATCTTGCAACGGTTCTTGGTGAACAGGTGATAAATGTTTTTTTTTTTTATTTTGTTGCTGTGAATCTCTTTAATAAGACAACTGAGAGCGGTTATATTTAAATGTGACGTATTGAACGAATAAAGATTCGGGGTTCGGTCTGTTGAATGCTTGTCAATTTTTATTTGATACAATAAAGGAATTTCAGATTTTAAGATAAACTCACTATGTTTAGGACATTGAAACCTTCGTCGATTGCGTTGCATCAACGTGAAAATTTGTTAATGTATTAAAGAAATATGTCGAACGTTGTTCAGTAAAAATCAATTGGGATCAATTTCAAGTGCTGAAAGAATTTTTCACAGTTCTTTAGATTACCCTCTGCAGATATACAAAGTTACAAGATTCGCACTATATCTTTAAAATATTATCATAAATCACGATACCTTTTTAAGAATTAACCAACATGTATTACGTACTGTCGGACGTATAACAGGATATGTTTATGACAAACGTATTTGGAGAGTTCAAAAACACAAGAATTGATAGTAATTTGTCATGGCCCAACATGAAATGTCAGCATCAGATGCTAAAGAAAATGATTTAATTAAATTCAAGTTGTCTTATATGAAAAGTAACATTTATTTGACAAATAAATGGCCTAAAATAGAACTCGAGTTCCGTGGTTCAAAAGCTACGTCATCAGCTGAGGTGCGGTGGTTAGAAGAATTTTATAGCAACTGATGTTACCATACTTATGAAATGTAAGATCAAGTTTTTTCATTTAATGGGGGAATTCGCAATTTTACCTGAGACCGCGAAAAAATGTTTCGTTTTCGAACTGAAATCCAGTGGGCCTTAACTAGGGTTGGGGCACGCCTTAGTGCATACTTAGCTGTATCAGGTGATTGTATTTACTTATACGAAAATTGTGTTTGGAACTCTAGTACATTATATCTTGTATTGTCAATATTGTCATTTTCAAACGTAAACCTTATAATGGCACCTAAATTGCTCTGTTCACAGATACGGCGCAATGGAAGCCCGCACGGTGGTCCTACACCGAGCGCGACGGGGCTTCGGCTTCGTGCTACGAGGGGCCAAGGCGGCCTCGCCGCTGATGGAGCTTCGGCCCTCCGAGCGCTGTCCCGCCCTGCAGTACCTCGACGACGTGGACAAGGGTGGCGTCGCTGATCGCGCGGGTCTTCGCAAGGGAGACTTCCTTATCGCAGTAATTATCGCTATCGGCAATGAACACCTTGAGGAAACCTGCATACTTAAACGTATTTCTACATCATTCGAATTGCATGAAACGTGCCAATCGGCACTTCGCCAGCGTAACATAAACAACTACCATCCTCATATTAGAATGACTAACTTTTCCTCAAAGGCATATTTAATATAAGAAAATCTTATTAATAAAGTGCTCTTGGTTCTCCAACTCCACCGCAGGTATTTTCAATTGATTCAGTTGTTGGACTGAAAGGACTTCCTCAGTGCCCGGTGACAAGTTACAAGTATGACACATGATATTATCCTCTGGGCTTCAGAATTCAAGGTTTACTTTATGGCAGGAGTATGTGAGGAGGTCACTGAAGACATGTCCTGAGTACAGGTTTACTCTAACCCACATCAAGTACCGGGCTCTGACAAGGATGTCTGTAGGGGTTCGTTGACATAACTTAATAAATATAAATTAGTTTTATTTAGGTATTATTGTTGGAATCCACTTCGTGCGCACGTTATCAAAAGAAGGATTTACGACCCCGTAGCCCAGTTGGTGGTGACCGTGATTGGCGAGCGATGGGTCACGGGTTCGATTCCAACCGGGGCAAACATATATCGGATCGCAGGTGTTTGTGACGCCATATTTGTGTAAGCCCAAATCCTAGTGCGGGGGCGTGTGTGTGGAGTGTTTGAACGTGTGTGTGAACGTTTATCTTTACTTAACTTTCAGATAAACGGCGAGGACGTGTCGGCGGCGTCGCACGAACACGTCGTGGAGCTGATAAGGAGTTCGGGCGCGCTCGTCTCTATGACGGTCGTGTCGTTGAACAATAACGGTAGGTCGGAGTTCGCTGTTTATTTTATTAATGTATCTCGGCAATGTTCGTTATTTATACTAAAATTACGACAACAAACTCGAGGAAATAAGACGAAGAAGAATGACGTAGACGTGCCACATGGAAAGTTTCAGTTGAGATCAGCACACCTCTGTTCTTGTGGGCCGAGCTGAATGCTGGACACCTGATTCTACGCTGTATTTGTATCGAAACAAGGTTGCTTGACGTAATGTAATTCACAGCAGAACTCACCGGTGAGTAGGTGGTCGCGCCCGCGGCAGTTCGTACAACAGTTCTAGTACCAAATTTTTGATATGTCGCACTTCGTGAAACGGTTTTCTAACTCGAGTGAGGAATCCATAGATTGAACAGAAAAATTATGAGTAGGTCCATATGACTTTTTAATTTTGATAATTGTAATCTCTGGCCTTTAATTTGACTCTTAGACGCGTCTAATTCAAAACATTTTTTTAAATTATTCTTCTTACTGTATGCATATATAGCAATACATGCATATCATCGGGCTAGATGGTATTAAACTGAATCCGAAGTTTATTTATTTATTTATCGTTAACAATTTGCTTACAGTTTTAGACCAGACGCAAATGTGAACTTACATAACTTTATTACATATATGCAAACCTATACTTAATAAGGAACCTGAAGTTAAATAATAGCACTGGTGCCGTTGGTCAGAGACGCGGTTCATTCCGTCTTACGGCTACTATCTATAAAAAAAGTTCAGAGATATTTATAATACTTAAATTTTCAAATTCTCCTCCACAAGCTCTTCTGTTATAGAAATTTTCAGATTTCCTTCTGATTACATTCTTCTGATTACATATATTATATTCTTCTGATTACATATGTAAGTACGAACCGTCGTTTAATGATAATTGAGTTGTGACGGTGTCCCTCAGCCAACACAGAGGGCAGCACGTGCACGGTGCCCACCAGCAAGTCACAGAACCAGCTGTCCAGCTCGGGCCGGCCGTACGCCGCCACGCTGCCCAGGAAGGCGGCCGGGGGTGAGTGTTCCACTGCTGGGCTGCAGCGTCGCAGTATACAGGGATAATGCCTCGACCAGTATGGTCGACGACGTGGTATACTGGCGACGTACAGATTACACACCTTAGATACTGTCAAACTGAGAACTGTCAGATATGCAGGTTTCCAGACGATGGCTTCCTTCATCGAAGCGAGTGATAATTTCTATTATTTTCACCACGGAATATAATAACTATAGTATCTGTTATATCCAGAGATATAAATGGGTATTTACAATGGACCCCTTTCATTTGGATGGAATAACAATAATATATGTAAAACTATAAATATGTTGTCGACTGCAGAGATATATCTTCAAGTTTATATAATGTTTTATATTGCCTCCCGCACCCCGCCCCCTACACGACATGTTCGTGTTATATTTAATTCGAAATGTTTTTTATGTCTGATTTAGAACAATGCAAATTTAGTAAAATACATTACCATATACACAAAAGATTTAAAACACTTATTATAAGGTAAAATATAAGGACGAGAAAAATATAAGGATTGACTGATTTAAGGAAGTCGCGATGAGAAGGCTACCTAGCATTCAAATATTCATTTAAAATAAAAGATGCATCGATACCACACAACGTTTACAACGGAACTAATCAAAAATATATATTTCATAGTAAGAATGTCAGTAGGTAATATACATATTACATATGACAGTGAGTAGGCGGCTTTAGAAGTACGTACACAATGCGAGGCAGGCTAACAAAATATCGGCTTCTTCAACAATTCTCATATTAAACCACCTGATTTTTACCCTCCGTGGATTAAGTACGAGAATTCGATGTCATCTGCACTAAGGACTCAGACCGGGTACAAGGTACCAGGTATCAAATCGAAACTACCATTAAATAAATACTAACATTTGAAAAAACAACATAATTTCATGACGTAAGCAATACCGCTAACTGTGGTGCAGTTCAGTCGTCTATAAATTTGAAAACCCCTGAAACAAAACCATACACGCACATAAAACTGCCCTGTGAAATATTGTTGTCTGTTTGCAGGACGAAGCCCCGCGCCGGCGCCGCCGCGGCGGGACCCGCGCACTACCTTGAGCGTGGGGCGGGCGCGCGCCAAGTCTATGGTCGCCGGGCTCGGTAACGTTTATTTAAATATTTACACCCATTTATACATATCTACATATCTATATCCAGAGAGCACTGGACGCGCCTTAACTGAATTTGGCATGTGAATAAAAATTAAAACAGATATCAAACTTAAAGTCTTTGCGATAAATATAATGAAGCGACACTTTGAAATTTCACGCTGAATTTACTCCAAAGTAATGTGCTGTTATTACAAAATCTAGTTCGGTAATTTGATACCTAGACGACCTACAGTACACAGCAAATTACCGAATTGTATTTAATTTAAACTTGTTTTGTATTGTAATCGAATATTTAATTAGAGTTTTTATTAGTAAATCGTTTCATTTTTAGATTTACAAAGTGGAATAATTAGTAAAAATTATTTTTCAGTCGACGCTCAAAACTTTCACGAGTCCTACTGCTGATCTTTGAGTTGGGACAACCTAACTTTCGGCACTTACTGATTACATCGTATTTATTCATTTTCCAGAGAACGGCGGTGAAAAGGAAGAAAGCTGCGAGCCTCTAAGTGTGGCGGGCAAGTCTTCCTCCGCCGAGTCTGTTCAGCACCACGGCAGCAACAGTGAGTCGCTTGTACAACCCAAGATAATTAATAACAACTAATAATGAAATGGTTGTCCGCCCTCGCTTGGAAAAAAGGTCCAAATAAAAATCTTTGGGCCTCTACATCGATAACAAAGTATGCCAACATTACAATTTCCAAAAAACATTCGATCCCGTTACAGTTTATCTTCTTCCCTACTCTATACACGGATAATCACGGGATTCATACACGATGTTAACACGCAAAGCTAACGTGTGATGACGTCTCGTCCGTAGACGGCACGCCGGTGGCGGCGCGAACGGCGTCGATCCGCGCGCGGCCCGCGTCCGGCCGCATCACTGCCGCCGAGCTGGAAGAGCTGTTCCAGCGGCAGGCCGGCGCCAACGCCGACACCGACATTGATTCACAGTAAGTTCTATCCTTTTTTTTTCTAATTATTTAATAGACGAACACAAAGACAACTTAACTGAAACCGTATTACGTATAATTTTTGGACACTCGTGACTCAAAGGACCATCATTGATACGATAGGAGCTGTTCCAACGGCAGGTCGGCACCACCGCCGACGCAGACACCGACTCAGAGGATCTTCTTTTAATTTTTATGCTAACAGCTGGTAATTGAGCAAATGGATCGCTAATGGTAATCATCCCCGCTTTTGGACATCCGTGACTCGAAGGACCATCAGTAATGTGATATCGGCGAAAAGAAAACGAGGTAGCCGTTAGATAACTGGTTTCCTGATCCTACAAACTAAACTCGTTAATGACTTAACAAAAACTTAAACTAAATATTGCGTTATACCGCCGTGACGAGGGTGCGGAAGAAAACCATCGAAATCCCGGTTTCAATTATTACATAGTATTCATTGAGCGACCTAACCGACAGTAACCGACTTCTGACATTATCATGAAAGCTTATCTCTTCATCTATACGTACCAAAGCAGGTTAGTGGAATACACTCTCGGCATCCTGAAACATACGAAGAGACTGTTGTAGCGGACCGTGAATGATGAAATGAACATTTAATCATATAATACAAAACAAGCAATAATTAAGCTTTGCTTTATTTTAGTGGGGGTGCGGGTATGATGACCCGCTCGGCTTTCCAAGGGGGAGCGCTGTCCCCCCCTTACTCCCCGCCTCGCTCACAGCGGGTGTACGCGTCAGTCGCCGAGATGAAACGCTGCAGGAATAAGGTAACATATACATCCTTAAACCTATATGTAGAAGAATATTTCTGGTTAAGTCTATTCCCCTAATTGTTAATCCAACCAATCCTACAGACACCCACAGTATTATTTAGTCCATGAATCCATTCACCTGAAAAAACCTAATACGATCGGTCAAAAATTTTAATTATAATACAACATACAGACAAACAGACAAAAAATTTCAAAATGATCAAATTGATGTCAGTGACTCACAAAACAAATATTCATTATTAAGTTATGGTTCTCTGGATGCAATAAAACGATCTGATTGTGAAGTGTCGCGGGATCGGTACGTTTCCGTTTGGCCGCACACCCAGTCCATCTCGGATTGCTACTTCAAATCCAAGTATAAACCGAATATGTATCCAGGGCTGGGGAGTTCCCGGTACGACCAGCACGCTGCGTCGCGACTTCCACTCGACCCCCGACCTCGCGGCCGAACGCACCGCACGTCCGCTGCGGACCAGGTCTACCGAAGATGTGCACGGTATTCTAAAAAATATTTTTTATTTTTGTAATTCTTTTGTCAATAATCTATCAACAAAATGTCGACTCGACCCTCCTTCGACTGCAATTATAAAAGGTTTTACATGCTATCACGATTGATAATATGAAAAAAAATCACACCATTTAGCGCATAATGATGACGTCAGTTGACTGTACGTGTGTACATGTATTAATTACTATATAACTGGACCACTGGAGTCGAGCCAACATCTTTATTGGTTAAAAGCTTATTGACCAAAACCATTAAATAAGACGTTAAGAAGTCACATTGTTGTGTCGCTCATCTTATTGTTTTCGGAGATATATTATTAAATAGTTCAAATTTGGGGTTTGTTACGGAGATTTTTTGACGAAATAATAATGTGGTTGGTTCAAAAGGAATGAGTCGGTTAAAAAAATCTTCGCAGGCCAGGAAAATAAATTTGAAAATATATGACGGGCCTTATGTCATTCAGTGATAACTTATTATGTCTTCTACATATAATTCATATTTTTATCATATATGTTTCAACTGCATTATTTATGTCTAAGGAGTCGTTGAATAGAACACTCGCCGATATATAAAAAAATATTTTTTTACATAAAATAAGTTAGTGCTTGATTACAATCCCACCTGATGGTAAGCGGTGATGAACTCTAAAATGGTGAATGTATTAGTTTATAGGCTATGTTTAGTCCGCTTTACCATCTAAAGCTACATCAGGTGGGATTGTGGTCAAACATTAAATTATAATATATATATATATATAAAAATTGTAATAAATAACGTAAAAGCCTATACCGTCCCGACAGCTCCACTCCGCACGCCGCCGCCCGCGTCCGCGCCGCCACCGCCGCCCGACGCCGTGGCCTCGTCGTTCCGGCCGGCCGCTGCCGCCAAGCTGTACGCGTCGCCGCGGGCGCTCGCGCACGTCGCCTTCCGAGCCGCGCCCGCCAACAACAACACCACTGTACGTATTGTGCAGAGTACCGAACACTAACCACCACCTAATTTAACCCGACACGTTCCTTAGAAGTACTTGATAATCGCACCTTTAGAATGAAAGTGACTTAACTCAAAATTCCTGAAATTCCAGATTTTACTATAAATTTGCTTAAAAAAGCCTACTCTAAAACCCCATGGTGAAAAAGAGCCCGAATTATGAGCGAGAAAGGAAAAAAGGGAAAACCTCGTACATCAGTCTCTTTAAATTTACTCAAGACCATACATTTTTGAAAACTTTCTCCGTCATTTCCCATAAATTGCAATTTTTGAGTTAAGTCCCTTTCATTCTAAGGGTGCAATATAACTTCCGCAGTTAGTATTCCATAACAACTGAATATAGAGTAACAAAGCCACCTGCAGCGCTTGCCGTCTATAAATAACATCAACGGACGTTTTGCACATAGCAGGTAACTAACACAACATCCTTTGACTTAGTGACCAATTCCACCTTCCTGACGTACCCATCACCCATCACCCATCACCCTCTTCATCATCATCACGTTGCAACCTTCATATGTATTAAGCATCGCTGCAACACGCTGTCACGTTCGATACCACTTAATATGGTAAACTGTTAAATATTGCCATAACGTTCTTGTCCTCATATGTGTCCTCAAACCCGCACTTGACTAGTGTCATTAACTATGGTCTCAATGTGGGCTTAATATGGCGTAGATGAGTATCGATAGTGTGAATTAGACGCTAGTTTCACGATTGCAGTCTCGGAGTGGCATGGGGCTGCGTGCTTGGAGCGGAGCGCCCAACAGCGCGCCGGGGACTGCTCGCACTGCGGAGGACGTGTCGCACCAGTACGCTCAGCCCTTCAACCTGCACAAGCCCTTCCTCAGACAGGTTTGTAGAGCGTGGTAAACATGCTGCGACAATTCCGTCAAATAAGCTGCTTTGAAAGTTTTATACGTTGCGCGTCAAGGTACTAATTCTTTAGTTTCATGTCTTAAATTAATATAATTTGTAATTTGCGTGCGACTATTGTGACAAGGAAGCATGTTGAAAGTAGAGAACACCCGCACGCTGGTGTGTACCGAGGCGTCCGATAAAAATAAATAAACGACACAAATACGCTCTTTGTAACGATTGAAACGGAACGTGAAAATGTGAAAACCATAACAAAATTAACTGAAAATGCTCATCCGTTTGCAGAGCTCGACGCCAGCGCCCCCTATCCCGGAGCCCGACTACAGCATGTCGGAATCGGACGAGGAGCACGATAAGCGCAAGGAGTGCGTCCTGCCTCCCGCCGAGACCAGCGCCAACAGCAACGCCAGGTACGGGCCTATAGTTAAATAAATGTCAAGCTTGTCAAATGTTAATGCATTTCGTTTAATCTTCAAGTTACATAATTTTGTTTATCCCTAAAGCTATCTTATTATCGACTCTACTCATAGTTAACTGGGCACGTTCACAAACAGATCATAGATTAAAGTACATAATAGCCGATAGATTGTTGATAGCCAAGGTTCTCACGAAATGTGTGTTAATTCCGCTTCTGGTGACTACGTTGAACATACTTGTGTTACCCGGTAGCAGAGTCCAACGTAAGGGAATGTAAATAAATATTATAAATTGTCTGTAAACACACATATGGCACACATATCTACAAGATGTCTCTTCGATGGACAACATGGAAATTAATGTAATCGTAACAATGATTATTGAATTTTCAGGATACCAATTTACGCAACCATCATTTACGAAAACGAGCAGGAATTCGATTTATACTAGAATTCTTAGAGTAGAGTAATGTTAAGGTACAAACTTTATATTATTGGGATGCTTCGTGTTGTCTCGGGAGATCTTAATTTGTTTAATAATCATACTTTCTGTCTTACCTTCTTCCCATTTCCTCGCCGACAACGCATCAGTGGTACCTTATGTTTTCCTGATGTCCATGGGTGACGGTGACTGCTTACCATCAGGTGGCTCGTCTGCTCGTTTGTCGGCTATTAAAATAAAAAATATTGTCAACCTCGTCACTGTCCACATATATAACTGGTGCATACCAATATTGTGGTTTTGGTAAATATAACCGTGTGGTGGTCAAACATGATACGTTCCCTGAAACCAATTCTCATGTCACGTGTCGTTTTGTAAAACTAAAATCGTGATCTGTTTATAAAATCTGTCTTTCAATTATGTTCGTCCAGTTCTACAACTCTACCGGTCTCATTTTTATGTCGTGGCATCGTTGTCATACTTCATATTCAATACATTACATTCACTTTGGGTATTTTTATGTGGATTCCACAAACATTACATGTAATAATTATGTTACGTTTTCTGTGTTTTCCGACTCTGCCGTGACTTGGATGTGAATAATTTTCGTTTATGTGATGTTGTAAAATGAGAAGGTCTTTTGTGTTGCAGTAGCGGCAGCAGCGGCAGCAGCGGCTCGAGCTCGATGCAGCACTCGTTCTCGGTGGACGAGATCCAGAAGATCCGCACGCGACTGAGGTCGTCTCGCTCCTGCGGGGAAGAACTGGGCGGAGGGGGCGCGGGCGGCGAACGAGACGACGGAGACAACTCCTCGTCGGGGGTCTCCTCCGACCAGGAGGCGCGCCCCCCGCCGCGTCGAGATAAGGTGTGTATGGCAACTAAAGTTTTTACCCAAAAAATAATAACACCGGCACACGCATAACCGTAGCCGCTCGTCGGTTCGCAGGTGTCGTTCTGCGCGAGCGTCACCGTCAAGTCGAGCAACGACGTGATCAGCACAGAGCCCGTGCACAGCTCCAGTGAGAGCCTGGCCCCAGCGCCCATGCAGCGCCACAATTCGCTTACACGAAAGCGAGCAACC
>PDGT01000031.1:1008020-1046751 GCA_003671415.1 Megathymus violae | reverse complement strand
GTTACAGATGACCGAGAGCCGGTCGAATGTACATTAGCAAACTTCTCGTAACTCTGAAACCCTCGAGCCAAACTTATTTCTAGAGTATTTTTCTCATTTGCCTTTGTCTTCGTATACTGTGGTAGATGTAGCGTAGGAATTTCAGGTGTTTAATAATCCACTAATAAACGAGGGTTAAACTGAACGGAGTCAATTTGAAGCGAATTAGAGATTACTACATACCTGTTGACGCTCGTTTCACATTACAGATATGCAATGTGAAAATAAAAAATATGTACATATAAGTGATATTATTTCTAATTATAAATATATGTATACACAAGGTTAAGACGCACACGGGCCACGAACGCAATAGGAATGAACAGCGTTTAGTGTAAAACTAATATAGCGAAATGGTCTCCTTCGCACCCCCTCGAGCACGTATTTTCCTTCGGAGACGTCTGGCGGATTGTACGAATCCAGTTAGACGCTCCGTACTCTAGTTGAGGTAGCGGTGAGCGGTGAGCACCCTTCGTGAGGTACAGTTGTGTTGTAACCAGAACGAGTGTGTGAGAGAAACATTTAACAATCGAGCGACTAAATGAAGCCAAAGATTTATAGTATTTATTGTTGAGGAGTTAACGTTGATATAGTTGAAACTAATTTTATACATTCCCTTATTACCTTGCTACGAGTCCTGTTCGGTGCGGCGCGGCGCGGCGGCGTGTGGCTGCAGCTTTGTTGGTCAACGCTATTTTATATTATTTGTAAACTTTTACGACGCAACCAAGTGCCATCGAGTGTTGATTTAACGTTACTTAAATGTATTGTAAATAAATATGTTACGTGTTGAAAGAGTGGGCTAGTGAGCCAGTCGACTAGTGGGCCAGTCGCGTCTATACAAATTATATCCGGCCAGCAGATGCTAAAGTAATATTTATCAAATTGACACATTATTTATACAAATAACTATATTAATAACGATTACACGTTTAACGAATCGAATGTTATTCAATTTATTTTATTCGTCCATAACGACATTATATTATGGTAAAGTAGTCCACTCTTTTGACGGCCAAACGATGGCTTATTCGGAAAACTATTCGAACATTTCTATATATTTGATCGGTTCCATTATTGTGCAAGCGGTCCGGGGAACGTGGCAGAGCCCGTGATGTCGGCTTCCATTCTGTTCGTTTCATTTTAATTTCCGTACCGACCACATATACTACACACTGTCCCCATATCGGGACCACACTCGCTAACATAGGTGTAGTGGACATCCGCGCAGTGCTGCGTCCCGTAATGCTCTTACGTGACTGTCACGCACTGAGCGCCGGCTGTACACAACTGTGATGTACAGTACACATGGGTCACCCCTCTAGAGGTCCCTGACGTCACTCCTTGTTCACGTTGTGTAGCCATTGTGGCGGTGTGACGCCGTGCGTGATATGTAACACCAATATATAAATAACAATTTTGTATAAAATCCCATAAACGTGGTTTTCAATCGTACGAATGCTTGCGCTGCGTAATTTTCGGCCTTAACGCTGTATAGTAAATGTTTTTGTACTAAAATAATTCCAGAGTTGCTACTCACACTGTATAGATCGAGTGAATGTATGTGTGAATGACTGAATGACGTTTCATGTTTTATAATATTTATCAAAGAATTGAATTAAATAAAATTTGTCATATTCTGCAATTTGTAAAAAAAATATCAAATATTGCAGTTGTCCCGTACGTAGTAGGAATTGAGAAGCGAGGCCTACATAGATAATACCAGTATAAGATCTCACGCAGCGAAGCGAAGCTTGCCTGTACTGTGTGGACCGGCTGATTCCGGCCACAGAGAGCGAGCTACTAAAACTAACTTAATTTAACATAAACACTGCTAGTTGTAATTTTCAGTTATATGGACGAGTCAGAGGCAAATGGCAATAAAAACTATATATCTTCCTTACAATAATAATGCGCTATTTATCAATGGTTATCCTTCAGTTAATATCTAACGGCCGGATGAATTGTAATGTAATCAGGCGCGAATGCAGATAAGCAATACTTTTTAGAATGTTAATAAAGTTTCATTTTCGCCCTTCAAACTTGAAATTTACTCGTCAGTTACAAACCGCCAAACAATCAATGTAAAATTAAATTATTATCTGTCATTATAACTTTCGTTTCATTTCTTTGCGCAGTTTCCATCTAAACTCAGCTGCCGTTTGCACCTGTGTCGTTTACATAACGAAGTGCACTAGACACTGATGTATTATTATTTATAAACATTTTGCGTTAAGCGAGCTTCACTAAGTTATTTCGTTTTCGACTCGCTAGTGTAGGCTCCTCGAGTGAATCACATCTCACAGAGTAAGTACATCTCGATACACTGGACGTGCTAGACGAGGAGAAATGTTTCGGCGTAGAAACACAGTTCGATTACCCACCTGCACAAATGGTTGCTTGAAATATTAATGAATACTAAAGTTGTACCAAACGTTTGCCAAATAATATTTTAGTATTGAACATGCAACGATCTGTGCACTGAAAACCTCGTCTTGTCGTCCAGGGTGTCAGCGTGGTACTTTAGCTCGAAACAGTCTCCAGCTTCGAGGCCGACGGACCTTCACGTGTTGTTAGCACAATCAAATTATTTACTATATGGTTATCATCGATGTATTATTGAGTTATAATCTTCTTGTCATTAATTTAAGTTGTATAAATGTATTGTCTACTTAAGGCGTAGATAGGTAGCGGTAATTATATTAGGGCAATATTGATGATCATAGAGTAATCGACTGAGTGGCCCTAGGCTGTGGGTCGCCCACCGCTGGGTTCTATGTAATTTAAACCTTGCGTTACCCTGTTATATTTTTCTTTTATATTTTTACCTTTTAAATGCCTTGTTAGCTTATTCTAGTACAAAATACTACTTTTTAAATTTAACATGAAAAATATATTTACAACGTAGAATGTGTGAGTGAGTTTCCAGTTATGTAGATCTCAGGAGGCGGCGCGGCTCGCTTCATTTTGTATAATACCAACAATTCAGTTTACATTTCATTTGAATCTCGGTATCGGATGTGTAACTACTACTTGGTATACCTACTTTCAAATAAAAAATTAAATGTTTCATCACTATTGCAGTTTTATTATTTAACAACCTTCGACTAATATCCTGCTATTTCTAATATATATGTTTGTGTGTGTGTTATAATTCACTTCAAACAGAAGAGTACTCGCCAGATATTTCTTTGCTCAGAACATAATCAGAACCAACTATATGTGAATTGACAAAATTTTGATGGACATGAAAGTGTTAATTTTACACTCTTGCTGTGATTTAATTTTTTATTTCATTGCCATAATGTAAGAACGATTACTGAGTAAAGAATCTGAGATTTAACATTGTGTCATTATTTTAATAAATAAGTGTTAAAAAAAGAACAGCTGGATCGCCTTACATTCTTTTGTAAGTTTTTAACTACTCGAACTTTATAATGTGACGATTTTTTTATCAAAGCTCTAAACACTCGGATTGTATAGAGTGCTTTATACTTTAACATGGCAATGGTAAATACGCCATTATTCGCCCTTGTCCATAGTTGCACTACACACAAAAATGTTTTATCACTTTATAAAATCTTCATTGCGTTACGGAGACGGAGGTGTATCCATAGATTACAGTATACAGGGGCGCAAAGAGCAAACATGTGTAACATAGGTGTATCTGGCGAAACCAACCCGAAGTAAACCCGATAAATATAAAATAGAGAGAGAATCTTCTGATATCTTTGATTAAAACCATAGACCAGGAATTCATTTTTATAAACAGATTAGCAAGAGGTATCTACATACGTCATACGTTACTGGCTGCTTAACAAAATGAGGTTAAATGTTATAAAAATGGCAAATATGCACCAGCAGTAACCATACTGCATAGAATGAGTACTATCAGTGTAGCTAATGGTATCAATTGCAATGTATAGCTTTGTATGGTAACAATTATTTTTATCCAACCATATATTCATATTCGTAGTAAATCACGCTTAGTTACCTCTTTCGTTATAAAAATAACCAAAATGATATGTCTATTTTATACAGCATGACGTAAAACTATAATATAGTGTATTGGGACACTTTTAGGTAGTATAAATAATAAATGGAAACAAAAATATCAGTGTAATTGCCACTACGGTCAACGGCAATTGTACATTTGAAAAAAAAATCAATATATATATAATATAATAATTAAGTATCGATAGCCCACACTCGGGACGTCCGTTAATAACAGCTGCGGAGACCACTGAATATTATTATTGGTACTGAAAATAGTGACGCGATTGCTTTATGTCCTATGCAAACCATTAGTGCTTTATAGACACATGTTCTCTATGGTGGCCTAATTAAGTTACTTCCTAGGTAGTTTGATAGTTCGATCGAAGGTAAGCATAGATGACAGTACATAGGGAAGGAAGTGGGAATTCGTCGATAGCTAACGATCACAGAGTAAAAAAAATATAAACGAAAAATAACAAAAACGAAAGTCCCATTGCTGGATGTAGTTAGCGTATTGTTTTTTTTTTAAATTTAGGTGTATAGTTTACGGAGATTAAAATACATTTTATTACCTAAGCCTTTTGTGCAAGTGGGGTGGGGCATTGAACTTTGAGGGAGAAAATTTTTGTATGTATGTATACTTAATGCTCAAAAAGCGGAAGTGGTGTCAGTAGATTTCATTTTTATGAAAGATAAATTGGTTTTAACTAATATTTGCAGTGTTTAAAGATATAACAAGCTTGTTAATTATATCAGCCAGCCTGAATATACGCTAATAATCAGCCATGACGGACCATCGTGTTGAGGAGCCGCTTGTCAAGCGAGCTAAATTAATCCAGGATCAGGATCAGTCTGATACCGAGGGTAAGTAAATTTTCGCGTTTAACAAATTTATTCCTTGTCGTTAACCTTGACATCGTTACATAGAGCCTTCATCATTACCATATTTCGCGATACCATTTCGTTTACGTTATAAATTAAAGAGCTTATGCTAAATGCTTTGTTGTCTTCAACAATATCGATCGGTAATTCCTGAGATTCTTTTTTTTATATGTTATAAGTCAACACTCCCACCTGATGTAAGTGGTGATGTAGCCTTAGATGCTAAAGCACATTAACTTAGTAAAAACCCTGTTCACTCTTGACTTTAAAGTCATCCACACTGTAATGGGATGGAAACACCGACATGTTTAGACTATTTCAATCATTCGCGATACACATAATAAATAATGAAGCGAAACGCGTCATCCACACCTGATAAATGTTTACGAACATAAGGATGTATAGTTGCCGTGCGTCGAGTTATTAGATCTGGGTAGCATGTCGTATGGAACACCATGAGGCTGGCTGCTCTTCCCCTGTGGTTCCCACCACAAATTGAATATTGTGAAGAAGCTGCCAGACTTGATTTTATTAAATTGACTTTTACTTAAATATACCCATTAAATCTAATGAATGTAAATTCAGATAATATTTTATTTTTCAAATAATACTTGCAAAACTTATAGAATCTAGAATAGAATATAGAAAAATCTCTTTAATTATTGTAATAGAGAGATTAAAACTTTAAAGTTTTTGAATTAAATATTTGTCATGTTTAAACAATAAAAAAATATTCAAAATGTAATTAAAAAAATCATAGGAAAAAAATGCCCATTTTAATATGAAATGAGTGCAACAAAGGTCTCGTTAAACAAAAAAATATATTTACTGTTACTTGAATAAAGTTATATCATAAAGCATGTGCAATCACCAGGTGGCTTGTCTGCTCTTTTTTTAACTAGTTACATGAAAAAAATTATTACAGAGTTAATAAACATTTTACTGATTATGATTTTAATAAGAAAGCTGTGCTATTGAGTGTACAGCAGCATTTTTTTTGTTTTTTAAGTTTTGTATATAATAGAGGTTTTTGTGAAGATTTTATTTTATAAAAAATTGATTTGCTGAGCGTTATTATAATGTGAATTCATTTGTGCAATAAATATAAATGTGAAACACTTTAGTC
Source organism: Megathymus violae (assembly GCA_003671415.1). Lineage (NCBI taxonomy): Eukaryota > Metazoa > Arthropoda > Insecta > Lepidoptera > Hesperiidae > Megathymus > Megathymus violae. Next base: position 1,040,708 of record PDGT01000031.1, on the reverse strand, counting down.
AATGTATGGTTCTGTGCACAATTATATGCCCTCAGAAACTTATAAGCTATCATAATAAAAATGTCTCACTGCCATGTTGGGGAGATAGAGAATTTAATTTTATTATGTATTAAATTTCACCCTTATCTGCCATAATTTAAGAGAATACAAAAAATAATGAATGAATGACATTTCTGTATAGCTTTATACACCTTGAATGGGGATTAAAGTAAAGCAGCCTCTACCTACTTTTTTAATAAACAAGCCTATAAATAACAATCACACAATTAAAATACTTTAATAAAACATGAAAAATTCTTCAAAATGTAGTTTAAAAAAAAAAAAATTAATAGAAAAGAATATATTTGTGTAAGACATTTCAATTTCAACAGTCAGATACAGGATTTTGAGAAAAATCTAAAACCAAACCAATTCAATACTGATAAAAAAATACTGATAATGATAAAACTGACTGGCTCGTGTAAGCTTAAAACCTTCATATATGTAACAAACAAACATTAACAGTATAGTATAGAGTCACCGGCATAAGTATATGATCATGGAGATATTGATAATATGTTCTTTAAGAATGCATTCAATAAATAATATCTGGCAGCAGGGAAGCAATATGAGTAAGGAATATGCAATCCTTCACAAGCAGCTTGTTGCAGTGAGGACAAAATCATTTGCCAAAACTATCTATCTACTAATTATAACACTTGCCCAATGAGAAAATATATTTTGACTTTAGCTACAAAGTAATGTGCAAATATACATTCCCTTTACTAATTCACAATTTCTATAAACTTGTTCATACATAAGATTAATAACATAACTGTGTAATATTTATGCTTCTTACTATACATCTATATTATAAGGAGATAGTATGAATATTGTGAGTTTGGTTATAATTATGCGGAAGATAATCTCAGGAACCACAGAACCTATTTGGAAAACTCTTTTACCATTTGAAAGGTACATTGCTCTGGATTGATATACATATATATCAAGTGTATATATAATAATGAATTCTTGAAACTGAATGAAATTGGTACAATCTGCTTGTCTATAAATGGTGGTTTCATATACATTTTATTTAAGTTTGAAAAATTTCTTTTTAATTAAGATAACAATTATATATATTGTATTTGGTATATATTTATAACAGAAACTGTATTTCTTGGAATGTATTTCTTTTTCTGAATAAACAATGTTCTTAATTTCAATTTTTTATCTTAATCCACTATAACACAAAAAATACTTGTTTTTAACCCTTAGGAATTCAGTGCTAACATCTCACAATATTAATCTATTGCTATACTCATATTTACAACAAATCTTAAATTAAAGATCTTTATAATTCTTATTTACAAGGTTGACTGAAATACTTATCTTAGTATTTAACACAAGACAATTAAATTATGTTTTGATCACAGCCCCACCACTAGCCGATGAAGACACCGACGGACGGGAGACACCCGATGACGTCGATGACCTCGATCTGATTGATGTTGAAGAGGTCAGTAACAAACAAGTAACCAAAACCATGAACACTGGACAAGACTATGGCGAATGGTTCCGAATGTTGGAAGTCGCTGGGCTCTGTGCCACTCAATTTAATCGTGTACCTATTAATCCTGATCCTGTGATAATCCTGGCCTGCCTAGGTACCACGCTACGTCTACATAACAGGTGTTGCGGGTGGCACGGATGTACACAAATATGACATCACAAACACCCGTGACCCGAGAACAGTGCGTGAACACGTGCACAGTGCACAGTCCGAGAACAGTGCGCGCAGAACGTGACAGTGTCACTACCAATTGGATTATGGGGTCATCATATGTACAATCAGGAAGAAGAGCAGCTAGTAATACATAATACACTTGTAAACATTAGAATTATGTAACAAACAGTACTATAGGTAATGTTACGGGGTTTTAATCTTTCTCCCTGTATAACATTTAATGTATGAATATACTTAATAATAATTTATTAGAACCTAGTTATCGGGAATAATCAAAATAACTGAATATCTGAATATATTTTTCTCAATCGTCACTAAAAGTTACGACTCGAACGTCATCTCTCTAGAGTTATAACATTGACTCATTCCATTTGGATAAACATGTTAAATGAATCGTCGATAAATATTGCTTCTATAAAGATAATTGAATCAACGTAATTGATACTTGCAAATCGAGCTTAAGATAATTATCCTAACAACTGTTTATGGTTACGCAGCCGAACGCCCAGCAGAATAACTCGGGCACCGTCACCGACCCCGAGAAGAGGAAGCTGATCCAACAACAACTGGTGCTGCTACTGCACGCGCACATGTGCCAGCGGCGCGAGTCGGAGTCCAACGGACGGACCTGGCGATGCTCCTTACCGCACTGCGACACCATGAAAGGGATCCTCAACCATAGGAAGTTGTGTCAGGTACTTTTTGAGATAGTTTAAAATGTCATGTAATAACTGTATATTTGTTACAATATAAAGTTAGCAAGTAACACCACCTCGTCAAAGTTTAAATGACGTTAAATTGATGTAATGAAAAAAAAATGATACGAAGTCGACAAGTAGCGCACGACTCAACAAACTGTTAGCTGTAACTGTGTCATTCAGGTGGACATATTTTGTGAGTTTGATTTTTTTTTAATATATTTTAATTCATCACTCCACACTCCACAATATTGCCACCCAATGATAAAACACCCGCATCGTAGCGGACGCGGACGTGCCGTTGCACTCGTTGGCCGTGCGCGTAACAAATAATGTCGCTAAGCCGGTCGTCCGTCTCGAAGGTGTGTCACAAGGAAAGGTTGGATTTTCGCCGTGCCTTGGGTCGGTCGATGGTGCAATGATGATGGGGGAATTAATTAAAATAATAATTGTTGCAAAACTTTGCAAGTGCTACTGACGCGTATTTTTCCGATAGAGCTTTATTTTATTTTTTTATGGAAAACTTACAGCTAGAGAAGCTAATTACAAAGTTTTCACGAATATACATGAGATTGTATAATATTAAAGAGAATCGGTAGTTACAAAAATAACAATAGTAACAAACAAAAGATAGGGTTTTAGAGTTCAAGGTGATACGTGTATACAATATTATACCAAGTATTTAATTTTAATTGCATCGGTCGGATGATTGTTCTCCTGTTGCAGGTGGAAAAAAACTGCGTAGTGCCATATTGCACGTCGTCGAGACAAATTATAAACCATTGGAGACATTGCAACAAAATTGACTGTCCGGTCTTTTCGCTCAAACTGGCGTTTCAAACTAGAAGGATAAAAATGAAGGGTGAGTTTACATCTCTTTCTCTTATAGAATCTTCGTTCGCCTCCAGCTTGTAAGATTCCATAAGGATTATTCGGATACCATCGAAATAATTGTCCTCATTATTCAGTCATACGTATGAAGTTTAATTGTTACGAAATGTATGGAAGTCGTAATTGAAAGCGATAAGTAGTCCGAAGTTTGACTTCAATATCATCTGCACCCGCGATATGATAATGGCGGCTTACGCGATTGTATTTTTATTCAATTTTTTTAGTTATTTATTTAGTACAATACCGTCAAAAGCGGTAAATAAAAGTATAAATCGTGAATTTTTTGATTTTCGCCTGGACTCCTAACTTTAAGGCCAAGGACTATTCAGGAATTATATTCGGAGGCAATGATGTTAGCGATGCCTAGATTTAAAATGAGATAGCGCTACAAAATACGATGCTTATATAACGGGCTGGAAGTGCCGTCCAGTTAAATTAAGTAAGAATTATTAAGTATGGAGCGAATATTGACTAAATGAAACTAACTTGGGCAAAAAAGTTAAATTGTGACATATATATAGATTTTTATTTATTTGATATCAATCACAGGCGTTCCTGACTTTTGTTCGGTCTGACGGAAGGCAAAGAGGGACTTTCTTATAGATAAACGCATTAATATTCTTAGGACCGACTCATTTCGAACAGTTATGCCAAAGCAAAAACATTTCTTAAAGAAGTTATCGTATCTCAGTACAAATCTAATATACGTGTAATTGTGTATACGACAGATAAGTGCCCAGTCTGACGACGGCCGACAGCTCCAGTACAGTGGGAGCTGCCTCCCAAGTACGCCCATTCATTTATACCTACACATGAAACGCGTCAATTGTAAGTCAGTAATAAATCTTCGCAGGTATTTTGTGTGACCATAACGGCCAGAGGAGGCCCCGACGCGTCCAGCGGGGGCCCGTTGAGCCACCCGAGGGAGAGAATATCGCCATCGTCCACCCGACCCCTTGGAGGCAGAGACGACGTTAAGGGATGAAGAGGTCTCGAGTAGCTGCAGAAAATTTGAAATGTCTTGGGCTTTCGTGGGTTTCTAAAATACTTTCTAGTTACCGATCTCTATCTAGATGTGTCCAATCTAACGCCATCTCGCGGACTGTCTCAGTGTTTTTTTCGTATATGATACACATTATCGATACAAATAATACTTTTTAAATATGACACAACAGTAGAATACCTGATAGTTTCACAACCTCTAAGGACACTGCTGTTTGTCTAGGGACAGGGACGCAGGGGTGCAGAAGATGCTGCCGTTAAAGTATTCCTTGCTTACTTTAGTCTTAAACAGATATGTACTCATTTATATACATGACAATTAGGTATAAAAATGTAAAGGCAGCATTTAAAAATACATCTAAACAAAATTTGGGGCAAATATTCAGACATCTGTAAAGTTACCTGTGAAAACATTTTGAATCCGCATTAACATTTTGTTTAATCTTTTTTATATATTTCTTGATAAATCATACCAATAAGCAGACGTTTCCAACTATAAGTGTTGGAGCGCTGGACCGTCGAGCTGTGGCAGCGCTTGTATGTAGTTTGTGTTCGAGGAACGAGTATTAGAGACACTTCACACTGGTCAATGTGAAATTCACTCAATTTTAAAATCATGAAAATCATAAAAATTTGTCGATTGACTGTAAAAATTAAATAATTAAAATGAATATATTTTATTACATACATACATGTATAAAGCATGTAAAAATATGTTTAATTGAATATTATATTTTTTGCCCAACGTATTAAGCGTGGTAACTCCATTTATAATGATGTCCCTCTTTCATGTATTGATATTTCGGAGTTAAACAATCGAGCGACTAAATGAAGCCAAAGATTTATAGTATTTATTGTTGAGGAGTTAACGTTGATATAGTTGAAACTAATTTTATACATTCCCTTATTACCTTGCTACGAGTCCTGTTCGGTGCGGCGCGGCGCGGCGGCGTGTGGCTGCAGCTTTGTTGGTCAACGCTATTTTATATTATTTGTAAACTTTTACGACGCAACCAAGTGCCATCGAGTGTTGATTTAACGTTACTTAAATGTATTGTAAATAAATATGTTACGTGTTGAAAGAGTGGGCTAGTGAGCCAGTCGACCAGTGGGCCAGTCGCGTCTATACAAATTATATCCGGCCAGCAGATGCTAAAGTAATATTTATCAAATTGACACATTATTTATACAAATAACTATATTAATAACGATTACACGTTTAACGAATCGAATGTTATTCAATTTATTTTATTCATCCATAACGACATTATATTATGGTAAAGTAGTCCACTCTTTTGACGGCCAAACGATGGCTTATTCGGAAAACTGTTCGAACATTTTTATATATTTCATCGGTTCCATTATTGTGCAAGCGGTCCGAGGAACGTGGCAGAGCCCGTACACAACTGTGATGTACAGTACACATGGGTCACCCCTCCAGAGGTCCCTGACGTCACTCCTTGTTCACGTTGTGTAGCCATCGTGGCGGTGTGACGCCGTGCGTGATATGTAACACCAATATATATGTTTAAATGTTGTAAATTATTTATGTAGCATTTGTGTGTCTTTGCTGTGTAATTTTCAGTATTATGTTTGTGTGTTTAAAAAAAAGACCGAACTTGCTTCTCACTTTGTATAAATATTATTAATTCTTATAAAAGTTTCGATGAACACGCATGTTTTTATTATGTGAAAATTGTAAGAATATATTAAATATTTCATAGTTTTTTTTGATACCACGCCACTTCACACAGCGTAGCGAAGCTAGATGGCTTTTCAAGCGGATCGTAACATCCGAGTGTTCTGGACAAGAGAAAGAAAATTATGTGAAAAAATTATTCCATTGTAAGACAAAGATGGATACACTCAGGCACGAGCACACACAGGTGGGTAGCAGTCACAGTTGCAATTTCGGTTATTGATGTAGTTGTACCGAACGTATGCCAAATGTTTTATTCATGAAAATAGCGTACTCAGTAATAGCAAATACGTAACAGGGATCGGCACTTCGCTCTTTCCTTCGAGTTACTCTCATTTATTCGTATTAATCTGTTGCATTCTACGGGTTAAGTAGTATTACGATTGCCCCACGAACATGGTTAATAGGTTATTGAAAAACCGGTCAACCCCTAGACCGTGTTAACCGGGCCCTGGTACGGAGTAGGTCGGGCGACGTCGCCAATTAGTGATATAGTACATATTCTGTACGACCGTTCTTTTTAGCACGATCAATTATAAATCAATCTATACGATTACTGTCATCGATGTATTAGTAAATTATAAAATTCTAGTCAATAAATTACATGTATACATGTATTATCGTTAAAATAGGTAGATAGGAAGCCGAGCGGTGATCGCATCGAGGCATTCGTTGACAGTGACGGGAAGCCCATTGCTGGGGTTTGTGAAACTTAAAACTTGTGCATTATCCGTTGTAGTTCGTTGTTGTTTGTATATGAATTTTCTGATATATCTTCTGGAGCACCTTGTTTTAGTACAAAAACAGTTTAAAAAATGAAACAATTTTTTTTTAGAGTCCACGAGTTCTAAGTTATGAATCCCAGGAGGCGGCACTGCTCGCTTCCTTTTGTGTGATAGCAGTAATTCTGTTTACATTTATTCTCCTCTCATGTCTTCATATTACGTGTAACCATAACTTAATGTATCTACTTTCAAAATAAATATTAAATGTTTCGTCTCTTTACCGATTTTAATTTCACAACAACTAGAATCTGGTGTGCCGCAGAAAGGTTTCGGAAACGAAATCGTTATGTCTCCATCCTCTTACTCTTTGATGACGCCATTAGTTCGGCCATCGATGCGTCCACGGGAGAGCCGTTTATAATGTACATAGTCGGCAAGGCGGGATGTGCTCGTGGCTCGACGACCTGTACAATGATTGTGCGTGATCGATCGAGTTAACGATGGCGGGTGACGTGGCTGCTACTCAATAAACTTCAGCGCCATTGATCCCGATCAAAGTCTTTCAACCATGTCAGATGCCTTCAGAAATTCGTAATAAGAACTCCCGACATAAGTAACTGGCAACTAATCGTTGCATCGTGCATGTTGAAATAGCGTGACGAAATCTTCAGTTGCAAGGAGGATCGTGTTCGAAAATATGTGTAAATACTATACAGCTATTGTATAATTGAGGTTGAAGTATACATTAGTGCAACGATCTCCCCGTCTATACAGCACTAGCAGCTCGCCCCGTTGTCGTTCGGGTAAAACAATTGCATATTTTCATATTTATTTCTTTTATCTATGTAGAATAATGTGGTATGGTAAAATATTTTTTTGTGTCGGCCGCGATTGCGGAGATTACCCTCCGCAAAATTCGCATATTCTCTATAATAATAATCAATCTTTGTTTGTATGTCATACGTCGAGTCTTTGTAATAAAAAAATGATCAATCTAATATGATATTAGATGTTATTTATGTCTATGATGTTTCATTATTTCGATTACAATTGTTTTTAGAACTATAGTTCCCCAAGACACTGTGCGCGCAACGCGTCCAATGTCTCTGCGCGGGGCTACAATCGATAATGGTCGTCGTGAATTGACAATGTTACCTGACTACGGACATGAGTTGTACCTGTAACCACCAACCACTATGATATAATTTTAATGGTATTCAATGGCTTGATAAAACCTTATTGAATGATTATTTGTATCATTGTGAAAAAAAAAACATATTTGTTAAATTTAGGTCTGACAGGTGTAGATATCACATACTACACCACGGATTTTAAATTTCCCAAGAACGGTGTTAAGATATCGGCCGAATCAATTAACGTAAGCGACTATTATTTCTTTAGTCCAGGTACTATAATAATGATCGACTCCTGATGCATAATTTCTTAGATATCTCATATTTGTCGATATAAATATATACAACTCAAGTACTTAGTTCGGAACAAGTTCAATTATTGGTAAACTTAAAGTACTTTTACCGTTACTTTTGGTTTTTGTAAAGTTCATCAAAAAATGAAAGCAAAAACAGCGTTCTCCTTTTTTAAATTAAAACAACAAAATTTTGGCTATTGATGCATCATCATGTTATTTGTATCGTCATCTATAGGAATAGGACTTACAAGGAAATATTCATGTTCAATGACAAATTGTATTAAATAATAATATATTTTTTACAACACTGTCACATTAATCTAAATCTGTATACTAAAGTGATATTTTTATTTATTTAACGTTTAATACATCAATCAGATTATTTCAGATTATCGATTATTTTTTACAATGTTTGTTCCAATTCCTATGTATGTTTATATGAAGTACATAATATTTAACGCTAGTCAGAAATCGGTTTAAGTGTATTTAAGTGCAGAGTGAAGTTCAAAACCATGCCTACTATTTTTAATAACTTCACTTTACGTGTATAAATATATATTCTGTTCTTTAAAATGATTACAAAAGACCACAAAATTTTTACGACTAGATTGTCACTATCAATATGTGTTACGTTTTTCCTTATACAGTTGCAGTTTATATTTTTATTATTATGGTAACATCTTGTACCAGTTGCGCGCAAATCGCGCGCGCATTTAATCTAACGAGTACTCTATTTTATGCGTCAGAAAGGACGGCCGCCATTTATACATTCCTTTTAACTATAATGATTGCATTCTGTGCACAGTCAGCATAGTTCGATAAGTTATTCTTTTGCGCTAGAAAAAGCGAGTGTTCTGAACTGGTGTCATTTTCACGTAGAGATACAGAAAACGATCAAGAAATACAGGAAATCATAATATAACTACAAAAGCAACATTTTCGTAAAGAGATAATACTCTACAGTACGAGGTAAGGAAATGAGGATGCAAAGTTTACTTTTAAAACTAACTAAACTTACTTTCTTGTGCAATGCGAATTTTAATTCTGTAGGGAATAGACTCACTTCGCCGCCACCATGCTGAGGTATTTAAATTCAAAATGTTCCAAAATACAAACAACAAATTGACCGCCACAAATGCAACACGAGTTAAAAAAATATAGGACAGATTATCGAGTACTTTATCCACAGTATCAGCAACTCCCCTCGATTCGTGAAAGTACGTTATTTATTTTTAACCGAGAAGCAGTAGAAGTCGTGGCCTAGTGATTTAAACGTATGTCTCCCGCATGAGAAACTCAAGTTTAAATCTGCACGCACCTTAATTTTTTAAATGCGTATTTCAAATTAATTATTACTTGCTTCGGTGAAGGAAAACATCTTAAGGAAACCTGCACACGAGAGTACAGGTGAAATAATGTTCTAAAAAACACTTGTCTCATTGTGAGAGAAGACCCGAACCTAGTAGTGGGACAATATGGGTTGTAATTAGGAACCGAAAGGCCGAGTGTCGACTCTCATGGATTTAACTGGTTAAGCTTTCTTTCAAATTAACTTCCTTATTTTACCCCATTAGTTAAATCTAAAAATTAAAGTAATAATTGTGAAATATACACTAAATATACAAAGTTGCGAACTGATTAAATATTTGACAATCTCCTTAAAAACTTAATCTGCAATGGGGTTGGTTCTAAAAGTCCTATTGATTATCCATTTAACCTGGAAAGGAAATTTGTTAATAAAAACATTACCTTCAATTTACTGCTTTAGGGACTTCGCCTGGGGTTTGATACAGTCAAAGAGGACAAATCAAAGTCATTAAGCAATTTTTAAAAATAAATATAGCGCAATTGCTTGAGCAAATAATATTTTCTTTTCATTTTAAAGTTATTTTTATTTAAAACTTTTGCACAATAATACAACTATATACAGAAAATTTAAAAAGTTTAAAAACGAAACCTAGGGAATTACTTATTTCGTTACGAACTCGCTTCCTCGGGAGCGTTGAAACTTGGCATGTCTGTCCCTATGTCATGGTCTGCTGTAATATAGATGCCAATGTAATGTATATGCCAGGAAATAAATATTTTCTATAGGGTAAGGTTACTGTAGCTACGAGTATATACGGTACTACGTTAGTTTTATAATGAATCCTTAAATTTAAAACGGAAATGAGGCCTAAAAATATAAAATAAATAAATCACATCTACGTGATCTACTAGACCAATTCAAGTTACTAATATTTAGTAGTTCGTTAGCCGTAGCTGCTATCAACAATGCAGGCCCATTCATCACTGCCGAAATACCTGAAAATTATCTCGAGGGCCTTGAGCAACACGAAAAACAGAAAGGATGTACAATACAACCTCGTGCTGCTCGTGCACGCGAACAAATGTCAAATGCGAGAGCGGCGGTTCAACACTGTATGCAACTTACCTTATTGCGCGGCCACGAAGGGGATCCTCAATCATATAAAGTCGTGTAAGGTAGTGAAATAAATTAAATATTTATTTTAAATCGACAAATACAAATTTCTTTCCATTACTAACAACTAGCAACAACAGTGGACTATTAAAAATGATATTTCTTAGGTTTTCGATTGTTACTTTTCGTGTTTTATATTCGTATATGAAGTACGAGGGTTCCGATTGTGCATCTGATGTGAGTGCTCCCTAATAATAAGGAACAGGTTAATACCACGGTCCTGGCATCCATGAACATAAAGGTGTTATCGAAACAGGAGAAGGTGACGATCGCTCCGTGCGTGGGTCTCGTTTGTTCACTACCCGCCCGACTACCCTCCTTTTAATGTTTTCAGTGCTGGGTTCACGACATTCTAAGTACACAAAGCGCCGATGACGGTTCTGATGATGTTGACGTGCGTGGGCGGTGACACCTTGAATCAGTCGGACGTGTTTTCGTTTGGCAATTAACTTAAAAAAAATGACTTCTATATAAAATCCGCCGAATGGCTTAAGTCGAGGAATTCTTTCTTATCCGATCTGATCATTAAGTATGGATTGACATTTTCTCGCAGGCGGGTCACAAGTGTGAAACAAAGTATTGCTATACGTCTCGGCTTCTACTCCATCACTGGGCATATTGCTTCGATGACTCTTGCGTGATCTGTTCTCCGCTCCTGGAGGCAGAGCGAGACATGCGACTGAAGGCCGGTAAGTGCATAAAACTGGTTTTTCTTTCATCGGTATATGTCCATATATATTCTATTTTAACAAGTTTTTAATATAAACTTTAGTCCAAGTTAGAAATTCCTAATATAACCTTTAATCGAACTTAGAAGAAATAGAAATAAAATTGAAACGATAAATTAACTTGTTTTATTTCGAATAACTTTGCTGGTATATATTGAAACATATATATGATGTTAACCTACAAAATTGCCTTTATTTATTGAAAAACGTTGTGTAACAGCATATTTATTTATTCAAAGTATACATCATTACTAAAAATTTACTTCAATCAACCGATGGCAAGTTCATTGATTATTTTGCTAAAAAATCTGGGAGCACTAAACTATAAACTCTGATGACGGTTTTGATTATCTCACTGAAGGCGATTTAAAGCCTAAGGGATCGTACAGACAAAAAAATCTGCTATTACTTGCGAGAACCGTTGTAACCACTTAATTTAAAATGCAGCACATGGAATCAAAACGCTTTGTTTCCCGATTTCAGCGTGCACTCATTTCAAAATAATTCGTTGAAACAATCATGAAATTATGTAAATAATAAGGAGTAGTTATAATAAGAAGGATTGAATACTGCCGGTTATTAATCAAAAGTAGTCGGGAACATAAATTAATTACCTATTGCTTGTTCGTTGTCTGTCGATGTGTAAACGGCGCTAACACACACTCGGTCAGCGTCTTAACTCCTCTCGATATGAGTTAAATAAATATAATAACAAATAAAAAAATAACATCACATCAACCACAATAGAAATTTGAATTGGAGAAATGCTAATAAATCGCTTTTGAAAGAGCTTCACACAAATACCTGTGGGTATTTTATTTGTGGGTATCACTATTCGAACCAAAAACGCTTCAGGCGTCCGTTTGCGGTGGTCGATTCAAACGCATCCTGATTCTTTTAGCTGTTAGTGGCACTGGTGCCACGGAGGAATTAATATTGAGAAATAAAGTGATATTTTAACTTTTCCTTGTGAAAAAGATCATTAATTGATTAAACGAGCCAAACAAAATCAACAACAAATGTTGATATGTAGTTATGCTAGTTTTGTATCTTTAATTTGAAATACATATGAATTTGAAATTTTAAAGTAATCATTAAGTAATCTTGACCCACTGATCATTGATATATACATATATAAAACATATATAAAAAGTATAGTTTGACTTTGTTTCTGGTATATTACAATCCCAGAAAAAACAAATTAAATAATAAAAACTATCTTAAATCAGAACGCCATGGCTAATGCATCGGCTCGGTCAGTGTTAATAAGGCATAACGTGCTTTATTAAGACTCTGCCTCTATCCGAAGTTATCAGAATTTTTTTTTATCGGATTCGGTTACGGTTACGGAGCTCCATAACATCCTTGATTGACACACAATAATGAGTGCATTGTTTTGTGTGCTCAACTGTGTTGCATGTTGTTACAGTACAGCGGGCGGCGGCCGCGGCGGCGCCGCGAACCACGAGCAGCATTCGTACACATTCCCGACGCGGCTGAAGTAATTAGTTCCACAAGTCGGTCGTCATACACTACATTGCCCCACCAGTTATGACTCAAATTGTCATCATAATATTCCAATAGTATTTTATTAGTCGATGTATACGTAATAAAATATACTTGCTATCAAAAGTTCAATTTTCAACGTCAGTCAGTCTATAAAGACAGTTTTAAGTATTGAGGACATAAATCTTTGTACATATCGCACAAAAATCACAGTACACATTAACAAAATATCCGTATTAAAGTCGCCACATATAACTATTTACCATTCTTCAGTGTCTTTAGTGTAGTGCAAAGGCCAAGGACATTAGAGAGCGGTACACAACCTGAGCAGGCTTGAGAAAAATGCATTGTTAAATTAAAATAACGGCGAATAATCAATGTTCACCATCCACGTTTTATATTTTAAATCGTGATATTTCCTGAGCATTCGGTTCCCGAGTACGAAAGCGAAGAGTTCTCTCCCTACGGAGCGAAATCGACCTGCAATCTGCGAGTGCGAATGCGCCTGTGGAGGTGAAATAAAGTCTCTGCGGAACTATTGCGGCATTTCACGAACCTGCGGATCCTGACACGTAACAGTATTTTAAAAATAAATATTATTTTTCGAATTTCAATTTTAAAATTAGGTAATTTTTGTATCAACAAAAACCCACAAACAGCGAAATTTTCAGTCATATATTGTGAGTTTAAATTTATAATTATGTATATTACGAGTGGGTAATCTGTATAATTATATTTATATATACGGTATTCATATTATTTTTTATATAAAAAAAGCTATTACTTTGAATGTTGTCTTGTGGAGGATGGTGAAAGGAGAGTGACAGGGGTCGCTTGTAACTTAACAATGTATATTTATATCTACAATACGAAATATATAATATTATTTCGAAAACATCCTCATATTTAAGTATAAATTATTAATTTTTGTAAAAAGCCACCGTCCGATCGTATCTCGTTCCGCTGCGACACGCTGCGTCCGCCATCCGTGTTAAGAGATCTGTAGACATGTGGTGCACCTCGCGTACCAGTATTTCTAGTCAACTCCATCGATAAAACGTATTAATGTCACAATAAAATATACCTACTCGTGAGGGGTTGCTAAAGTATATTCATCATCATCTCAGCCGGACAACGCCCAGCTGAAGTGGCAGTGGGCGGGACACATAGTTATGAGAACCGATGGCCGTTGGGGCGGAAAGGTTCTCGAATGGCGACCACGCACCGGGCGACGCTCAGTGGGTAGACCCTCAACGAGATGGACCGACGATCTGGTGAAGGTCGCGGGTAGCCCCTGGCCGAGGGCAGCGCAGGACCGATCGTCATGGAGATCCTTGGGGGAGGCCTATGCCCAAAGTATATTTTTACATATTAAATCTGTATGTACCTATATGTATTTATTTTGTAATGTATGTATTTACAATATGTGAACGTAGTTGACTAGCAATAAATGTTTCGATCAAATGAATCTCATTAAGTATCTGTACACGGACAGAACGTTGTGCGTAGCACGAAACGCACTCGTACACATTAAGCGCGCATTTATTATTTACCCGTTTAATAGTTTTAAATAATACTCATGTTAGACGTAAGCCATATTAATCATAATAAACGAAGCAGTATAATCAGATTTAATGTTTTTATCACTACTACATTCCTCCCTCGCTAACATTACTTTCCTTTCGCGTCGATGTTTGAATTATTATTATTAGAATTGTATAATAACGGTTTTCTAAACTTTCTTATTTTTAATCAATCAAATGTCTTGATTGATAAACAGTGAATAAACAGAAAATAAAATTGAACAAATCGACATTCCCAAAAGCTCTAGTTACTAGTTATTACATGCAATGTACTATCTTTACTAATAAAAGTGAGAATGAGAATTTTGTGACTTTGTGTGTTTACCTAATATAATAATAATATAGTATAATTCTCACTAGTGTTTTTGAACCGTGCTGGAGACTGGTGCTTCTCTGCTAGGAACTATTAAACGTTTCGTTAGTAATCATTGTTAAAGCAGTGAACTCCGGTGAAGGCGTCACTCTGCTCGAATTACTCCATTATCCACCCGAAAAGATGTCTGACCATGACGCCAGCAATGTTGTTCTTAGCCAACAACATTATATCAAATAAATAAAAAATAATATAAACGTTTACACACCCACACCCCCGCACTTAGGATTCCCTGTGTTGCGAGTGATACGGACCCATGACCCGAGAACAAACATTTTATCTGTCACATAAATGTCTGTCCCGGCCGGGAATGGAACCCGGGACCGCTCGCTCGGCAGGCAGGGTCACTATCAATTGGGCTGTGGGGTCAGATTGATTAGAAATAATCAGATGGTGGACGAAACAAATTTATTCGTTTATTCGACTAAATACATTAAAAGTTAAATGGACGGATCGATGCAGCGGCACATTCCCACGGGAGGTGCACGCAGGGACACGGGCGTCACTCCGTCGGGGTGACGTCCAGGTACAACGACACGTCCTCGATTTTCGGAAGCCTCCGGTGATCCACGTTTTCGCCGCACATGGGACACTTGGGGTCCTCCCGCAGTAATCTGAATCGTTTTACGAAATCGTAAATATTCTATTGTTAAACACATCTATACTAATAAATAAAATTGGAGTGCTTGTAATATTAAAATAACCGCTTTTTACTACCTGCGTATGAATGTTTATACGGTATTTGGTACATATACCAAAATATTTTTTTTTTTTACAATTTTTGTCTGTCTGTTTGTTCCGGCTAATCTCTGGCTGGACCAATTTTGACGGGACTTTCACTGGCACTATAAGAAGGAGTAACTTAGGCTACTTTTATTTCTACTAAACAACTTTTTTGTTAAATTCCACGCGGACGAAGTCGCGGGCACAGATGGTTATTAATAAAATTCCAGTCACGAATAAAAAGAGACCCACAACCGTAACCCAATATGAGGTTTACAGTAATTTGGGAATAGAGAAGACTATTCAAATAGGATCAGACGGGGCGGAATAGTCGAGATAGTCAATTGAATTTATTATATACTAGCGAACTGCCCTCGCTTCGCTTCGGAAAACTACGCCTTACACTAAGAAACATTATGCCTACATTATGTTAAATTAATATGTAACTTTTTTATTTATGGACGGATTGAAGTCAAACAAACTTTAAATCTTAAGTGACACTTACTGCAATACATTAGTAAAAACATTAATGATGTCGGTTAAGCCGTTTCTGAGATTAGCGCGAACAAATGCACAGACAAACACAAAAATTCTAACAACTATTGTTTTGTGTTCTATTGCGTTAATAAAGGGCCCTTATAATCGTTTTTCTCATATATCCTTCATGTACAGAAAGCGATCAGTTAGAATTTTATTATATTTATATATTAAGTATAACAAAAGAGAGGATCGAATGTTTCCTGAAATATAATTCAGAATCGGGAGGTGTATATTACATCAGAGCTACAAGAAACGCAGGCAGCCTGTACCGCGATACACCCACGTTACGGGCAGACGGCTCCCGCCGACAACAGGTATACACTAATATTATAAAGGGAGAGTGAGAATTTTGTAAGTTGGTGTGTATGCGGAGAATAATATCCGGAACCTCGACACCTATTTGAAATTTTTTTTATCACATGAAAGGTATGTTATTCCGTGACGTTTAGAATTTCGCCATTTCGCCATTTCGCCATCGCGAACTAGTATAGTATGTGCTCAGTAATGAAGATCACTCACTCCACAAACTCCGAGAGGATCGCAGGAAAGTCGCACTCCGGACAGGCCGTCAAATCGTCCTTCAGGATGTGGAGTCCCTAAAAAATATATACACATATATATATATATATATATATATACATACATACATATATATACATGAAAATTATAATGGATAAAGAAATGGATTTATTAAATTTCTATTATTTTGTGGTTTTTAAAGAAGCACCGCGTATGGACCTCGAACCTCGTTTTCACCTTCATATCTTTGAACAATGGAACAGAGATGAAGCACAGTTATATTCGTTCCAAATATATTGTCTAACCCTCCTACAAAGAAATTCCAGTGGGAAACGTGTACTGAAAATAGTATTTGAAATAAAAAAAGTATGAAATAGAGTAAAAAAATAGAGTAAAAAATGTAAAATTCTTTATTAATATACATCCAGCGCAGCTTCGTTATTTGAAACAGTACCCGTCGCAATGTTGAACTTCGAAAACAGAAGTCACTCCACCGGACCTGATGAGATGTAAACATTAATATAAGAGTGCGAGACGTTGTGTGCACACTCACGGTGGCGATACAGAGCGGCACGTCGGCCGCGCACCGCGCGCAGCGCAGCTCGGCCACGGGCAGGTCGGCGCCGCACTGCGGGCACGGGCCGCACGGCTCGGGCGGCGCCGGCTCGCGCGGCGGGTGACGCACCACCGATTCGATCTTCTTCACATACTTCGGGTCTATCTATGTACGGAAAATACATGGTTTGTCGTCAGCAGGCTACGGTGACTTGTCCGCGACTGTGTCGCCGTATTACGTGAGATGGATGCTTACTGGATGTGGTGGTCAGGCAGTGTAGTCATAGTGAAGTGATTACGTAATATCTCAACATAGACGTTTTTATTTATTTTATTATAAGCTTCCTATTACTATATTATTAAAGAAAAAAATTGATATTTAGACTTAATTGTATTTTTTTAAGATATCATCTTCGGTAATACTTATACATCTCGGTGTCGACTTTTCAGTTTCTCGTTGTACAGGTTACTGATAAAAATCCGGCTCGAAGGATCAATATTATATAGGTTCGAATAATGGTTGTGGTGTATTGTAAGTTTTTTTAATTAGTTTATTGTACAAGCTATGTTATGCTGGTGACGTACGTGGTCCCGGTACTGCGGCTGCATGAGCGCGCGCGCCCACTGGTAGGCCCCGTGGCGCAGTCCCGCGCGACCGCACTCGATCACAGTTGACGTCAAAATTGACACTTGATCTGGAAATTGAGCAACGTGCACAATACACTACACATTTTTTTTATTTTCTACCTAAACCAAGGCCATCTGAGAGACGATGTTCATAGTAATGAGCCCACGTTTTGTACTACACTGTTTTAAGGGATAAATGTGAAATATGTGTTAATAAATAAATTATATATAAATGTGTATAGGTAAAGGTTTCGTGTTCGGTTGTCGCGCCGAGATAGGTTTATGTGAGAAATAAATGTTTGTTTCCTAGGTCTAGATTCAGGGATTCCCAAAGTGGTCGATATCGATCCCTTGAAGTCAAAATCGGTTTCCCAGGGGTCCACATATATGAAAACAAATTTAGGCGGTCGACGAGGTCTAAAAATCACCTCTATTAATTAACACAAGTTCCTATTTGAACGTTTGAAGATACTGTCTAAGTTGTGTTACTTGTTTTGTTTTTTAGGCTTTTGTAATTTATGAATGGTGGTGGATTTTTAAAGTGATTTGGCTACGGCGGTCTGAGATATTACTTGATTTTCGAAAAAGGGTCTCTTGCCCAAAATCGTTTGGGAATCCCTGGTCCAGATTGTTATAATGATATGTGAGCATGACCAAAACGCATAAAGAATGATAAATCGCTACTCCTGAGAACTAGAACTGTTTATTTATAACAGTCGTTGAACACGACACACTTCTCACGGAAACTCAAGGTCAGCAGCAAGAAATTGCAGAAGCCTGACATGAATCACCTCGTCAAATGCCTTGCATCAGACACTTCATTCTTATTGAAATAATTTACACACATTTCTTGCAAAACGATCTTAGCTGGCGCTGTACATGTTTTTTAAAATATAAGTTGTTGTAAATATAACGTTGACCATTGTCCGTCAAAAATATAATACAGTGGCTTAATTATTTCCCAATGATTCATGTTGACTCATTGACCAATAACCAATCGTGTGATATGTGCGTCCAAAGTCAGAAAAAGTAAAAATAATCCAAGTCAGTAAATAGTGGTAGCGATTATATACTTTGAAACTCATGACTTTTACCTTACGAACATAACAGCCTTAACTCAAGGAGGGTTGCGAGGATCGTTAACGGTACGGAAAGCGTGTACGTACGTTGGTGCGTGGGGAAGAAGGCGACCTCGGCGGCCGTCCGCAGCAGCAGCCGCGCCGCCAGCTCGTGCCGGCCGCGCCGCACGTGACTGCGCACCTGCTCGCACCGGGCCGCACGCATTCACCGCACAGTGTGTATTGGAGTGTGAAAAGTATGAGTGAGTGAGAGCAAAACATCTTTTTAAATACATATATCCAGAACTTGAATAATAATGAAATACCTATCTAACGACATCAACTGATGAAGTTAAGCATGAGAAATTAAATCTGAACGCATCTATCGTTTCAATATTCGCGGCGTCGTGATCTACATTACGCATGGGAAAAATAATTTGTATTGTGAACAATATGCTTCCATGATCTGAAAAAGTTTCTATTAAAATTCAGTTTATTTGATAGAAATTGTTTTAATTACTTTAGTAATCCGAACTTACATATGTACATATTACATACGAGAAAAATACAAATTTAAGGCATTTTTGGGTACGATATCACAATTTGGATTTGAGATAAAGAAGACCCTGCACGACGAACTATCGGTATCAAACTGGATGGCACAGAGCTCTACGACCACCATCAGAAAAGATACTAGCCATAGCCTTGTGCGTTGATCAAACATGATGCACCCGAAGGTGAGACTGGTTGGACTCGATTATGGATGACCGCATAGTAATCATTACGTCATAAAGTATGATAACTCTAAAATATCGTTAATATCACTCCCCGACCGGCTAGATAAATATTACCCCACTACATGGAACACAAGGACGATCCGTACGTCCGTTCGCCACGACGGCCGACGGTCGACTGCCTCCGTCACAAGCCTCGACATCATCTGTGCACTACAATCCCCTGGTCCGGCTACGGGTGTTACTAACCAGGATGTACGAGTGCAGAGTGCGCACGGCGTGGCGCAAGTCCCGCGGCACGGGGTGACCGCGCGCGCGCAGCGCGACGCACAGTCCGCGCGTCACGTCGCGCGCCTCGCGGTACCGCCCGCGAGCGCACTCCGCGCCCGCTATGATCACCTGGTACACACATTTATACAACATACTAACTTTTTAATTGTTTTCCTAAAATAAAACGCTTTACCATCTACTGCATCGTCTCTTATCAGATAACATTGTAACAAAAAATGTTACAACTTGTTCAGCACTTCCTAGGGGACACGTGTACGGAATTCATTATTCAAATATTCTCTTTATGAAAGAAAGCAGTTCATCATATCGTCATAACGTCGGTTAATAAATGTACTTTTGTGTTCTGTTCGGCTCTGCCATTAAAACGCCCCCCTAGTAATAGGATAAGAACAATGACGCAAATATTTGTAACTGATGTTATAGTTTAAATTTAACAAATAGCCCCATGTTTAAATACTTGTGTCTTCTAAACTAAAAATTGCGAATTGTTTTAGCACAGATTGATAACCGAGTAGTCTGAGTGAAAAGCTTATTATACCAGTGTTTTTGTTAGTTTTAACAAAAACATCCAAGTTTGACAGGTCTATGCTACCTATTGAAAAGTTCCAAAATCCAACTTGAGGTTCCAAAATCAGTCTAGTGTAACAAATCATTAATTACATTGAGTGGCATGTATTTTAATTACATTTAAAGGTTCACATCTAGTTTATATTTAGTTTAAGCCAACTATCATAAAATTTTGATTTCACCTAACACTTTCAGAACGAGTATAGTCGATAGAAGATCGTGTATCGATAGCGCACTGACCGCAGTTTTGGCGGCCTCGGCGAACTGCTTCTTGGCCATGTAGAGACGGAACAGATGGCGCGGGTCGCGCGGCGCGCCGTCCGCCTCGCCCAGCAGGAACTCTATCAGCCTGTGACGCACACACACACACACACACACACACACATAACCACATACACGATACAACAACGTTACTTAACAGATCAATAGAAATACATTTTCTTTGACCGGTGTAAATCTTTCTTGGCGTGTTTATGGTAAATTTGCGTTCAAAGCTACCCTTTTCATATTTGGAGTTTTTAAAGTATATTTGTAATGGGTTATCTGTATTATATTCAGTTTATGAGGCAGTTATCGTCTAAACCGTTGATCGAAACAATCTTAAACTACTCCACTGTTAACTTCCGACATCTTCTCCCAATGTGAAAGATAAACTATTCACAATATTCTGAAGATATCTCTGGAGTACAAATTTCCTCACGGTGTTTTCCTACATCGAAGCATATGAAGATTAATTCATAACATGTAGATCCCTCCGGGATTTGCTGTACCGTCCTACATAATACCTCGAGTGACTGTTATGGGCACGCTTGTTCAGGCGCATAAGTGATGACAATCAATACGTGCAATCTACAATTTCAAGTAGATTCCATTCGAATAAACCGCTAACGGCGACACTTCCATCGACACTCCGCTCACCTCCGGGTGAGTCGCTCGTCGTCGCTGGCAGCCGCCGCGTCGATGGCGATGGTGATGCCCTCATTCTCCTCCTCCTCGGTCCCGCCGGTCTTCAACAGGTGCGTCATCGCCTTCCCGTACTCCCCCGCATGGAAGAAGAACTTCCCCGCGAGTAGATGATTCTTCTCCCCCTCGAAATGCAACGCTAGACTCTTGAAGTCCTCCGGCCTCGCTTGCGAAGTCTGTATCAGGATCTCCCCGTACAGGTGCAGCTTTCCATTCTTCCGCGCCAGTTGAAAAGCTTCGTCGTAGCACAACGACATTACCAAGAACTTGATTGCCGAAGTGGGATCGTCGTTATTTTGGAAGTAATTCGCGACCATCTTGGCGCCCTGAACCGACTTCGACTCCTGCACCAGGGCGACCGCTTCGTCTATGTCGTTCAACTTCTCCAAATCGAGTCGGATGGCCGATTCGAAGTCCTGCGCCTTCAGGTACGACTTGAGCGCGTCGGCGTATCTCCCCTCGGCCTCCTTGGCTCTCGCGTACTGGAGATGAACGCTCGGGGAGTTGATCTTCGAGATCAGGGATTCAACCTTGAGCCATGACTTGAGTTTGATGTAGAGGGACGCAGCCTTCTCCGTGTTCCCGGCGTGGTCGTAGAGCGCGGCCGCGTGGCTGTATTGCTTTTCCTCCTCCAGCAGTTGCGCGCAGTCTCTCAGCAGCGCGGTGTCGTGCGCGTGTTTCATGGCGGTGGTGACGCCGCGNGCACCGGATCGCCATGCGCGCGATGCCCGCCTCGCATTTCGCGTTGTGCTCCTTCACTTTGGCGTCGTCAGTATTCTCGGTTATGATGCTCTTCTCGTAATTTGCTAGAGCTTCATGGTAGTCCGCCCTACAATAAATATTTATATATTGATTAATACGTTTGGTTACATTAATATTAAAAACAGACCAGATGAGATGCAACAATAAGGAGTAATCATTTTGCAGTAAGCGCAAATGCTGCTCGTGAGGACCGATTTGAATTTAGTTCACAAACCAGCGAGCAGCATTGCAGCAGCGGGTAATTACTACTTATAAATCTATATGTATATTAATTTAAATAACATATGTAAAATAATTTAAGCAATCATGATAACACTGACGTAAGTTCGAGATGCATGGCCCAATGCGCGGTGATGGTGGGTGCGCGCTGCGGGCAGGCGGTAGTGGCCACTGCGGCCGCCCGTGCCCACTCGCCCCGCGCCGCGTGCAACTCCAACGCGTACAGTGGACTGCTGGCGCCCTCCAGCCACCGCGCCGCCGCGTCGCCTTTACCAAGGCACGCGCTCAATATGCCGCTACGTAACAATACGTTATTCAATTTTAAATCAAATTTAAATCGGTTTGTTGCTCCCATCATCTACGAGTACAACACTTGGCATATGATGTCTTCAAACCAAACAAAATCAACATTTTTTGATTTTACTTTACATTCGTATCGCGACATCGTCGTTCTCTTATTATATAGAATGCCCCTGGACTGGGATTTCTGAACTCTTGGGGAATATGTCGGTGGTATAATTTAGCTAATAAGAGTAATTTTAACAAATAGTTAGTTAATAAATATTATGCATACCCACTACAAGACACAAATTTATCCTCGATCAGACTTCTCCAGTCGGGACCGGTGGAGAGGCGAGGGATCAATTCAAGTATCGAAATAACAACGACCACCCCAACAACCGGAACCCTGCCGGCCCCGATCCTTTTATGTACCTCCCGATGGACGCAGCCGCTCAAGAACAACAGCTCCCACCCATCCAACTGCCGGCCGCACCCGAAGTGACGTACCGAGGTCGGTCACGGACGGCACGAGCGGTCGGACTACGAGTTCAGTCTCTAGTTACCGTTAAACCGGTACGCACTGACCAGAGAACGGGCAGTTCTTCGATGTGAGCGGCGTCCTCCAACGCCCACACCGCGGCCGCGTCGCTCAGCCGCGTGTACACTCGTATCGCTGAAAGCCGGGACAGTTGACGCCGGCGTTGGTTATGTGCAACGGTTTCTTTTACGTAAATTTATCTAATTTATGTAGTTAGTTATCTTTTAATGTGACCGTTTTATATACTAATTTAATTTTAATTTATTAACCTATCCCACAACTGTCTCGGTGCTGATTTATTTAGTCATCTTACTCGCTCACCGAACTCAACGTTGAGGTCGGCGATGGCCGCCTCGCCCATGCTGCGCCACACCGGCTCCTCGTCGACCGCGTCGCAAAATAGCCACGCCTCGGCGAAGCGTCGCAGAAGCAGCAGCTTCTCGACGTGCTTCCGCTGGTTGGCGAGTCGTTTCGTCGTGTCCACGTCCGCCAGCCCGCTCGTGTTGTGAGACTCGAGCGGTACCCGCATCACGCTGCAGGGTACAGGTGGTTTTTACAAATTATTCAAATTTAACTGAATTTCAACAATTTCGGAATATCAAAAATTAATCTTCCCACCTACAAAAAGTTCAATTTGAGACCCGAGTGTCAAAAAATATATTAAGAACATATCTAGGAACGTATATCTTAGATAATAATTATATTTATAACTGGAATGTATTTTTATTTTTTTACTTTAAAAGTACCTACTGAACCGATCGTTCCAAAACGTAATAATCACGAAGCATTGAAGGAGAGTAAAGACAAGGCAGGTATAGTTAGGTAAAGCCACGTATGGCAGCCAGACTCACTCTCCCCCGGGGCAGTAACAATACAGATCGCCGGAGAACAGCAGCAGCGGCACGTGGCCGGGCAGCAGGCCGGTGGAGGCCACGCGGTCCACGTGCGGGCCGTCGACGGAGCTCGCCGCGTAGTAATACGTGTCGACACTCTCCGCGCCGTACACCGCGAAGACGTTGCGCTCCGACAAACAGATGTCCCACACCACTCCGCTGTACCTGCGTACAAACCAACTAGACTATTAGACTTGGTAAACCTTAGGGTATATATAGATATATAGATATATTCATATTAGATTCTACCTGCCGACCTACTTTTCTGGCTTATCGTGCTCCCAGCTGATCAACGGCAAGACATCCATCAGTCGGTGGTTTGAAAGCAGCTCGAAGGACCAAAACGATGTATGGCTCACACCAGATGCCATTTAGAATTCAAATGAAAATGTCTGTGGTTTAATGAATTTTAGGCTTATAACAAAAATAACTGTTTGATTTACAATGTACACCATAGCACGGACATGATAAAATAACAGTTTGAACAACATATAACAATATGCGGTCTTATCGCTAAAAATTTCTTTCGATCTCTTCCAAACAACCTTAACATGAAAAGTTATAACTATATAATATTATCTAGTGGCTTGGTGTACCAAATGAGATTTAATAACAGGTTAAGTATGAATCATGTAGATCGCAATGAATGGAAAGGGATTGAGGGAACTAACGAGAACACAGAATCACATTCGTAAATAATATTCTTTGTAAATAATGTATTAGAGTACTGAGGACTAAGATTTTAGAGGAGCAAAGGTTTCGATCATGGATTAATAGAGAAATTTGAATTTTGTTTTTACATAGAAAAAAATATTGTAGGTAAAAGAAAACATTCTTAATTCTTCTGAGGGACCTTACTGCAGCAAATGGTGTTCTACTTGCTTCAGTGAGCTGCTATACCCAACAAAGATATTGATCTGTACAAATTACCAAGCTTAGTACAAAAGTAAAAACATGTTAAACGCCTACGCGATTACACCGTGAATGGACGCAGTAAGGACAATTAATGAAGCGTAAAATGCGGTAAAAGTACCACCCGGCCGACATACGTACTCACTCGCCAAAATACCAACTTAGTTCCAATATCAAATAAAATGTTGTTAGAGGCCGTTCTCTTTGTGGTTAGCTGAAGACGCCGACGTTGAACTTATGTATGTAATCGTTGGTGATTACAGTATTGAATAAAAAAATCACGGTACTATACATATAGTGTAGGACTGTTTCGGTGGGATGAATTTTTATATCACCGTTATATAATGTACACAATAAAAAAAATATAAGTTGTGTATGTCTGTATAAAAACCGTATAGGATATTTTATGAAAGGATTTTTAATAATTTGTTACCCTTAATGTCTTTCGAAAATTTGCACTCAATACATGGGGACTTTTTCTACTTATTTTCACGACACTAAGGCCTAAAAAAGATTTTTAAGACCTCGTCATATTCGTGCATGTAAAAAAATCCACTTATAATAATTTATCGTTGGTCGTAATTTTGCCACATTATTGATTAGAGGTTTATCAACTGTCAAAGACTTAATTTATACAATTGGTATTTGGTTAGGGTAACATAAAAGTTACAGTGTTAAGTGTTGGGTTCTCACGTGAGCTCGTCGAGCGAGGGGACGGGGCACAGGTCCCCGGCGGCGGGGCAGTAGACGAGCGCGCGACGTCGCTCGTCGGCGAGCAGCGCGCGCGTCCCGCCGATGTCGCAGTGGAGCGCGCGCACGCCGCACGTGTGCCGGTAGCGCGCGCACACGCACCACCCCTCCACGCCGAAACACTCGATGTGGCCGCGCTGACGTACAACCGCTTCGTTAACGGACAACGTCTAAACACTACACGGGCCGTGAGCACACATTGCAATCTCATAATAATAGATACCGCCGTTTATATGTACATATATATTGATGTTTAATTTTTAGTACCTTATTTTTACAGAACAATAGTACATAATGCATTACTAACGCAGGATACGAATCGAACAACACTCACATCTGTTACGAATATAAAGAAGTCGCTTGTGAGATGTATGTCGACTATCTTGGCCCCCTGCATGTGTGGCTCCGGGAACAGCATAGTATCACGCTCCGGCTGCGATGGATCCGGAGCCTCTATCTGTAACCCAACGTAACGTTATAAAAGACCTGTAGGAATATAGCCTTACGTATGGTTGGTACGCACTGTATATTGCGCACGCCATTTATTACAGATGTATATTTGAGGGATATAAATCAAAACTTTTTGAATCCTGGTTGTAATACGCAGCAGATATTTTTAGCGAAAAGATTACGTATATCTTTGTCAATTGAAACCAAATTTATTAGTAAGAGACATATGGACTGAGTAATTATTAAAATCCTTTTTTTTATTTATTTATAAATGACCACAAAAATTAAAGATTTGATCGAATGTTTCGGTTATTATAACAATTTCTCTCGTAACATAAAAAATATTGTGTAACCAAATGGGATAGTTATTGGATCTCGGACTGAAGATAGGACCATACTTCGCTGTAACTACGCGCGTGCGCGTGTAAAATATGGCGGTCATTACCTCGACATCGGCGCGGGCCTGAGATGATTTATTCCCGAAACCGTTCCAAAATCTTTAATTATTCTATCACATTCTGCTTTAAAGAAACAATAGCGTGATTCTCGGTTGTTGTTGAGGTGTTTGTTGGCATCTACAACAACTAAAACAGGTTTGGAGAGCCAGTAATAAACGAGTCTCCTACACTTCTGTAAGCCGGCAGGTCCCGGTGGGCCCATAAGCATTAGATGTTCGGTGTTGCAAACGTACATCCGTTAACCTGTCAACTCATTTTAGCTGTTTATAAAAAAAATAGGTGTGTCGACTGACCGAGTGCAGCATGGCCCTCCCCTGGAACAACACGGCGACGTAGTCTCCGGCGGCGCGCAGCACGTCCACGGGGGCCGGGTAGGTGCGGCACCGCGCCGCTCCGCCCGCCAGCGGCTGGAACCAGGCCTGCGCGCCCACCGCGCTGCACACGTGCGCCGCGCCCAGCGCCAGCGCCGTCGGCTCCGCGGCCAGAGTGTACGACGCCAGCGCCGTCGGCTCCGCTGTCGATACATACCGAGGGTACCCACGTAGTCGTGCGAACACCGCCCACACGTAACTCCACAATGTGTTGTAGGAGTTTACATAGATCGATGGTGTCGAAGAAAACATGGTCATACTGACTCCCACTCACTTCGCTTTGTAAAAATCCGCCAGAACAGCTAATCTAGATTATAATCAATAAAATAAGTTTCAATACACCAATCTATTGTGTTAATTGGTTTCTGTTTTAATTTTATATATGAACAAACAGATAAAAATCAATGAAAATTTGTATAGGCTTCCACATCGATACTAAATTCTGCGTATATTAGAAATACCAAAAATATTCGATGTACAGAATCGACCATGTCACAATTTTATACGGACACGAGACACCAATGTTACAGGACCTCCGAGGTAGACCTGCTGGCGCTCGTTACATCGTGGTCACTCGTGGTGGTGGTTACTCGTGGTCGACATCGACGTTAGCTCACATTTACTGACGGCCTCGGGCTCGTCCTCGACGGCGACGCACTGGTACACGGTGACCTCGGTGAGGCTGGTGAGCGTCGCGACGCGCGTGCCGTGCGCCGCGTGCAACGCCGGCACGCGCGTCACGTACACGCTGAGGTACGCGCGGCCCGCGGTGGCCAGCAGGCGCCCGTCGGCGCTCCACGCGCAACGCTCGGCGCCGCCGGCGGGCGCGACCGAGCCCGACACGGAGCCGTTGTTCCACACCGCTATTAGCTTTAACCTTTAAGGTGACATACAAATTGCAATGTCGTCGCTGCCCTTGCCAAATTCCATGTGTGCATTTTTTAATTTTTGTTTTTTTTTACACTTAAAATAATTTATTTTTGTAATACGCAAACTGGAAACGAGTTTAAATAATTCCATATGTGTTTTGGCCGTTTGATTGTTTGACTCGTTGAAAGTTCTTATTCTTTGTCTAATAATTCCTAGTGCCGCACTGACCACTTACCCGGTACATCAGCTGTTCCCTCTACATTTACACACGTACTCACTGTCCATCTCCACAGGAAGCCGCCTGTCCGTTGAACACCGCTACATCAGTAAGGTTGTCTTTATGATTCTTCACCTGGAACAACTCTTCACCGACCTCCTTTATATGCGTCGATATGGCAATGACGTAGCCAGCACTGAAACCTATCAGAATGTAGCCATCACCGTACCATTTGTACGACACGATTGATCCATAACGCTGTTGGAATGCTAGCTCTATTGGATTTTCTGGGTTTAATAGGTTGTAGAGATATAAAGTTCTTTTTCCAACAATCAGGCTTATCTGAAATTGTAATATTTCATTTATTTAATTTGATTACTTACCAAATATTTATCCGTCAAAACCGGACGGCTTATGTTAATCGTAACCGATCGACACAACTACGCAACACAGACGTAGTCAGCAGTTAGCTAAATTACCGCTTATGGCAAAAACATGAGAGCACTTCCGTACTTTGCCGTACGAAGCCCTCGGATGCTAGAGTTATATTATTGGACATGAGTCATTAACCTATGTCGCAGGTCTTTGGGCGTTTGATCTCCTACAAGCAACCCGCATAGGAGCACCAGTGCTCCAAGCCATTTTAGTTACAAGGAAGATGAATGCCCTATGGTGGATTGAAACCAATTAAACACTTGGTTTCTTACATGCTTAATGAAACGCCGACAAGCGGAGTTTATCGCAAATTCAGTGAACGTTTAATGTAAAACCACAGAAAGACATTCATAAAGAGTTACATAAAGATTGGGCTCATTACAGATGATATTTGAAACTCACAGTGTTTTCTCCTGCAACTCTCTCATCGGTTTTCATCTCAGAAAACTGCAGATCATTTGGTACATCCCTAAGAGAAATCATTCGAAGAGTATCCCCATCAGAATTGTTGATTGACAAGCTTTTATCTTCTGATGCTAAAACCAATATGCTGTCCCTATTCCATGCAGCACATGTTATTTTCTTTGTATGTTTTCCTATAATTGGTATCCTCCTAAAATATTTTATTTTTCTTGGTACAATTTCCTAAGACTATTTTTATTGCAGTAACATTAAATATTGGTTATTATTGCAAAGCTGTTTGATTGCAGAAAATATATCATTAATGTGAAAATAAAATAAAATTTAAATTGCTTTGCAAGGACAAAAAATCTTTGTAACCCAAACTAACTTACTTAGTAGTGTGATGGTTGTACAATGCCAGATTTCCTTTTGAAGTACCTACAGCTAGTAAGGGTTCCCCGTAGGCCCATGCTAAGCATGATGGAGGCTCACGTAAGCCTGTCTCAATATTTATTCGTTTGTTGGCATGACACTCCCAGAGTAACACATTGTTGCTGTTCGGAGTTATTATGCCTAAGTAATCTCCATCATTATCCCATTCCATGCCTGCACATAGTCTGTACAAATAAAATTCATCATCATCTTCACAACCCACAACTGACTTACTGCTAGGCTCGGATTTCCTCTCCAATACAAGAAGTATGGGCTCTATTGCACTGGCCCAATGTGTATCTAGTATAATTATTTATGTATGTATAAGCTTTCACTGCTTGGACATTCATAGTGCACAAAATGATAGTTTAACATAGATGTGTAACTAGTGTTACAGATAAACATTCAAATAAATATTGATAATAATATATTTACTGGGTTTTTTTTATATACACTTATTAATAAAATGAAATACCCCTGCAACTTCATCCTTTCCAGTAACTGTCCCGATCGGTCATGTATAGCGACCGTTGCATCTGTGCCTGTTGTGGCAATAAGTGAGTGGGACTCGCCCTTCTGCCATGTGAAGTACAGTTCACCCAAGCCGTGAGGCTGTTCAATTGTAAACAATAACTGCAAACATTGAACTTTAACATTTAACAGAAGAGTGTACATCCTAACCATGCTTCAATAAATTAAAATAATTGTTTCCTGAGCGAAATCTCAAGAAAGTTTTTAACAAAGAAAAACATCTAATTGTGTCTTTCAATAAGACGTGTATAAATGCGTCTATATTATTAAATAATTTCGAATAAAAATTTCAATTTGAATTGAAAGTTCCATTTCATATTCAGAATGGTACTAAGCAGATAATATGAAAAACTATAACCATCGTGATATTTATATATCACGAATTAATTAAAAAATGTAACGAAATTTAACTTACTTTTGGTGCGGACATCAAAACGAATTCGAGTTCAATTAATTGATAGATAACTTTTACGTGTGAACAGTAATAAGTTCAAAATTGTTGTTAATGAGCTTTTTGATATTGTTTTAAATCAAGGGTTATTTTGTGTTTTAATATAGCCTTATTTAAAGAAAACTCAACTTACACAAATACTAGCAAATGTCAAAACTTATTTAGCATCTGTTTTGTTTTGACCGTTGCTTAGCAACTACCACAGAGCAATTGAAGACTACTAAGACCATTATTATCCGTAAATACATAGTAACTGGCCCAAGTATGAAATAAGCGTGTTAAAAACAAAACAAGTATCAAAAAAACAAAATGAAGCGTTTTATACGCTTCAGTTAAATTATAGTATGACCATATAGCACAGGCGTTAACCTATTCGTATTACAAAGATCCTTGCAACTTTTTAGTTTATATTAATAAATTAAAAAAATGTTTGACTTTTAATCTCAGTACTCAAGAGATGTTATCCGAACTTAAACTCATAAGGCCTCTTTTTTTATTTTCTTCAATTTTCCCTTGTGCTGCGTAGTGCACGCTGCTGAACAAATAACACTTAAGGTGCTTTTTTTCGATATCGCTGAGCTGCGTAGTATACAGCTTTGACCGATGGTACTTATACATTTATCCATGTGAGGTGGTAGATTTATTACTTTGCGTGATTCGTTTGCCGTACACACAGTACTGAAAAGCCAATTAAAAATAACCAACCACGTCAACTATTTTTTTTGCCTGCAACACCCCCCATAATGCACCTCCCGATGCAGACTGACATTGGTGGTAATGAGGTAATAATAAAATTATCTAGCATCGCATGGACGGGTCTTCTGCGACAATATGCTGAACGTGAACCCTTTTTGCCTATTTTCATTCTGCCTTAAAGTTATTGATGTTGCTATAGGTACTATAAATTTCAAATTAACCACGTTCTGGGTCGTTAGATGAAATAAATATTTATTTCTTCACTTACATCACTGGCATCTTGGTAATTCTACCAGGCCTCCACACTAATTTTCAAACCTTTGCCCGTAATAACTTCATCAGAAATGGCGACGGATGTACGTAATTGCAAGAACTGAGTTAATTAATATTATGAAATATTTTCATGGCATGAATTATTGATGCTCACATTGCACGTTAACTGTCTGATATAGATGACTAAATATTCGTCCAAGTAAAAAATAATATAATTATGTAATTATAATAAGTGTACAAATACTATTTTAAGTTTCTTAAGCTTTTAATCTTGTAATACGACTACTAAGTGGAACAAGTATTCCAAGTTTTAATCCCATATTTTGAATATTTATAATTAAAATTCAGTTGTAGTGTCTCTTTGTGTAATATAGAATATTTTTATAAAATGTAGTTCAAAGTATAGAAGGGATTTTAAGTCGCAAGTGTGATTATATTTTTGTAGGAAACTAGATTTTTATGACAGATTAAGCCTTAATTATACATAGTCTCTTGTGTCTATATATAAGGGAGTCGGATGGGGTTTAGAGGATCCGAAATACGTTAAAAATATATTCGTTTAATATTAACTATTGCATGCGTGAATTAAGGGAAAAACTAGTTACTTTTGTGCATTTTGAACCCTTGGACACTTCATAGTACAGTCGTAGCTTCGCCCATGGTTTATTCATTGAGTGATACTTTTGAGATTTATTTGAAGGGATTTGTAATTTTTAACATATTCGAAATAACTAGGCGGTGTCATTATACCTTTAGTGTTTGTTTTTTCAACATTTGACTACAAATTCACCCGATGGCAAGTTGCGATGTAGCACTAAATGATAATAATGAATTTGAGATTATCACTTGAGCTTCCAATTCAGTGCATGGAAGCCTTGAGACTTCTTAAGACCGACACTAGGATGACCACTTCCAAGGCATCTGTTGTTCCCATAACCGCTTAGTAAGTAGTAATAATAGGTTGTAGCCAAGAACAGCCATATATGTACGGTATGTGGCCCTTCCATTGCTATTTTGTGATACGGGATACACTTTGTTAAGGCATATGAAACAGAAACAACGGTTTATAATGATCACATAATTATATTATAAAATGATTTAATTACAATAAACAGAATAAGTATCATAATGTACCTACACTACGAACAACTTACATTACGCAGAAGCGGACAGGATGTACTCTTCTCATATTTACAATTTGTACATTGAGCGCTCGATTCGTTCATCGTAATACTTAATTTACGTCCTTCGCATCGCTAACGATATCATCGACAATAAATAGTGCGGGGGAAGAGGGGACACGAGCGGCACGGGAGGGGACGAGGGG